>CM034396.1:18147500-18705000 GCA_019925095.2 Dendrolimus kikuchii | reverse complement strand
TGCCATCTATCCTATGTCATTGTTAGAATAGTCAATAAATTCTTTATTTTATCTGTATAAGTTAAAAATTTAAAAGCTTAATGTTATTTTCAAGGTGGCGTTTCTTGGTATTAGATTAGACTTGATATGTCATTATATTAATATTGTTTTTCATGTAAAAAATAGCTTCTGTATAATTATGTTTGTTTAAATAAAATAAGGTAATTTATTGGCAATCTTCTTTATTAATATCTAATTATAAATGGAAAGTAACCCACGGGATAATACAGTTTTGAAATAATGAAGATGATTTTTAAAATGCTGTATAGAACAGTCAAGAATATACCTCTTTTTAACAAATATTTTAGATAATAGATATTTAAGATAAGTAGCTTGGATATTTTTCGTACACATATAAGACAAGCGATTTGGAATCGTTTTGTTAACTTTTACCGTGATTCAATTTTGCCAAAGTTGTGTGTCGGTTTCAGCTTAACTACGTCCAATTATTACACGTAAAACATTTTTACGAGAGAGAATATTTTTAAATATTCGTTCTCGTTAGTTAGTAACACATAATGTTATTATTTATCGCTGTCATGGACCGTTGTTGCGCTCCGGTTGACTCTTAACTTTTTAATTAATAAATATTCACTCACTGTTTTGTTGTTGAAATAGTTCTGGATTTTAATAGCTGAATAACCATGTCTTTCGACTGTAAATAAAATGTTGTTTGATTAATTAAATATTTGCTTTTACTCAAATAAATGTAAGAGAGGAAATAGGCTGGCTGGTTTGATTTACATCAATTCAGTTTTCATTTGTTAGAAATATGTACCTACGAGGGTGAATCAAAAATTACTTCGAATCGATGTTAAAAAATGTCAAATGTTAAACACAAATATTTCATTTTTCTACATATTCTCCATCCAATGCAATACATTTAGAATAACGTGTTTTTATCGTTAATAAACAACACGTCCAACGACAGTTTTCCACGACGATTTTCTTTAATCGCTTCAAACCCTTTCCGAATAAAATTTGCATAATAGGGTCCAGTAATCGTCTGTCCTTTTGACATGTAATCAATAAAAATGATTTTTCCACTATCGCAAAACACTGGTGCCATAACTATGCTAGCGATAGGAGCAACTTGAAGTTTCTCAATGAATGGAGAGATTGGTCGTTTTCTACACATGCTTAGTCTCTTAGTTTTAGGATCGAAATGATGGATCTACGTTTTATCCATAGTGACAAGGCGACGGCAAAATTATCCGAATCACGCTAGAACATTTCGAGATTGGGCTTAGAAATTTCCAAACGTCGCTTTTTGTTTTCGTCGGTTAACATTTGTGGCACCCATCTTGCCGACACTTTTTTGAAGCTCACTTAATCAATTAAAATGGATTGAACGCAACCAAAAGATATCTTTAGGATCTCAGCTATGTTTTATAGTTATTCTGTCTTAAAACCAATTTTCAATCTTTTTGACATTTTCTTCAGTAATGGAGGTTGAAGGCCGCCCAGAACGCGGGTAATCTTTATGGTTTGATCCACGTCTTTTAAATTCAGCCACCCAGTACACAACTGTAGAAATGGGGTACAGCTTCATCCCCTAATGTCTGCTGACTGTCCAAAAAAATTTCTTTCGTTGACATTTTTTTCAAGCCGAGATATTTTATCACCACACATAACTCTCTTTTATCCATTTTGCGTTTTTAGCAACTTGTTGCACAAAATAGTTTATTACGTGCGAGCGAACTGACAAAAACAAGTGACAGTCGGCAGAAATATTGTGTGATTGACACTCTTTAATTTGAATATCGAACTTCTCCCAAAAAGGTTTTATATATATGCACTTCTAAAAACTTTTTCATTCAACTAGGTATAACAAAGTCATATACAAATGTGAAGATAATTAATTTTATTAACTAGTATAATATAATTAAATTATATTTATTGTAATTCAATATTAATTAACTAGTGTACTCGTATGTTAAGTAATTAGTTAAATCATAAGTATAGTCATATTATAATCATGTTGCTTTTCAAATAAAAAAATCATATTGAAGTAAGTAAGTAAGTAAAAAGTTAGCGTGTTTAGTTTCGATTACTTGTAGGATTTACAAGATACAAAGTCAAAGATACTTTGAAATTAAATTATTGTATTAAAACTACATTATTTTCTGTTCAAGTGCTCATTTGTAATCGATACATTTCTATATTGATCCGAAATAGAGGTTCAAAATATTCAGTAAATACAACATCGTGATTTAACGCGAACAATATTTTAGCCGAGTTGTACAGTTAATATAAAAGTTGGCCAACTCCACACCATCGATTAATATTACAAACTCCACAATTTTCTGTTGAGATTTGTATGATATTGATGAGCGGAGCAGAAAGCGAGAAATCTGTTATTAATTGCTTAAACATATTGAGATTCAGTACATACATACATACATAACTTCACGCCAGTTCCCTTGCGGGGTAGGCACGAACAACAGAGCGCCATTTAGGCTTATTCTTACACACCTCACTTGCTTCTTTGAGATTCAGTAGATAGATATATTTCTACACAAATTATTAGTAATATTGTAGAATGTGATTGCTATTTTCAATTTAATAGTGTCTAACTGAATAATTTTATTCACATACTGTCTTTACCGATTCCTGTTACAGTATTTCAGACTCTGTAATGTACAGTTTGTGAGCATTAGAGCCGTGATTTCGTAGCTGCCCATGTTCTCGCGTATGGCCTATATAATCTATTTTGGCCAAGAATGTGCGATCGCAGTTTGTGCAATTCTCTTCCAGTCCAATCAAGTTAAAGTAACAGCGCTACATTTGTGTTTGTATGAATAAAATTATGGTTGGAGTCTAATAAGATATGTCAATTTTAGCCGTCTACTCTTTACTCGCTAATTTCACCCAACAAAGTAGCACCTTAATAAGTTTTGAGCAAAATTATGCGGCAACTCCATTCCCAGGGCGCGACGTTGTAAATATTGTTTCGTAGGCTTACGATTCAATAAAGAAATTGTTTTTGAAATTAAAGCCCTCAGGAACCCAGAGTTAATGAATAAGTTGGCGTTAAGGGTGCTCATTTCGCACATGAACTTCATACATGGGAAATGCGGAATAATTGGAAAAGGGGTAATAACTTCACGATACTGTGTGCAGCGTGCTTATGATTTTGTTAGCGTTTTTCATTTAAAGTAGAATTTGAAATAAATAAGAAATGGTATATAATACCTATATAAAGGAATTTATTTTATTATTTAAGATAATAAGTGCAATATCAGTATATAGGTATATGTAATATTTTATGATAATCATCCCGTAGAACGAATTAACAATGATACAAATCTCCAAACATCTTACTCATCGTATAGATCTTCTTTTTTTCAAATAGAATTTTTTGCATTTGCCCATATTTAGTCAGTATAAAACTATATGACTGCTCTTTGATAACATCACATAGCCGCATTTTCGTGCAAAATTAACTGTGGCAGCCGTTTGCAGCTAATTTAGAGATATGTCATAAACTTTGGCGCGAAATAGTACATAATAACCTTTGTAGGGAGGGTAAAAATAATGGTTATAAAATGCACATGGCCCAATTGTTGACCTTAAGCAAGTGGAAAATATCAGACTTAAAGTACGAACAAAATCCGACTGTACGTTTAAAAATAGCAAAACACGCCGTCCCAATTTGTACTGAAACCTAATTTTCTTTCGAAAATGTACACACTACATTACGTGTAGGTGTGAACGTTAACAGAATTGTGTGCTCTTCTCGGGCATTATTTATTTTGTTTTTCGGGTAATAGAGAACGCATACCGGCGGATAATGGCGGGAAAAAATAGAGTAAAGCCAGTGCAGCACCTGCCGACGCTCACAGACCGCGGTAAGTATCTTGCCGTAATTAACTAAGTGCTATGAAAAAGTACAGTTTCAAATAGCGAGCAGGGATTTTGTAAGTGACTATATCCGCGTAGTTTTTAAAGTAAATAAAATGTTGTAAAATGTAGGTTTGTATTAGATGTCTGACTTTGGCGTTCGTTTTTTAAAATTGGGTACTTAAATAAATAATTCAAGTATATTCAGTTGACACATAATAATCTGAAGAGGTTACAAAAGTCCTACTGTTTTTGTCATTTGTATACAGAACCATAAACAATATTTAATCGGAATTACCCTATATCCCAATAACTGATCAACAAAACTATTATTGGAATCAATTTTCTTATATTCTTTAAGATTGAATTGAAAGAAACTTGAATTCTTTAGAATTTTATATTAGAGAGGTGACATGTTTTAGAACATTGAAGCTGAATTTGTTCCAAACTATTGAATAGAATAAAATAGTACCTAATCAAGAAAATATTTCTAATCTGTAAGCCATGTCTTAAATTTCTTCACAAAACTATGCACATCAAATAAAATCATCTGTTTCACTACATTCTTGTATAGCGGCGTATATAATACACTTTCTTGCCAAATATCTATATGGACCCAGTAGTCTCTCAGAAAAGTTACTGTGAGATACATAACAGACGGACGTGGAAATGTTATAAGTTTAAAAAAAGAACATTTATTTTCACGTAACAACATCTGATTGTCTCAGTAACTTTTTTAATTATATTTTTTCCTGCGATCAATGGAAACACTTTAAATAGAAGTGAAGTGAGAAGATTTATTGTAGAAATTGGTTCATATATTGACAGATCTCTCTTAAGAAATACGCTTTCTAAGTTCGGCCTTGGAGCTAACAAATATGGTAAACTGAGCAACTTTAATGTTGGGAATATTATGTAAATGAATTCCATGATTTTGAAAGGCGATATTAAACGAACACAAAAGATAAAAAATGTTTCACATAATAAAGGCAAAAAATTCTGGCATTGAAAAGTTAATTTTTGACGCCTAATTGTAATTGTACATTTAATTGGATTCCCATGAAAAATACCCATTCGCCGTATAAATAAAACAGACGAGGAACGCCGATCGATCGTTATCGAGATTAATGGAATTACTGATGGAACTCAATCGAGATTATTCCAATCCAATTTCGATTCAAGTGTGGCCCTACAACTTGAGAGGACCAATCAAAATTGATTTATAAAATGTGAAAGGACAGATGCCTGTAATTTATTGTCGAGTTTTTTTGGAGGTTATTCGCTTTCCTACACCCACTTATTTTCTTTTCAATAATTTATTTTTATTTGAAAAAGTAGTCATATATTTTTTTTAAATGGGCCATTAGTTAAGGTCAGGATTGTTTCCCATCCAGATTAAAAAGACTAATGTAAAAGTAGGTGGATTGTACTAATTGATATCGTCATTTTAAATGTATTAAGTTGTAATACATTTAAAATTATGTAATGTAATACATTGTCTGTTGTTCGTGCCTACCCCGCAAGGGAACTGGCGTGAAGTTATGTATGTATGTAAGTTGTAATATATTTGCAACGGCATTCGCTTCTCGTTCGAATGACTTGAAATTACCGTTGTGTGAAATCTGTTAATCTCACTAGGACAATCATCGCGGATATATTATCTGTTCCGTTAAAATGGGGCGGAGAATTGAGCCCAGCTGTGGGACGTTTGTGAGCTGATGTTATTATATTACAAAATACTTTACAATTTAAATATATCAAAGAAGATTATGACATCAAAGTAATTTTATACGGATTTTTTATTTTGTAATTCAATATTAGCATATGCTATATATCTAATCAACGTATGCAGCATTGACTTTTCTTAGAATATCATTTTAGTACATCACACACATGTTTTTGCAATTAACTACACACTATTTAATTATTTGAAATATCTCAGTCAACTTAAGAAATAAAAGCAGAATTTTGTATTGTATTTTTTTAAATTGACAACCTAATCACAATTTCACTACAATTATATAAAAACACTTATTTTGCAACAAAACCAAGTTATACATTAATATTGCTAACAAGATAATAGCAGCGTTTTCCGTTGCATAATTTGCGTGTCAGGAGCTGCTTGTGTCGAATTAATTAATCTGAACTTTTCCCTTCAACAACCAAGTTTGATATTGCGCACTTCCTGGCCATGACACGGTGTTGATCGTTCCAATCAACTGCTTACATAAAGTATCCTTTACTTTGTAACTGTTCTAAACGTACAAAGGTTTTCGATCTGCTCTTTTTGAATTTTCTATTTGTTCTACAAAATATTTTAAAATTATTTGTTGTTAGATATTTAGATTGAAAAGTAAGTATGTAATATTTGGTGTGTAATATTTGAATTTCAAAATATGACACTGTAAACTAAATCAAGATTTTTGAGTATATATATAAAATGTAATGAAGTAAGTAGTAGTAGTGGAATTCGCGACAAAGGCAGACAAGGGAATCTTCGTCCATACAGCCAAATCTGATGTATAAGTCTTCATGTAGGTAGGGCAGTTGAATTGCAGGCTACAACTCACGCCATTCAACGGAGTTCTTGTGAAAAATCGAAAGGCCATATTTGACTATACAGTTTACACACAAAACACATCATTACTACTCAAAAACTATCAATATCCCACAACTATTGTCCATTTTAGAGTAAATTTATATATAAAAAAACTGCACAGCACAACGTCCCCTTTCAATTCTCGGCCAAAACTCCAGAATGTAATAAATATTGTATTAATACAGATTAATTAAACTTCATATAAATGTAATCGTCATTAATATTTTGGCAATAAGTAACACTGCGAGTGACAGTGACATTATTGTGACTATCATTACGAATAAGCTGGAAACAAGCTCCGCCAAAATTAATTATTATTATTTAAATACAAAATAATAATTAATATAAACAAAATAACAATTACCACGAATAAAATATGATCACACGCCGCCGGGGTCTATTAGACTACTTTTATATTTTTTTTTATTAGAATTGCACATTTCTGACTACCGTGCAAACTGGCCAATTAGTCGCTGCAAATAGAAAGCTACAAAATATATTTAACATACGTAAAATAAAAATGTGAAAAATTCAGGGGGATAATTCCGACCAGGAGATTCCGGCTAATCTCTGAAACGGTTGGAGCGATTTTGACGTGGCTTTTACTGGCAGGCAGCTGATGTTATAGGGAGTTACTTAGGCTACTTTTATAATTAGGGTTCCTCGAAAAAAAATTCACGCAGATGAAGTCGTGGGCACACCTAGTTGTGAAATATAACAACTGTGGTGTAAATAACTGTGGTGTAGATTTTGGGGAAACTTAGAGAACATTTTATAGAAATTACAATCATGGTTGGATGAAAGTACATTTTATAATTTTGAGAGTAGTAATAATATGAACTTTCGTATATAATATGAGAATATTTTATCTTCCTTTTAACTTATATTATTTAAGTGTAATTATAATTAATTATCTATAAATATTTTATTGGCATTGGGAAATACGATCAGTAGAATTTCCAGTATTTTCTGAACTTTTTAACCTCGTGAGCTCATAACACAACATAAGCACGACAGTCATTAGTTACGTACGTAATCAATCTAAAAAATACTAACATATATTAAGTACAAATTATTATTAACATTCTAATACTCAAAACTTGAATACTGAATTAACTTGTAAGAAATAAGTAAAACAAAAAAACCTGCGTGTCTCGGGACACCCGACAGAAGTGATAACTTAGCCTGCCTACTGCTTGCCGTATACGTGAGAGAAAGGGAAGCGAGACAGACTGGTGCCGTAACGCGTTACGTAACGAAGCGGTTTACCCTGCCATAAGAAGTTATCACTTCAAAAATATATGGATTTAAAGTCCGTAGTCTAGAAAAAAATAATTAGACAAATTTAATTCGCTCCAAAAATAATGGGGCACTTAATAAGAGTTCGCTGTGAGAATGAGTATACTTGGTTTTCAATCTAGGTTACACACGTATGCAGTAGATAGTGAATCATAACGTGACGACATCCACTTAATACATTTTGAAAAATTGTAAAAATATTGCTGTAGTACTCTTCTAAGCAATATTTATACAATTTTCTTTATATGTGTCATGTGGTTCTGTCCTTGTAAAAGAAGTAATAAAGCCTCTAGCTTCGTTGGACAGTAAACGGGCAATTGTTATGGTAATGTGGTGTTGGGCGGTGTTTTGTTTATCGAAATGGTTTAATTAACGCGCAGCCGCCAGAAGAATGGGGCTGTGACACGCGAACGACGATTCGGCTTGCCCAATATTATGTTGATTGCAATATTTTAAGGATCTTTCGTAACGTTAACCGCAGCAAGTTCTTGCTAACGAATCAATTCCTTTACTAATGGTTAAAATCTATCTATCTTGTACATAATAAATCTGTAGAGGGGTCGAGTTTGAATTCATAAAAGTCAAAAAAATTCAGAAACTAATTCTGACCAGCAGATTCCGAAAATGCATGTTTGCAATGCAATTTTTTTTCTATCTGTCTGTTATAGAGAAGATTATAATTATTATATGCTCTGTTAGAGCATCATGCGGAAACTGAACGATTTTAAATTACATAGTTTATATTTCGGGTCAGCACTTAGGATACTTTTTTACCTGATAAATGACATCGTCTCCATGAGATAGACGAATATAGCCAAAAATATGGTGCTACAATCGCTTTTGTTTTAATTCCTCCATTGCAATTTAGTAACAAACACGTAGATGCCACGAGGCAACGTGAACGATGACACTACTAGTTTGGTATAAACTTTATTTACTACCAGAGGTCCCGGCAGACGTTGTCCTGCCCTAAAATAATAAAAATCTAGAACACGATCCCAGCACCACCTTCAATTGTGAATCTAAATAATCCGGGGACCCACTCAAACACACATATAAGATTTCATCAAAATCAGTAAAGTAGTTCTCAAGTTATGCGGGTACATACATTTCTACAATTAATTTTTATTTATATAGATGGGGGGGGGGGGGGTCAACACGAGTATGTAAATTCAACTTATTTGAACATTTCATTCCGGAGCTACCCACTTCCCTCGCCATTTTATTGCCTACTACTGTGGAAGTGAGCATAATATAAACGAAGGTTTATTCAAATGGTCTGGTGTTCTAGGTACCTATTAGGTAATAGTTAGATTTTGCTAGCTAACATAGTTTCCAATAACGAAATTACTATCACCGGATATCTTAGTAATAATATAAGCCGACGGCTCAGCGTTTGCAAAGGCAAATACAATATTAACTTTAGAGATGCTTGGAAGTTTTTGCCGATACGATACTGGTATGAATATTACGAATAAAACTATCATATATATCACAATACTAGTTTTATACTTGCAATTTACCTATGACTTATTGATATAGTTTGTTATTTATGAATCTTATAATGTACTTAATATTAATAAGTTGAAAAAAAAAACAATTAATTACAACACATATCGTACAATTAGTGTTCTAAACAAACTACAGTAGTACGCAAAAAGCAAATTATACACCAAACTTATTTGGAAGCAATGTTTACAACTCCAGTCGCCTTTATTTGGGCTAGTTCCCAGTTTTAATTAAAAAGCAACATTTTCCATTAAGGTTACTTATAAAATATTTACCAAAAATGTTAACACAATTCACCGTGGGTTAGTGCGACGAGCCAAACTGAGTGCAATTTTTGTATTGAAGTGTCCATTATCGTGATGAGACGCGTACTGTACTCATATGTGACTATATAGAAATGAATATATATGTGAGTAAGTGTGCGTACTGACGGGTGACTGACGGCGAACTTCTTCGTACGTATATAGTTTCCATTGTCAAAGAGTTTCTCAAAGGAATAGGTTTATGGCCGGTTCATTTGCCTCACTATTTGTTATAAGTTGTGCGCAGGAGGTTTGCCGATGATCACCCCTCCCGCTTCTTAGGACTGGGACCGGGGCTTGTCTAAGTAGTAAGAACTAGACGTCCGCGGGTCGCGGTTGTAGGAAGCGGGAAGGGTTATCATCGACAAACCTTCTGTGCACGACTTATACAATTTGACATAAGCTCCATACAAGTAATTGAAGCGATGGTAATGCAAGTGACTGAATAAGTAAGATATAGGAACTGGCCAAAAATCACGATATTCCAATTGGAACATGAGGCGGCTTACCGACATGCCGATATAGCTTTGATATACATCTTATAAAATTATATAAAAGTGTGTGATGAATAAATAGCTATTAACGTATATTATACCAGTTAGAGGACACTGACTTTCGAAAACAATAATGCCTAACTCGTAAATTGATAATTTCGACCATAAGCGACGGTTACGACTTTCCATCAGGTGGGCCAACTGTCTGTCTGCTTCAGGCAATAAAAATATTTTATCATTACTAATTATACTTAAACAATAAAAAAGAGCAAGTATAAACAAACAGACTTACGAATTAAACTTAATAGTTTAATATGCTTTGTATAATTGGTCATGTTATTATCTACTTTAAATACACGTGGTTCAAAAATCTTTTCGATTCCATTTTACCTAATATTGATATTAGATGAATTAATGTAATTGAATCAGTTTGGTCGAGAGGCACATAACTGATAGGACACTACGGTAATCAGTGACATGGAATGATTCCTGTTTGTGTTTATATGGATCACATTGGTTGATTCATCCAAATTGATAGATAGAAATGAACCATCCAATATAGGCTTAACTGATATTTAATTGTGAAGAAATTATGTTCAATGCGTAGATGTACGTCGTCAGTCAGTTAGTTTTATGTGTTGTATCCAAGCGTGGTCGTTTCAACAGATGCAGGCTCCGTGTATTCCTTGCTTAGATTTATATGGCATGTTTTGTGCGGATAATTGACTTAAATCCGCATGTGTTTCATATGTTACAAGGGTTCCCGTATTTATTTTGCTGACGTGGAGATTTGATACAGTGTGTTTTGCTCTCTTCATAACAATGTAACATTTTTGTATTAAATTAGGCAACAACTGCAGTTAGGTATAAACGGGACAAATTAGCGTTGATATAAATAATGTACGTATTTACACGCATGTAATTAACTTTAAGTGAGACCTTCCACTCTACTTTGCTCGTGTGAACTTCCGTTCCGTAATTAGAGATATTCTGTTTTTCGAAGTAAAATATTATACATCATTATATTTGTGATATGATTCTGACAAATGGAGACTAGAATAACTTGAGCGATGAACATTAGAAAATAATCCTGGATTCGGAAGAGCCGACTACTAGTGTGGTGTAGGTCTGGAACAATTCGCAGTAACATCCTAACATTCATTCATGTCTAAAGATGCAGATACAGGTTTTGGACTGTAAAACTCACTTGGGATCCGGCTAACTACCATGTCCAGTGGACTGTGGAGTATATTTACTGTTTCACTTATAATTAAGATAAAGTTAATATTACTGTCAATTAAAAAATCAACCCTTCACACTGATAGCTTGAACATTTATTAATATGAAACGATTCAATTCTTTATTACCGGTATTGTCGGACTAGTAACCATCCGAACGTATCCAACTCTGCTGCCTACGCTTTTAAATGAGGGTATGGCAATAATCTTAACTATACAGTAACTAAAAAAAACCGACTTCAAAAACTAAAACATCTTAAAGTCGGTGCTTAGTAATTGTTAAAATATAGTAATTTTTATGTTTTACTTTGCACCGACTTCAAGATGTTTTAGATAATATATATATAAAATAATAATAGCTTTAGAAATAAGTTATTTTATATTTTTTAGTTTTTGAAGCCGGTTTTTTTAAACGAAGTTTTTTTAATTTTTTGGTACTTTTAGTGTCTAGCTATGTATGGGTAGACCTACGAAAGGTGCCGCGCTCCTTAAAAAATATAGGTCCCAAGAAACGGGAACAAAAAAATGTTCATAGAATGAAAACTACTGAGCCAAACTATGTAAAATTTTTAGGGGACCAAATGGCAGCTATTCCGCGTCGAAAAAAAAAGAATCACGTAAATCGGATCATAAATCTCGGAGTAATCGGTGAACATACATAAAAAAAACAAACAAAAAAAGCAAGAAAAGAAAAGATTCCGACGAGTTGAGAACCTCCTCCTTTTTTTGAAGTTGGTTAAAAATTGCTTTGGAAGAAACGGTGGTAGACTTCCGACATGCAATAAGTAATCTGTAAGATTCCATTTTGAGATAAGCATATTTATTTTACTTTCCAAATTAAAATTAATTTATTACTATTCATTTTTACGTTTATTTTAATTTTAATTATAGTTTAAGTTTCCAGAAAACCCTTCCTCAATTATATATTATGTTCTAGTAAGTACAGACAGAAATATACTTTAGTTATAGGAAGTTACAGACTTGTGTACGCAACTTATGGCAGCTATATAATATATGTTTATAGGAGATATTATGAGCTACTGTTGTAGTTGTTCTTGTATAAAAATGTCATAATTTAATAGATTATATTAGTTAGGTATTATTAAATAATTGCTGTTTTACCGTAGATGTTTGTTGATCTGTTACAGAGAATAAAGGATTAGTTAGTAAATAAGATACCCTCATATTTATTTATTTAGGGAAATATACTTTTGTGATTTGATATTTATGTAATAGTGAGTTGTTGAAGTTGTGAGGAACGGGGTGACTATAAGGGAAGATTGGAGGTCACCGGGCCAGGTTGGGACCATTCTTTATGTCATTTTGGTAATATATCTGAATGTGTGGCTATGAAAAGATTGAATAGAGGTCTTCTTTCTCATGTTTCTGTGATTACGATATGTGCATTTATTGATTTATTATGACGCCTACACTTGCAATGGAGAAAAAAATCTGCGAAGTACCGTTAATCAATCTTCACACAATATCGATAAAACAAGTTATTTATTATAACTTGTTTTATTTACCAAGTCCATGTTAATAATAAAGGTGTTTACACACACTCAATAAGCTATTCAATCTCGCCCTCTCCCTCTGCCCGAAGTTAGTAATATCATTACAGAGTTGTTCAGTTTGTTTTTGATTACGTCTTATTCCATACGAGATACAATCAATATATTTTTTCATGATAAATGAGAACCGTCTTTATATTTTTAAGTTTGGACGCAAATTATTGTTCATATTATTAGAGTAAAAAAAATCAAAGGTACCGTTATAATTAGTAATCAACCAACAGCAGTCTTGGATGAAGGTTTCGCGAAGTTTGTCTTACACATCTCAGCTTACTACTTTACTTATCTGGTTTGTGAATAATAGAGATGCAGATATCTATATTATTATAAACTTCTAAACATGCTGTGTCTGTTCATTGAAGCTATTAAAAAAAACAAGTGGAACAGACTACATAAACGATGGAGAACACGACGCAATTTTTTTAGATTTCTTGTCGGTTTGTCCGTAAAAACGTAAACGTAAAAACTACTGGGCCGATTTCGATGTGGTTTTTAGTTGATCGAAAGCATATTCTTAGACTTCAACTCTGCGCTACTTTTTACCCTATAAAACCTGCGGTAATTTTTCTGAGACTGATTTAAAATTAAAAAAGAAAACGAAATCCAATGTGATTTTTTTTTACTTATCGATAGCAAATTTAATGTACTAAAATGTGTGATATTTTTTATCCCGGGAATTTTCCCGGGAGCGGTTTGAAGTTGTTCGGGTGTGCAAAAAATGTCACTAACATAATTATCACTAAAACGATAGCTCACATTTATTTTTAATTCTGCGTACTTTGTGCATCTTGTATCCCGCAGGAATTTCATCAAGCGTGGAGAAAGTCGCGAGCATATTTTAGTTATATAAAAGAAAATGCCTGAACACGATCTGTTTATCGTACTTTTCAAATATCATAACAGAAATATTTTTAATTACTGTTTAATAATTAATGCGCTATTTGACTCCTTTCACTTGTATACAATTATGACATCAATTTGTTCGCTTGTAAATAATGTATGAGGATCTGAAATTTTGTATAATTTCAGAGTAGGTATCTCAGTGGATTTGACTGTCCCCTCTCCTATTGTAACAATATGTACATTCGATTTGAAAAAATAACAGTCTTACAGCCTTAAAAGTGTATGGTCTACCGACCAGGCCGCCAATTCTGATATTACAATATCATCAGCATGGTCGGCCACTGGCGTCATAATTAAAGTTTTGTATGAAAAAACGGCCGTCCTGATGCCAGTGGTCGACCATTCTAAGGATATTGTAATAGCATAATTCGGCCCTAGATTCGTACCCACGTCATTGGAATAAGATGCGGTTACCTCAGCTACTAAGCTACCACGACTTATTGTATGTGTTCAAAACTTCGAGTTTCTCTTGAATTATTCCTGATGCATTTGGCAATCGCTAGCATGTGTTAAATCGTTTCGGCAATCATAGCAACCGTAACATTAAATCGTTTGACACTAACAGTAGTTAGACGGTGTCGATAGTGGTGTTTATTACATCTCTTAGTACATAGTCAATATCATATGTGTTAGTTTTAATGGCCAATTAAAGCTATAAAGTTTGGATATACGTTGCGTTGTTATTAAATATTATTAGTTCATAAAAAATATTCAGCTTGAGTAACCTAATTTTTAATTTCATTGTTATTCACTTTTTTTTTATAAATGAAGTATTTAAAAACACCTAACCACCATTAAAAAATACCACGTTTATATCTTGGTCACTTCTAGATCAGCAACCAGGTAAGTGACTGTTAAATAATTATTTAGAGTGAAAAACTTTTAGGGGACGTATTAATGAGAAGCCATTTTGAGTTGAAGAGAATTTATTTTATAATGTTGTCACCAATCAAAATTAATATTAGGTGTTGTCATATACAAAAGTTAATTTAGCATATTTTATGTCTTGAACATAAGTTGGGCCCAGCAAAGAAAGCTATATAAAAATAAAGTATTAATTAAATGTTATTAAACAATTTTTACTATATTCATTTCCTGGCTACCCTAACGACTGATGTCTTAAAAAGTTATACAATTCAAATAATGTCAAGACAATTTATAAAAACAAAATCCAAATTTTACATTTCAATAGAAAATTGACAACACTAATGTAACACAATTCAAATTATAATTTAAGTGACAATAAAACAATTATTTATTTTTACATTATTATATATTATTTTAAAGAATTATTGCAACTATTACATATTGACACAAACATACATTTTAGAAATATTTATATTTATTATTATACAATGCAAAACCAAAATTACAAATAAAAATGTCAAGTTATACAATGTTAATTAATTTCAATCAAAATATGTCAATCAGTTTCTTTATTATATTATATTTTTAAGTTTATTTTCAATATTCATATCTGCACTCTTATAATTTTACAATCAATTATTTTATCTTAAGTATTTTAAACATATCTATATAGGACATACACATTTTATTTAAATATTTCAATTTGACAGTGGTAATGGACACAATTTAGTATAAGACCTACTGTAAATTTTATTATTATGCCCCATTTTAACCTCAGCTACTCTAACCTTCCCATCAGGGCCTGGAAACGTTTTTACAATTCGCCCCATGGGCCAAGTAAGAGGAGGAACATTACTTAATTTTACAATCACCAAATCACCCTCTTTCAAATTAGTATAATCATATTTCCATTTTGGTCTATTTTGTAATTGAGACAAATAATCATTTGACCAAACCTTCCAGAAGTCTTGTTTTAATTTATTACATACATTCCAAAGCTTAAGCCTATTTACTTTTACATCTGTTAGATCTGTTTCAGGGTAGCTTGTCAGGGGTGCACCTATGAGAAAATGACCAGGTGTTAAATATTTTAAATCTGACACATCACTACCCATTGGCAACAGAGGTCGTGAATTTAGTATAGCTTCTATCTGTGTTAAGATAGTACCAAACTCTTCAAATGTGAAACAAATGTTACCTACTATGCGCTTTAAGTGATACTTAAGACTCTTTACCCCGGCTTCCCATAGCCCTCCGAACTCTGGGGAGTAACTTGGTATATATTTAAATTTGATATAATTTGATGTACAATAGTATTCAATACAGTCTATGTGACTTTTAGAGGAATGTAGTTTATATAGGTTTTTTATGACATTATCTGCACCCTTAAAGGTTTTAGCATTATCACAATATATTTGTGATGGCATCCCCCTCCTAGCAATGAATCTTTGGAGGCAGGCTAAAAAGGCTGGTGTTGTCAGGTCACTGACCAACTCCAAGTGAATAGCCTTTGTGGAAAAGCAAACAAATACTGCAACATAGCCTTTCGTTACTATTGGTTTCCGAACCCTTGCTACCTTTATGTCAAATGAACCACGAAAATCCACTCCTGTGACCTCAAATGGTCTAGAGGGTGTGATCCTTTGAACAGGGAGTGAACCCATTAATTGCTTAGAGGCCACTGCTTTTGCCCGGAAACATATTGTGCATTTATGTAAAATCTTTTTAACTTCTCTAATACCGTTAAGTATCCAATATGTTTGAGACAGTGAGCTTAGCACTAACTTTGCTCCGGCATGTAGAAGCCTGAGATGCTCTTTTCTTATAAGCATATGTGTAATATTGGATGATTTGGGTAATATTATTGGGTGTTTTTTATCATAAGATATGTCTATAGCATTCTGAAGGCGACCTCCTACCCTAAGAATATTGTCATTATCAAGAAATGGATGTAGACCAGCCAAATTTGACTTAATTGGTTTATATTCTTTAATTAAATTAATTTCTAATGATAAATGTTCATTTTGAGTATGCCTTATTATATACTTTAAAGAAATTTTTAACTCATTTGGAGATAATGAACCACTAAATTTACTATTTTTAAATCTACAATTATACTGAAATCTCAATATCCAAGCAACAACTCTTTGTAATTTTGAAAAATCTGAAAACTTGTTAAAAATTATGTCATCAAATTTTACTAATTTATTAATTACTTTTTCCTTATTTATGACATTTTGACAAGTTTGAATAGGTATTTGAAAGTAAACCTCACAAGTTTTAAAGTCATATTTAGGATCAGACAACTGCTGTGGCCCTTTCCACCATAAATTTTGGTTTTGTAGCTTATGTGGAGTTATGCCCCTAGACAACAAGTCAGCTGGGTTGTCTGCACTTCTAACATATAACCAAGTGTAACCCTGTGTTAGGTTTTTTATTTTGGACACCCTACTGGTTACATATTTATTTGATTTTAAATTAACTGATTGCAGCCATGCTAACACTATTTGAGAATCTGAAAATAATTTAATTTCTGGTTGAAATCTAGTAGATATAGTTTTATGTACTCTATTTGTGAGCTCAGCCAGAAGTAAGCAACTATTTAGTTCTAAATTAGGCATAGTGATGGACTTGTTTAAGGGAGCTATTTTTGATTTGGAACATAATAAATTAATATCAAAAGTACCATTTTTATAAACTAAATTGATATACAGGCAGCAACCTACAGCCTTGGATGAAGCATCACAGAAACCGATGAGCTGTACAGACTGTATGTCTGACTTTATGAGCCCCCTGGTAATGCTTATCGTTCCCATGTCTTGTAAGTCAACTAAGAATTTTTCCCATTCCTGTAATTGTTTATCAGGTAACTTAGTATCCCAATTTAATTTTAAAGCCCATAACTGTTGCATAAAAATCTTAGCTTTTACTACTATAGGACCTAATAATCCAAGTGGATCAAAAATTTTTCCTATAAAACTAAGAATTTGCCGTTTTGTCACAAGTTGTCCAGTGCTTTTAGGACATGTGAAGCTAAATGAGTCATTTTGAACATTATATTTTAGCCCTAATGTTTTTATAATATTATCTTTATTTATTTCCAATTCACCAAAATATTTTTCATTTTCAGGAATATCCTGAAGAATTTGGTTTACATTTGAGCACCATTTATGCAAATTAAAACTTCCTTTCTTTAATAACTCTATTAATTCCATTTTTAGATGTTGGAGATGCTGGATATCATCACCCCCACAGATAATATCATCAACATATGTATTTCTTACTAAAGCTTGTGAAGCTAGAGGATATTGATCCTTATATCTAAGTGCAAGCTCTAAAAGACATCTAGTAGATAAAAATGTGGACGCTTTTAAACCATATGTCACTGTTTGCAACTGCAAACAGAGAATTGGCTTTGAGGGATCATCCCTCCATAATATATTTATTAAGCCTAATTGACTTTTATTTAAATGAACTTGTCGAAACATCTTTTCAATATCACACATTAGTGTGAAGCGATAAGTTCTGAACAAAATTAGTATGTCCAACAATTGGTTTTGAACAATAGGTCCATTTAACATTTTATCGTTTAAAGATGTTCCATTTTTTGAAGGCATACTGCCATTGAACACAACTCTCAATTTGGTTGTTTTGCTGGCTTCATTTAAGACAGCATGATGGGATAGAAAATAGACTGGGTCATTATTTATATCATAAATACTAATATCAACTATTTTTGCATGCCCTAGCCTTATATATTCCCCAATAAAATTTTTATATTGTAAAAAATATTCAGGGTGAGACCTAAATTTATTTTCCAAAGTATAGAACCTTTGAAGGGCAATATAAAAAGAATTGCCTAATTGTAACTGTTCTATGGGCAACTTCAATGGCATGTCAACGAAGAAGCGGTTGTCAATAAGCCTAACAGTGTTTTGAAAGTTATTTTCAGCCTGCTGACATTCCGAACTAATCTCAGGTTCCAAGGGAACCTTCTCCGCTAACCAGAAGTTTTCCATAATATTTTGCAAGTCACATTTGGTCTCATCCATCACAAAATTTGAAACTAAATTTACAGTTTCATTTTTACTCATGCTTAGGGTAGGAGGAGTTACTGTACTGCCCCCCACTATATAGCCAAACATGGTATTTTGCAAAATTATGCCATTATTTAAATTTATCTGACCTTCCTGTATTATTTTGAAATAAAAATCTGCCCCTAATAATAACTGAATTTCAGAGGGAACATTAAAATCTTCATCTGCAAGTTTAATCTTTTGTGGAAGGACAATGTTAGAAATATCAAAATATTGTTGTGGTAATTTACTTGTAATTGTGTCCACAAGGTGGCACTTTACCTTAAATGCAACGTTTTGAACGTTTGAATGCAACACTAGTTCAGTATATTTATGTATTTTAGTAGGATTATTGCCTATTCCCACAATATTACAATATGCATTTAAAGCATGCACATTCAATAACCTAAGAAGCTTATCCTGAACTAATGAGGCCTGACTACCACTGTCAAATAACGCTTTTACATATATTTGCTCTCCAAATTTATTAATGAACTTCACTTTAATTGTTGGTAACAAAATATTAACATGTGAATTCTTTTTACAATGCAAACCAACTGGGGTAGCTTCTGAGGTTTCACATGAACCTATGCCTGATGTCTTCTCATGCAAGAGACTATTATGTCTCTGCTTACAATGTTTACATGTAAAATTAAATTTACATTTATTTCTATGTGGTTTGAGACCCCTATTGCACAAATTTTTATTTTTCACAAATTCTAAACGATCCCCTATCATTGCTGTTTGAAATTTAGAGCATAAATGTAAGGGATGATAATTCTTATCACAATAGCTACATGAGAATGATTTTGATTTAATATTTTGAGTAGTAACATTTGAAACTTTATAATGAAAAGATTTGATTTTGGTACCCTCATTAGCCATACTTCTTTGTATAGGACTATCTTCCAAAGCTATGGCACGCCTTTCTAAAAATGATAAGAATTCATCCATAGTGGGCAAAACATCAGGGTTCACCCTATCTATATGATATGCTCGACAAGTATAAGTGTCTAACTTACGAGTAAGTATAGATATTAATAACATATCCCACTGTTCAATAGGTTGATTTAAGTTTTTAAGTGCATATAAATGCTGCTGCACATGCGACATAAATGCTCTGATGGAGCTGGCAGTGCCCTTTTGCATATGAGGTATATCTAAAATAAAACTAATGTGATTCGAAATTAATCTAGTTTGATTGTCATATCGCTTTTTAAGTAGCGTTAATGCCTCTGGATAGGACTCACTAACTAATGGTAGGTTAATTATAACTGCTAAAGCATCACCACTAAGGTATTTTCGTAAATAGAACAGCTTTTGTATGCTGGATAAAGAGCCATTATTGTCTATTAAGGCACAAAACAGGTCGAAGAATGGTTTATACTGCGTAAAATTGCTCCCATCGAATGTCGGTATATCTATATTCGGCAACTTCGAGTTAACTATATTGTATTTTTCCTGTTCAGCATACCTACGAAGTACTTGGTTCAACTTTGCAATAGTTTGGAAGTATTGATTCTCTACTTCCTCTACCTCCTCTTTGTCAGTGGCATCCAAAGTTATAATTTCAATATTCAGCTCCTCATATTCCTTGTAAGCGGCTGCCAATCTGTCCCGGCGCGCCTCAAGCATATCAATGCTGGCTGCAGCCAAGGATATTGCATCTTGTACAAATGATTGCACACGTGTTATCACGCCCTTGAGCGTGCCACGCTTGTTGCGCAATTTTGTTAATTTTTGCTCCATTTTTTAGGAAACGAACACAGACACTAAATATTACACTTATTTTTATGCACTTACTGCTAGTACAGTGATATTTCAACAGTAGACTCGTTAATCTGCAAGCCCACGCCCACGCCGCTGCCGTGACCTTTGTACTAGGCCTCGGTCGAATTTCGATACTTATACTGCAAACTGCACCAAGCGCCGCCCGGTGATATTTATATTTAAAAACGATTATTATGCGCCGGTAATTACTTTTATGAATTCGAAGGACCACTAATTATGTTAAATAATTATTTAGAGTGAAAAACTTTTAGGGGACGTATTAATGAGAAGCCATTTTGAGTTGAAGAGAATTTATTTTATAATGTTGTCACCAATCAAAATTAATATTAGGTGTTGTCATATACAAAAGTTAATTTAGCATATTTTATGTCTTGAACAGTGACGATTATGCCATCTAACGTGCTTGTGTTTACATACTCGCGCCGGCCATTTCTTCACCACTTTCCTGCTTGCTGTCGTCATGGGAATATAATGTAAAAGAGATATTAGATAGATAATACCTTATTTATTGCTCACTAAAATAGTCAGATACAGAATATAATTAGTTACAATATTTTAAGTCTATACAATAGGCAGCTTTGGGCTAGTAGCTATCTCCTCTTAACTTATAACTATTAATAATCTTGCTTTATGTTTAAGGAACGCGGTATGTAGTCTTACATTCGTTATCTTAGAATACTGTTTAACCATGTTTTGAACAAATAAATTTGATTTGATTTGATTTGAATAATAACTAAAGCCTCTTCTCAGTTCATTATTTACATGGTTGTCACTATTAATTATAATTTTAGTGACTATAATACATTTTTTCAAATGTTAATTCGCAAGCGGACTGTAAATATTTGTGCATTACATAATTACATGTGCGCATAAGACGAACTTTATATATATTTTTTTTTATTGCAGGAGTTCAGTAGACAGGCAGACGGCCCACTTGGTGGAAAGCGGTTACCATCGCCTATGGACATTTGCAACACCAAAGGTGCTACAAATGCGCTGCTGCTCTCTTAAAGGAGACTGGAACCTGGTCACTAATGCCGGAACACAACACAAGGTTGTTATGGCGGCATACTCTAGACTAGGAGTGGTCGCCATCCAGTCGAGCAAATACCCTACCACCTGGCTGTGGGTTGTTTAGTCGCCTCTTATGACAAGTCGCCGCGCCGCAGGAAATTGTATTCTTTCTCCGTTCCTGCACGGATAAAACGGATATGCAGAGAAAATGTTTGTATTTAGAAAAACAAAAGAACAACAATAAAATTCTTTATTCAAAAATTACTTTAGTAGCCTAAAAACTTTTTTCAACACATTTGCTAAAAAAAAAGCATTTACGAAGTCTGTGTACATTGTTCCGAAGTTACAAATTACGCACCACACAGTGGAACGTGCGTAAAATAGGTACTCTCACCAAAGTATCCATTTTACGTACTGTACGTATGCGGTTTAGTTCGATTCATTGAAATCTATAAAATTATCCATTTTCAAAATTCCCGGAAAACTTTCCAGGTAACTCCATTTTTCTCGAACTCGGCTGTATTACAACTGCTAACCACTTGAAGATGTAAACAAAATATTTATTTGGTGTATTTGTTTATTGACTCGGTCCTTGTGTGTAGACTCGCTTGCAATATCTGCAAGGGATTTCTGGGAACTTGTTACAACTGGTTCTTAAAAACTAGTCGCTATACCCGATATCGACGTTATATCCGAACCTGCTATAGCCAAATTATTTTTCTCTAAAAGTATACTCTAAATCAAGGGACTGAAGTGTTGTCGCTATAACCAAAAAGTCATTGCAACCGAGGTCGTTGTAAGTGAATCCACTGTATTTTAATGCAACTTCAATATCTTTATTTTTGCAGATGTATATGTTAGAATACAAAAACTGAAGCTGTAGACTGTTTGTCTCGTTTTGGTGTACTTATATTTCACTGTGACATTTTTATTTGCAATCCATAAAGGTGCTTTCACAAAACGTTGACGCCCGAAAGCCAGGCGTGTGATTAATGCAGGGGTGGCCAGCCGTAGGGTGTTTATTCACATTCCGAGGGCTGTCGACGCACTCTCTTTAATGGCACTAGCCTCTGGGGAGCTCTCGGACGTTTTAAAATATACCTAGGTCCCGTGGAAGAATTTTTGAGGCCGAAAATTTGTTTTCTTTCTTAATGTACTTCTAGGCTGAGGGATCTCGGAACTCATAACGCTGAATAATGTAAAAAACCTTTGGGAGAATAGTTACTATAATAATATAATAGTTAATAGTATAATAATATAATATATAATATAAAAGTAGAGAGAAAGTTTATTTCTCAATAATAATATAATAGTTACTATATAAATTATTAGGTTTGTACATATTTTTATAATATATATTATTGGATATTATATTTATAATGGATTACTATACCGGTAATTGGTGCAAAATTGTATGCGTATTTCTACTATTATATTACTTTCTTGAACAGTGGCTAGTTTGTGTTAGGAAATTTGTATAATTTGCTTTAAAAAAATACACTTCTTTGACTTCTTTTGAGCCATAAACTGCAACGTTTAGTATACATTTGAAAAAAAAGGAAAAATGAAGTATTTTATAGCTATTTCGTGTATAAAAACTATATTAATGCTGTTATTAGACGGATAAATGAATTTGATTGATAAGCACTGAACTGAAAGGATACGATGGTATCAAATGAGATTGAATGATTTCAAGTTCATATTTAAATGGGATGTTAATCTTTTTTTTTATTGGACAAAAAAATATTGTACAGAATTTAGTATTATGAATCTTAAACATAAGTAAAAAAACACCAACATCATTTGCCACATATTGAATAATTGAAATTATACTAGCTACCGTAAGTAAAAACAAAAGAGAGAGAGAGAGAGAAAAAAAACAAGTTTGGTATACAATATCTAAAAAGAAGAAAAAGAAAAGAATTAGAAAGGGAGACCTCACCAGAACGCAGAGCTGAAGCCCAGATCACGCCGATTGCCTGCGACCAACCGCAAGGAGGACGTTGATTGCCAGAAATACTTGATATAGTGGTTTATATGTTTTTCAAACATTCAAGGATCTTTTGTTTATAAGTGCTGGGCCTAGTTGCCGCTATATCTATTAAGTAGAAATTGTCATTATATAAATGTACTAGCTGGTAAAGTGGAGATCGTTTGCCGATCTTTGTTCGGCAACGCGTAGTCGCAAATAATCGGCAGGGGCCCCGGCAATGCCTCCTGGTAGGAACCCTGTAACACAATTTATTAATTATAGATGACAGTCGTATCTATTATGACACAAATCATATACAAACATCGCAGCAAGCTGCAATTTTCTGTGCTCAAGTTTAATAAAATTATATTTATCAAGCAAGTTATCGTAGGACCAGTGATTATGAAAACATTTATACTGTACATAACGTAGAAATTTTCTTTGAACTTGCTCTAGTGTATTGTTATATTTATTATAAAAGGGGATCCATATGCACACAGCATAATCTAATTGCGGGTGAATCAGTGTAACATACAGGTAAATATATGTTGAGGGTCGAGTGAATTTTGTACTGGAACGCATAACAATGTTAATATTAAAATGGGATCACTATGGTTGATGCATCCAAATTGAAAGACAAAATGAACCGTCTAATATCGGCTTAGAACTGTTACTTAATCTAGACTAAAAGAGGTTTGATAAACACTCATTTCAGCACAAAAACAAGCCAGAGTCAGACGGCGAAAATTATATTAAATCTAATAATAATTATTGCATAATAGATTAAAGGTTAAAGAATAACTTTCAATTTCACAATTTAGTTTTCACAATGTAAAATTGCATTTTTCCTTAGCGCGGTGCAATCATGAATCTTTTTCCCGTAAACCTAAGGAAATTGCTTGCTAAAAGTTTGCGAATTTATTGCATGTTTCTAACGTAGCGTCCGAGCTAGTTGGAATCAGATACATTCTGTATCGTGTTACGACCGACGGCAAATATATTGTTACTATCTAAATATTGGCAGACAAACACATATAAAGTGTACAGAATTATATACCAAGCTGAATGAGTTGACTTGTATTCTGTATAATCTTAGGATCGATTACGAAGATCCAAACTAGATTTAATGACGGAAAGTTTTTGTATGATATGTACCTAGCCAGGACTTGAATTTAGGATCTCTACGTCACAGTAAATTGTGCTGGCCCACGCATAAACCACAGATGACGTTAAGTTTAAATAAAGTGAAGCGTAGGAAGTCTTCAATGAACCACACTTTGCTCGTAATAATGCGTTTATTTTGGTTTTTACACATTTTACAATAATATTTGCGCGTACAATGTTCGGTTTGCGTTCAGTTCTAGATTCAAATTTTCGCGGTTGGCCGTAGACTATGAACAATCGTCATACAGCGCGTTTCATTAGTAGCTCACAACGCCCAAAATGCTGCGTTAGTCATTCCACAAGGCGACCACTGTCGTTGTGGTCGTGGCGAAAACGTCACTAAAGACGTTATAATTTTCGATCACACAACGACCCATGTCAAGAGGTGAGTCGATTAACCGTTCCACTTGGTTTTTCGATTGTAACGCCGGTAAGCACGTGGAATGGAAAAAATCGCGGTTGTGAACTTGGTCGTTGTGAGTCCCTAATGAAACGTAGCCATAGTAAATAAAAGGTGATCTTGCACATGCAGACCGGCGCGAGCGTACTGTTCTCATGCCTGGGCGGACCGGTGTGTAGTACATATATCCCTTGGTAAAATTGTCTATGTAACTTGTATTGTCTGTTTGTTATTGTTAAGGCTAGGATTTTTGCCTGTTCTTTAAATAATGAAGAACAAAAATACTACTACTGTTTGTTATTATATGGCTAAGCTGCTTAACCGATGATAATCTTAAATAAATTTTCTTTGGAGACCAAAGATGGTATTGTAGCACAAATAAAGTTGTTATTTTTTTTTATCGGCAGACAAACACATATATTGTATATTCCTAAATTAAGCAAGTTACGTTTGTGTTATGAGTAATATACAACGGGCTGCTCTGGGGCCGATCCCAGACACCCAGACACCCAGACTGCGGTCTGGGTATCTGGGATCGGCCTCAGAGCAGTTATTTACTACGGTAAATAACGGAGAAAATACGTTTCCTAAATTTACTATACCAGGAATCGAACCCGGAACGCAAGGGGCGTTGCAGTGAGGTGAGCCGGCAAAGGCTTAGCCCGCTCAACCACAGGCCGTCGAACCACCGAAGCCGTTATGAAGGAAAGTCCAGCATTAGTGAAAAGGCACATAAGACGATTTTTATATCACAAATTCTGGATAAGAGTCCAAAATCTAACCATGTCCTATTAGTATCATGAAGTTTGAACTCGTAGGTATATCGCGTGAATTTTTTTGGAAATTATATACTTTGTTCAACTGTAGTCTTGAAAGTCAATATGTGTAATATACTATATTTCATAACATTCAAATTCTATGAATGACTATTAGAACAAACAAACAATTCTAATTTATTGTGCACCTACATAATATAAGGCAAACATACATACATACATACATAACTTCACGCCAGTTCCCTTGCGGGGTAGGCACGAACAACAGAGCGCCATTTAGGCCCATTCTTACACACCTCACTTGCTTCTTTGACATTCATAACTCTTGTCATGCATACTCGTCTGTTCTTAAGGCTCCTGACATCACCCTCCGCTAGTACACGACCAATTTGATCATGGAAGGTGTGTCGTGGCCTTCCACGACTTCTGCATCCATCCACTTTTGCATTGTATATCTGTTTAGTCATTCTTTCATCATGGTCACGGGAATAAAGGCAAACATGCATGGGTTAATTTCATATTATTCATATAATTATAGAAATAATAATAATTTTACTCTAAAATAGCATACAAAGGCAATATTAGGCAATTTCAATGTCTGAACCAGCCAATCCATTGCGGTCAATTTGAATACTAAACATTATTAAACGCGGAACGTTGTGTCCTATTGTAATTTAAATACGTGCATGTCGCGGGGGCCATACGTAGTGTTGCCACATTTTTATACGAAATGTTTCGGATGTTTAACATACTATTAATACGGTGATACAGATACATTCTTTTCATAACTTGCACAGAGATAATTTTGTATTCATCTTAGTTTATTTTACCAAGCATCCCTGCAAGTTACACTGCATTATTTTTTATCTAAGCGCTATTTGCCACCGGATAATTCCCATCCCGGGAAAAAATTATCTTATTTTCCGGGATACAAAGTTTGGTATGTTTATTCTCTGAGACTTCATATTTATATATCAAATTCTAACAAATTGTTACTGGCGCTTTTTTAAGTGAATGCTTAACAGCCAAAGTCATTTTCGCATTCATAATATTACAATATGAAGTTAACCGACAATTTCTTATAGAAGTATATAAAAGTAACTTTGTTCAAATAGAACCGACGTAAAATTTTGTTCTCATTTGCTCCTTGCTTTTTAAGTATTTCATGAAAAAAAAACACATTCAATTTATTTAACTAAAGAATATGTAGATCTTTGTTTGTTTCTTATTGAATATGACGGGTTTTAATAAAATTCGGTAACTTGAAGAGTAGATAACTTAGATGAAGACAAGATTTAATGTAATGATAAATTAACGATTATACGCTACATGTTGGTGCAACTCACGACAACATTGTAATAGCTGTGGTTTAAGTTTTATTTATGTATTTCCATTTTGTATTAAATAAATAACCCCGAGGTTTTTCGATCTTCTGGCAACACTGGTCATAAGTAAGCCGGCACAGGGTTTATCTGGTGCCCGGCCGGGTTGAGTGAATCCAGGCCATATTTCAGGGTACACACCGCAATTTGCATAATTAACTAACTTCCAAGCGACTTTCGCATCAACCTTCGCTTGAGGACTTATTAGGGTTGACACCTAAGATTACTCCTTTGGATAAACATGCTACATTTTTAATTTAGGTATTTTCACATTCGTATTTCAAAACAATACTCTTGCATAAAAACATACTTGAATCGTTATCTATGAATTTTTAAAATTATTCCAGGCTTGTGACGCCACTTTCAAATGAAAATAGTTTTTAATATGGACAGATTATTTCTAGCGTAAAGTAACACATTATAATTAAAAAGGTTTTTTTACGAAATAAAACTCACCGGAAAAATTTAAAGTTAGTCAAGTGGGTTTTGTCAGACCGCTAAAACACATTTGAAGTCAATTTAATAAGAAAGATAACAAGGGATATTTTCCTGCTATTTTTTGTTGATGTAAGATTCAATTTATGTCCATCCACTCTTCAGGGACCTGGTATACACTAAAACACGCCGAGGTTCCTCATATGGGCGATAACATTGTTGAATCCTGACAATTTACACTAATATGGGTAGTCTCGTAAGTGCCACTGGCTTTCGGTTTTGCCGCCATTGCGTCGCGGCGAAGTTAATCTCCAATGCACGAGAAGTCAGTTCGGGACGTTCCGCGGGCTCCGTGCAAAGAGCAGAGTGAACGTTTCACATCCCATTCTTCAATATCTCATTAAACTTTAATACAAGCCGTGCTTGCTGTTTGGTGTGAGCGTGTGCCATAATTCGAAGACCTAAGTGCCACCCGTGAACTTGTTAGTGTGCACTCTCTAGCTGCCCCATTGGAGGTGGATTCCGAGGTTATTTATTGGTGCTTATTATTCCATTTGTTTTTGTGCAGAATTTGGCGTATCTCTCACTCCCATATATTTCCAAAATAAATCTTACAGTCCACTATAAAAAATACTAGTACCAGCGAATCTGTGCGGAATCCGTGATCTAGCGTTGCACATACATGGTCACGGGAATGAAGGCAATTCATTTATTCCAGTCGCGATCCCCATCTGATGTGGCCTCACTCATAACGGAGAATAATCTATTCTTACGGTTTTCTAGGCTTTCCATATTCAATTATTCAATATTTTAAATGCCAAGAAAATTTATACGGATTTTATCATTACAATAGCTACATAGAAAAGTCGTATGACGCCATAATCAATAATAAAAAATACAGGTATCAACAGCCAACCCTACCTCCCTTGCCCGCACCTCAGTTTGTCGTGGCCCATGTTTAGCTGTTGTTACAGGAGTTTGCGCGGTGTTTTAACATCTCTTTGGTGTTATTAAGTTCCTTATGTATCTACGTTGCTATGTGGGTCAAAAGACAGATAGCGGTCAATGACCCGAATAAAATATGTATTTTAGTTCACAAGAAAGTTAAATTCCAGTGATTTTTTTTACAGCTGAATACATCAGCCAGCCTGCCTAATGGATAGTGGCTACCGTCGTCTATCGACGTTTGCAACACTAGAGGTGTTTATTATTTAATGCTGAACAATGGTTTTTGAGTCATGGTAACCCTATCTTTTGTTCTTACACATTCTTGATGCATGCATAGTGCCTTCTCTTTTTGTATACTGGTATGTATGTATATCTATCTCTCTTCCCCCCAATTATGACTTACTGCACGAAGATGCCACCATTGTATCCTCGGATTGGTTTGCGCTGTTAAATAGACAGACATGTTAGAAATAATAAGATTTTTGGCAAGTGCAGTGAGATGTTGATAGAAACTAAATGGCGGCCGCCCTGAAAAGGGATTATTATTGTTTGAGTAATCGATAGAGCTGGTTTCATGATATGTGAAAGATATATATACTTCTGAAGCCAAAGGCGGACATATTGTTTTGGGCATAAGTTTGCGTAAGCCTATCTAATTTCTACTTATCTATAGTTATGTGACAAACAACAGAAAGCAACAAAATTATACTATTACCTTCAGCAGTTTCATGTGTACGAAATATCCGGGTTTTTTTTAAACATTTTATAATCCGCGCATACTAGAAGTGTTACTTACCCACACTCTGCCGATCTCGAAGGACTTTTCTGACGTTTTTGAAAAACCCCATAACATGTGCTGTGGTTAGTTAAAAGCGACTCTGGAGCTTATGGATGAAAGAAAAATGACAATCCGAGCACTTAAATGTATATTTGCCTTTATAGTTCTATCTTGTGTTTGCGAAACGTGACTAGTATCGATAAATCATAATTTTAACACGGAAGAAGAATACCTGCAACGTAACGTATCATCAGAGATTTATTGTCTTAATTTTGATACTCTGTGAGGAAGTTAAAAAAAACTTGCCTTTTCTTGTAAAAATATTCTTAAATAACAAGTAGTTGATTAAAGGTTTATAATAAATCCATATACACTAAAAATAAAATACTATAAAGTACACCCGGTCCAGACCAACTAGACCGCTTTCGGTGGGCAATGTGCCTTCTAGGCTGACAGCATAACCTCGCTGAATACATACACTAATCCTTTGAGTGAGGTAAGCTTCAGTTTTCCGGTCGCCTGTGGACTCGACCTGCTGTTTTTGAATATTTTTAAAAAGTTTGTGGGCACTTGGCCTTGCGGACCCAACGTTTCCACCCCAAACGGCTCAAATAAGTACCCTGTTCCAAGGCTCATATAATTATTTTTATCCGTGCAGGAACGGAGAAAGAATACAATTTCCTGCGGCCGGGCAGCCTGTCGTAAGAGGCGACTTAACAACCCCCAGCCAGGTGGTAGGGCATTTGCCCGACTGGATGGCTACCACCCCTGGTCTAAAGTATGTCGCCAAACAACCTTGAGTTGTGTTCCGGCATTAGTGATTAGGTTCCAGTTTCCCTTAAGAGAGCAGCAGCGCATTTGTAGCAACTTTGGTGTTGCAAATGTCCATAGGCGATGGTAACCGCTTTCCATCAAGTGGCCCGTTTGCCAGTCTGCTGATCTCCTGCAATAAAAAAAAAAAAAAAAAAATTATTTGCACTATTTGAGGTGTTTGGCATAAGTGGCAGCACGACCGGCCATAATTTCTACAAGTGTTTATAATGTTATTTTTTTCAATTCATTAAACTGTTTTGAATTACAGTTAGGTTAGGTTAAGTCTGTCGTATACTAATTTTTGTGTTTTTGAAATAAATGAATTAGTATAGATTTTCTGGGATTGGGAACTAGTATAGATTTTTAATTTATATTACATACACGATGTATGTAATATAAATTAAATTTATTTGTCCTATTTATATAACACTGAATATACGGTGAAAGGACTAACTTAATATAGTATTATGTTTTCCTGAAAATTAAGCAAAAATGATTTTAGGTTGACAATTTTTGTTGAGAGTAAGAGTACTTGTAGAGAGTATTGGGATCGAAGATTGCGTGGAATAATGCCTTGTTTAAATTTCAAGATGCTTACTTAATAGTCTACGCCTTCAAATGCCCGTAGGGTAAATCGCTATTTGTTTTAACGAAAATTATGTTGTTGTTTAGATGTAGGCGGTGTCATAAAATATGTTTTACGTTAGTAAGTAATATAGTTGGAACCTAGCTTACACAAGTCGCTGCTATGACAGATTTTAAAAGTCCCAAGCTTCTTTGCTTCTCAGTAACAAATTATATATATATATATATATATATATATATATATATATATATATATATATATATATATATATATAAGCTATAACTATATATAATATATATATATATATATATATATATATATATATATATATATATATATATATATATATATATATATATATATATATCCGTGGCTGGCGGGAATACATTGATATCTCGACATACATCTTTTTTTTTATTCGTTTAGACGCTTCCTACGCCTGTGTTTTTATAGGAAAAAATTGACAGTCCGAAATATTCATAACTTTTTAAGATTTTTTATTACTAGTCATTACCTTTCATTACGATTTATCATTACTAGTCAAACTTTAAAATTGAGCCCCTGTAAAATTGACATTTTGAACATGTCAACATATTCACGTCAACCACGGATATATATATATATACACACATATATATATATATATATATATATACATATATATACATATATATATACATATATATACATATATATATATACATACATATATATATATATACATACATATATATATATATATATATATATATATATATATATATATATATATATATATATATATATCATGGTATCGTGGTAGCGTAATGGCTAGTGCATGCGTGCTAAACTTAAAAGGCACGGTATGCAGTTTTTCGACCTAATGTGCACATTGTTACAATTACCACGTGCTAACAACAGTGAAGGAAAACATCGTGTTGAAACGTGAACATCGAGATGACCGATGTGTCAAACCTACCCAGCCGCCCCGACCAAGCGTGGCGGGTATACTGTCCCTTCCCCTATAGTGGGAGGCCCGAGTTGTTATTATTTATACATACACATACATACATAACATCACGCCAGTTCCCTTGCGGGGTAGGCACGAACAACAGAGCGTCATTCAGGCTTATTTTTACACACCTCACTTGCTTCTTTGACATTCATAACTTTTGTCATACACGCTCGTCTGTTCTTAAGGCTCCTGACATCACCTTCTCTGCTAGTACACGATCAATTTGATCATGGAAGGTGTGTCGTGGCCTTCCACGACTTCTGCATCCATCCACTTTTGCATTGTATATCTGTTTAGTCATTCTTTCATCATGCATTCTTTCCACATGCCCGAACCACCGGAGCATTCCTTTCCTTACCTTCTCCCCGACACTTTCTTTCAGATCAACTCTCAACAGTGTACACTTTAACATATATGCCAACTGCTTAACCATGTTTTGAACAAATACATTTGATTTCATTTCATTTAGTGAAAGTAAAAGTATAATAAAATATAATGTGCATTTTTAATGAGAATCAGCCTCTACTCTATAATTTGAACACCCGTGTCTATTATTATACATTTTGGCAGCAGAGGTCACATTTCGGGTATACTATATCATGAACCCGATAACCCTCCGTACCCCTTGATGGACTTAATTAATTTTTGACACGTATTCGTTATGTGAAGGGCCCGTCAGACCCTCTAATCTATTTTACGATCGATTTGCGTCCAATCCTATTGAGTGCCCGAAGCGAAAGGGTTAATTTTAAATGTTCTTTATATTTTTATTGGGACTCTATCGGTTTGTATTTTATGAAGCTACTAGATCTTTCTACGAGGCTTTGATCAGTTCGAATTGGAATCTTTATCCCGTGGGATTACTACATTTTTCAGTATTAAAGTATTAGTTATCTTCGTTGTGTAAAGAACACACATTTTGCTAAATTGTTATTACAAAAAGAACCAAATATATTGTAAGTTTCTTTGCTACTTCTTCACGGATTTGGCCTTCAAAGTCACTTTCATACTGACATAAAATAATATAATTTTTCCTAAAATATTGGGGTGCAGTATCGTATAAACTCCTTTTTTCCAATACTGTATTGAGCCATTTCGAACTTGGTTTAAGTTTTGTATTATGAGGTATTTACATATCTAGACTATTTATTGTTTTTACTATGTTTTAATCTCTTATTTTCATTCATTGTAGACATCGTGTTTGTGGAAGATCTATCTTGATGTTTGCAGGTATATCTATTATGATTCAAAATTTATTATTGGTCGCAAATGGTTTAATTAGGCTTCGAATAACAGTTTAAAAGCTTAATTACTTCTTTGTATTTTGTCATCGGACAAAGTACACATATTATTGCAAGAAATTCTATATTTCATATTCAAGTATTCGTTCATAAACCTCATTTGTTTGCACAAGGCGTATGCAGAGAGGAGAGCATTGCAACGCAAACATCCGAAACCAACAGGTCGCATCTCACGTCATCCATCTCGCCGCAGTGAGACTGACATAAATCCGGGTAGGCTACGGCACAGTGCCGGGAAATTGGGTATATCCGGCCACCTCCACAACTGTTTGTCACTGCGCACACGTACGAAACGGAATTATTCCTCAGTATTGACACCATTGACGCCCTACTCACGGACTTAAGCCTGGTTCACACAAAACCATATTCACTCTGTTCGGTATGTGTCGCGGATAGAACACGTTTAAAAATTTGTCATAACCGATAAAGCTTTAAATTATTCGTGGATACGTTTTTTAAGAGGACTTGTTTGTCACAGTTCAGTAAAACACGAATTACTGATCCGGGCGACATCGGTTTGAAATGATGTGACACTATAACGTTGTGGCTTGCACCGTTCTTTAGGTTACTATATGTTTGTAAAAAAAGTTTAAGTGTTGCGTTAAAAAGCTTATAGGACGATGAATTTAATGAGCAATTAGAAAGAAAGAAAGAATTTATTGGACTGGAACGCAACAATATAAATGCAAATCGAATTCATACAATTGTATACCTCAATTTAAGAATATTGTTCGCTGCATTTCCAAACAAACGAAGTTGGCGCTGAGCATAATGCTATGTTGGAGTTTACTCCAGCACAGCAGTGATTTATAGCACCAGCCCCACATCAACTATTAAACATTATGATCCATCGAAATATTTTTTCATAAAATATACATTAAAAACTTTGTAACTTATTGAAAGTAATTTAATTTTTTTTTTAGATATTTTATTTGTTGTTGCTTTCAACAGCAGAAAGATTAAAACTAAAAAAAAATATATTAGTTATTTAAACATAACGAGGCTATTCATTGATTCCGAACGCTGCAGTTAAACTCTTAAGAGTCGTATACTAAAGTGTGATACTTTACGTAAATCAACATAAACGTAACTAAATAGTAAAACGACTCTGTGGCACACTGTGTATTGGGAAGTATTTTTACTTTGAACAGATGATTGTCTTAAACATTGAAATGCACATGAATATTGTTTTAGAACCACGGTTTCGTTATACATATGGCGTAGCGACATGAACATTAGATGATTTATCAAAATTGCATCGCCATGTTTTCGCCTGATTCATCTAGATAAGCCCTTACTTTATTAGGTTACGATATATACTGTATTTGGGATTGTTTTCGTTGTTGCCCGTTGATAGTGGTGGATTATGGAGACCGGGACAAAACAGTCGGGGCCCGGTGGGCCGATAATTGATTTGATTGTCAAGGGTTCGGAGTGATAAGCAATCGTAGTAGTTTAGAACATTAGCACAATTAAAGCCTGTATCGAACTTGACAATACGCTACGTACTCTCGTATATTTACACTGTCTTTACATCTGGTTCTCTCTTGTGATGGTATGGGCTTCGGCGCCGATTCTTCAATGGTCACCTTGGCCTACGCACAGTCAAATGTCGGCTATTTTTCAAAGTATGAAGTACTGTCCTAAAGGACAATAGATATAATATAAGACAAAGTACAAAAACATAATATTGTCGATATGTCGATAAATCGCATCAAATTGAGAGTTTTCATAGTTTTCGGCTATAATATTGGCAAAAATCTGTGTGGTAGGTGTAGGTACAGGAAAATTGTGTGTCCTTGTTTCAGAGGCCAATTCATACCGATGATTTCTGGGTAAATTGCAACAGATGATAATGAAGTGATGATTAAGACAATCAATGTTATGCGCTGATAATGTAGCCCACATTATCAGCGCATAATATTGATTTTTTGTAACACACGTTTTATTACAAATGTATAAATATTAATTAAGACAATCCACAGGGATAAAAAAAATGAATTAAAATCGTTGCACCAAAATTTTCAAACAACGATAATAAATCTTAATATTTTGTTTACATTTTTATAATGAAAAAACAATTGTTTACATTAGACGATGAGCCCCTGTAACTCGCGTTTATTACTTTAACGAATCATTGTAGACAGGAGTCAAATAATTTTTACTGCACAGGACACATTCTCATTTTGGGACATGTTTTGGACTGCGTAAGAATTTTACTGCGATCGGGGAAGTTGACGAGCGTGCAATATATCTTGGAGTTGTTTAAATTTTGTTATAGATTAAAACCTTTTAATCCATTTTAATGTTGAAAAGTATTTACGTACAAAGAATATTGGCGTTAAATTTTAAATTGTAGAGACACAACAAAAGAACTTTATATTATTTTACCCACAGATTAGTAATTATTTTTAGACAATTATTTATAGTCAGTAATATTAACATGATAGTTAACCTGAACAAGCTGTCAGGCAATCATAGTGCTGTAAATTTGTATAAGTATATATTTTCTAATAACGCTTAAATTATTTATTAATAGTAAGTCCCATAATTTCTGATATATAAAAAATTCAACATTTATTCCATGCAGGAACGGAAAACCAAACGCGACCTGTCGTAAGAGGCGACAAAACAACCCACACCCAGGTGTTAAGGCCTTTGCTTGACTGGATGGCTACCACCCCTGGTCTAGACTATGCCACCATAACAATTTTGATTTGCGTTCCGGCGGCATGAGTGGCCAGGTTCCAGTTTCTCCGTCAAGGCCAGCAGCACGTTGGCAGCACCACTGGTATTGGTGATGTCCATAGGCGACGGTAACCACTTTCCATCACAGTTGGGCCGTCAGACTGTCTGCTGAGCTTCAGCAATAAAAAAAACTTTTATATAGTACATCCATCTAATGTGATTATAACTTTTAATAGGTTTTATAACTATTTTCATTTTAAATTTCTAACTGTGAAATAAAAGTAATCTAATGCTTTTCTTTTAACTAATGAGCTATTTATTTATTTATTTACTGCTAAAATTAATATATTGTACACTATGAGTTTGTATGAATTAACTAAAATATTTAAGAGGTTCATATCATCGCAAAAACTTTATTTTGTTGTTTTTCTAAGAATAAACAGTTTTTGTGGTACCATGCTTGATAAGGGTTTATATATGCAAAAAAAAACCTTCAACTTTTCATACCGATACAGGCTTTGGTGCAAAATCCGTAACAAAAGCAAGCTGCTGTTGAATATTTAAAGCGACGTATCAAAGTGAGTGCAATTTATGAAAACAACGTGGGTGCGAGCCACGCATCCCTATGCGATCGTTTAGTTATTCCATTACCCTCTTCTGTTGTATTAGCGCTTGTTCATGTGTAAAAGAATCATCAAATATCCTTCACGATGGCGGAAGAGAAAATTAAAAGCTGCGCCTTGTACATAAGTTTTGGCTAGAAATCCAGTTTCCTGGATTATTCTTTGCGTATCATATTTTAACACCCATTCCTTTTTTTGTATCATGGCGAAAAATCCACTTTACGTAGGTATTTCTCACCGAGGTACATAGTGATATGTCGGCCATGCCTATTCTAGCTAAAAATCTACCTACTAGAACACCCCTGTACCTTTCTTGTCTAGGTTTTAAAAAGAATGCAAAATAAAGATCATAGTTTATTAAACCCACCAGGCATCAAATAATCACCGGATCGTTTCGCTCGCAAGGTATTCGTACGCGATGGAGGTATTTGGTGACAACTCGCTGTTCGGAGCTATTCACGCAAAGACTTATTACATCGTGCATGGTCACGGGCCGTTAACTCGTTGACTATGCGACGTTGACAATGTAGCGCTCACCCGTGGACAGCGATTATCGGCGCCGACACTAATGAGCTATGAACTTAAAAGCTAATATTAGATGATTCATTTCTGGCTTTCAATTTAAATGAATCAAATAATCTATATAAAAATGCATCATACAATGTCGTTGAAAACCGTCATGTCTTTATAGTTCAGTGCCTTTCAACGAAATTGATTCAATTTAGTTGATCCGTCTATAGTCGTGCTTGTTTAATACAAGCCCCTTCCATTAAAGCTGTTTTATATTAATCCAGCTACTGACTTCAAATTAGAAGGAAGTCAGTACCTGACTCCATATCGGCATCGTGCCAATTGATTTGAAATCAGTACAGTGCTATCAAGTCAGTGCTGACTTCAATATTCCCGATTGAGGATTTTGAAGTCAGTCCTCTTCCCAAGACCCCATGCTGGATCTATGTAATTGTAAATAGATCTTTAGAATCAAAATAATATAACGGAAAACGCTGTCTCAACCATAATTTCTCCACAAAAAATTATCTCGTAAAACCGACATCATTACATTAACTAACCACAATGCAACTTGGCTTCCAAATATTTTTTCGTTGGTACACGAAAGACAATAGAACACACCCAGTCCATAATAAATCACAATGTGATTAATGAGGCGTGCGACAGCGGTCCAGTTAACTAATCATATCCACGAGGTGTCTGATGCACGCCGGTTTCTTTGGAGTTGCCCTATTGTTGTTATTGTGTGCACTTTGGACGGACAGACAATTTGCTTTTTTGCCAACGAAAGAGTAGGAAATTTTAAGGAACTTTTAACGAAAGGTTAGGTTAGGTTGGCCTTATAAATAAAATATGTATGAGATGCTGTAACGTTAAATTTATTATGGACTGTAATTTTCGTGTACGTTTAATGAAAACGTCGACGTGTCTATTCCTCAATATTGTTACAACCTAGGCCCCGACAAGGACAAATTCCACGAAAAAATCTGTAAAAGCACATTTTATCACCTGTCGGCATTTGAACTAATTGTAATCCTTTTATGATCGTCTTCTTTTGTTCACTTATTTATTGGCATGCGTTTATAGTTATTATAGAGAACAGCCGATTGTTCTATTGTACTCGTTTATGGCCGCTCGCGGCTGGATCATTAGCCAGGTGTGCGGATTACGATTACTGGGAAATTGTGTGGACGTTGCCGGGCGGGCACATTCGCATTTGTGAAGTATAAACCGACGGCCTGATTGAGAGAGGAGTCAGTTGAGCTACAACTACGATACGGGCGTGACGTGTGTATATTCGGGAATCTAATAGTGACGGACTTTGCGCGTTTTATTGAATTACGACCTTCTGCATTACGTTTGGATTGGTTGTGTTCGATTATATTTGTACCTGTGTTATAACTGTTTGTATAGTTCTAATAAGTTCTATAAGAATAGTAACGACATTATAATTCGAGTCCCGCTAACTCGTAACAATATTTATTGATCAAATGAACTTGTGTTACTTTGAAATCATAGGGCACGCATGCATGCACCTTACACCAATCTGTAGTTTTTTTCTTTCCATAGCTTATATGAGCCGGGCACCGGTAAGACACTGTCACATCTTCTATTATTGATTCTCTAAAGTTTTACACATGCCGCGGCACGGGGGATTAATTTTGAGCTCTTATGGTTTTTGAGTGTAACTTTATATATATTAGCGTGCGTGGCGCACGAGTTGCGATGCGACTTTTTTGGTAACGGAGAGAGATGGATAGGAGAAAGAAGATTTTGAATAAGGAATGGGAAGGAGCGAATGAATGGAATGATTGGCGTGTGTAACCCGTTAGGCCAGACGCGTATCGCAATTTCATTTGTTGCGACATGATTTTAGAATCGCGCTGCAAGAACAAATATGCGTTTTCCTATCGCATGTGCGCGCGCTGACTGACATTAAGATCCTAATTTTTCAACTATGTGATAATATTATTATTCCTCGAGAAAAAGCCGTAGTGCGTGCTTTGCCTTAGGGTTTTAATAATAGTGTGTATATGCGATAAAAAAATTGCGTGTTATAGATATCGCTTCTTTGCTTCGATAATGTTGATGAATGTTATCTCAAAAAAATAATATTGTAGAAATCAGTTTTTCAACTATCAAAAAATAATAATATAGAAACGAATAACTTATTTTCTTAACGTCAGTCTGCAATGTGTTTTAAAAGATACCACATTATTCGCCTTAAGAACAGACGAGCTTGCATGACAAGAGTTATGAATGTCAAAGAGGCAAGTGAGGTGTGTAAGAATAAGCCTAAATGGCACTCTGTTGTTCGTGCCTACCCCGCAAGGGAACTGGCGTGAAGTTATGTATGTATGTATGTATGTATGTATGTATGTATGTATGTACATTATTCGTTTCCATACCATCATTTTTTGAAAGTCACATAAACTACTCTAAAATTTTCAATATAACACATTATTGTATCAAAGAGGCGATATATTCTGCGGGAAAATGCTATCGTAGCGTATCGCGCTTAGCCCTGTAAAAATATTTTTAATTGCCATATATTATTAGTACTTAAGCACATATTGGTAATTAAGTAAGAATTTGATTTTCGTCAAAAGATAATTTGAATTTAATCAGGTAAAGACACGTGAAAACCGTTGTCTTCACACACACAATACCTAGATTAGAGAAAACTAAGCTTTCAGACAGATCTTAAAACAAATTAAAACAATTTACAATTTATTATTTCTTAAGTGGTAAATTGTGTTATAAATGCAACTTAGTTTTGTTTTACTTTTATGAATACTTAAGGTTAACGGAGAAATTAATTGTTTCTTTGTAAAATGACAGCGCTTTAAGTTAGCGTAATAGGATTACTAGATCTTATGTTCGTGGAATTTAGAGAAAATAGTTTATCTTTTATTCTAATGTTGAAATTCTGAATATTTACGCTTAAATCGCTTTCAAAATGTGTATATTTTAAGGTCATGTTTTCGTCATTTTTATCGGTATTTGTGTGGCACAGTTGTTTTTCACATAAAGTACTGGATTTTTGAAGTGATAGTTTTTTTAGAATCGTTGTTATTCTAATGCGTTAGATTGTGATTGAAACTTGATGAAACATAAAAGCGAGGATTATATTTAATAATTTAAACACTATCTCATACAGGTAGTGTTGGAAATGTTTTGAAATTTTTCGTTAAAACTTCAAATTGAGTGTTAGTAGAAAGTGTTATAAAGCTTAAATATATTATAACGATATAATGTATGAAATGTACATACATACATACATACATACATAACTTCACGCCAGTTCCCTCGCGGGGTAGGCACGAACAACAGAGTGCCATTTAGGCTTATGCTTACACACCTCACTTGCCTCTTTGACATTCATAACTCTTGTCATGCAAGCTCGTCTGTTCTTAAGGCTCCTGACATCACATCATCATCCTGTATGAAATGTGACGTCTCGAAATTTAGAATCCCCCACCCCTTGTCACACTTTGTTTCCCTTCTACTGCGTGTGGATTGCACACACATTTTTTTTTTCGATCAGTCTTACGAAAAACATGTAGTCTTACATGATGCTACATAATTGTGTAGTAAAACTAAGAAATGACTAAATAGGTATGGCCGGCTTTTTTTTGGAGTGAAACTTCTATATAGACGGGGTCTTAGGATTTTTCTGTCACGAAAAAGCGTCACGGCCGCGTGTTCTAATACTTACATTTTTAAACTCGTGATATCTTTCGAATGGAATGTCCGAATTGAATAATTCAAAAAGTTATATAAAGGTGTTGAAGCAGTCTTGAATATGAAGTAATTTATTTTGATAAGGATGAATACCAAGATACAAATAAAGAGCTTTTTCTAGCGGTGGCATTTTAATTCAATGCTTAAAATAAAAGAACACTTATTGTGGCATAACTATAATAGTTAGACATATGCTGTCGCGACACTTTTTGTAAATAATGATGTGTTCTGCAAAGTTGTAGTACATTATTTTATTCTATCATCAATAGTTTTCGAAGCGCACGCGATTTTTACACCTTGGGTTCCATTATTGGTGTTTTAGTAAGGATCCCTAATTTTTTTTGTAAAAGTAATATAGCCTGTGTCACCCGGGGATAGTGTAGCTTGCCAACAGTGAAAGAATTTTTCAAATCGGTTCAGTAGTTTCGAAACCTCTTCAATACAAACAAACAATCTAATCTTTCCTCTTTATAATATTAGTATATATATTCATATATATTTATTATAAAATTAATTAGATATTTGCATATTACAAAAAGCGCAAGATTTTGCGCTGGAAGTTGTTTAATAATATTGGGAGCTGAGTTGCCCTAAAAAGCGCTATATCTAACTCCGAACACTACAGAGTGGCAGCCCTGATGAGCCGAGCGCCGGTGAAGTCCCGTAAACGAGAAAGTGAGCGAGAGAGCGAGCGAGGATATACCTCGTCCTCTGACGACCTCGTCCCTCTAAATCGATTACCTAAAATCGCGTTCTGCGCGTCGGAAAGTGCGATGTTCCGAGCCGCCATTAATGGAGGCAAACTTAAGTTTGCATCGAACTATACCTCTGCTCTCCACGTGGCTGGGCATTACTGCCTCTATTTGTCGTCTGTTTAAAAAAATATGAATAAATAATTTTAGAGTAGACTATGGATGTTTTTATGGTTCCGGATCGAATTGAGTTTTTTGTTTGATAAAATAAAATATGTTTAAATAAAAAATGCATTCATTAAAATGTACCTAACCTAACCAAATCATAATTTGCAGTAAACCTGCGAAAAATCGAAATATGTGCTGGGACACATGTTAGGAGTGAAACTTCAACGGACAAGTGGAAAAACGAATCGCAACGGTCAAGTTGAAAAACGAATGGCAAGGGATGAGTGGAAAAACGAATCGCAACGGACAAGTGGAAAAACTTCAAGTGACAAAATGAATCGCAACAAAATTTTAACTTGAAGTTTTACGGGCAGGTTTTCAAATTGGACAAGTACATTAACAATCTACCCGAATTGGTCCCACTGTCACCATGTCAGGATCTGATGAGAGAATTCCAAGGAATTAGAGAAACATACGAAAATTGATAACAGACTTCTTTGTAACATGTCATTTCTGTCAATTCTAAACCGATTTTCAATTTTTTTATTTACTCGTAAGTTTCAGACTCCCAAGGTGGTGTCATGGTCATCAAGTCAGGATCTGATCTTATATTTTGTAAATTTGTTATTGTTCTTTTATGTTTTACCTGACACCGATTTCAAGATGTTGGAGAAAGAAGTCAGTTAAATATTTACTTTTAGTTTTTAGTGTGAAGTCGGTTTTGTTTTTTGTTAAAAAAAATCTTAATCTCAAATGAATATATAGCTATAGCACACAGACAAAAAAGTTACGATAAAAACTTGGAAGGAAAGGCGTGGTTTTGATCTTAGACATTCGTGGGCTAAGCATCGGTCGACGTGATGGCTACAACATTCCACCGCAAGCCAACCGTCGAACCGCACATGTCATAGTCACATAGTCAATTTAGGGATGTATTTCATGACTACCCATATGGGTGAAGGAGATAGATGAAATGCTCCTCCGTTATAAAGAGCTCTTCTAGCCGAGGCTAATGTTTTGCCTGGTAGGCCTAGGCCCAGCGCACGTTGTTGGGATTTCGTATATATAGGTATTCTTTGTATGTGTCGGTTTCTTGCGTCGTGTAAAATTTTTTCACAGCGCCCTCTATTAGTTTTGTAAGTGTTCCACTATAGCAACAAGCTTTAATCTGGCTAAATACTAATTTCTCTCGATAATATCTTAAATTTAATTTCATAATTATTTCTCGTTCTGAACTATTAGTTTTTTTTGTATTTAAAGATGCTAAGTAATTTTAATTTTTTAACCAAATTCACGAATACTTTCAACAAAAATATGTTTAAACATCATCTGTCGTATGGTTTTTGATATATGGGATATTTTCGATTTTAAGTTTTTTTTAAAGGTTCCGTAGCCAAGGGACAAAAATTAACCAATTGTAGTTTGTCATCTAAACGTAACCCTTCATTGGGCGTAGACTGACACGCACTTGACCGATTATTATCATATTTGCAAATATAACTAATTTAGATAATGCAGTAATTTTTCTCATTTGTTTTAAGCTGAGTCTGTTAATTTTGGCTCGCTGTTAATTGGAAAATGAGACTGGCCAGAAACGTTTTCGCTGAAGCCGAAAGTTGAGTGGGTGTCTAAAATAAATTGTTTATGTTTAAAATAGGCTTGTGGGTAGTTGAATTGGTTTGTAAAAGGCAGATACTGTCTGTTATGGTCACCGAACATCAATGACTGACCAAGGAAGCCGCAGCAGTAATCAACGCAAAGCCATCGAAGGTCATCGAACAATGCAGATTGGCCAACGAGCTGATAAGACATCGCTACGGAGAAGGCTTTAACGACGCCAAACCCAATTTCCAGTGGGTACCTGCCTTTCAGATTTTTTTTTATCACAGACTACAGCAGATAGGCAGACTGCCCACCTGATAGAAAATGGTTACCATCGCCTATAGACATTTGTAACACCAAACGTGCTATAAATGCGCTGCTCTCTTAAGGGAAACAGGAATCTCAGGAACAGGAACAAAACCTTTAGGGCTGATATTAGTAAAATCTACATCAAAATAAATAACCAAAAGTTCGTTTCCGAATTCTCTTGGTTAAAAAGAAAGAAAAATGTTTATTTAAAGTTTATGTTAAAGATTGATCAGCTAATAAAATAATTAAGTTTGTTTAACGACTAAAAGTTGTTTTGTAACACATGTCCGAGATGGATTACTGGTTACTGTTTAGCTGTTCCCCCTTGATTAGCAATCGAATAATTTCCATCCGGAATTTATTTTTATTCTTTATAGCTGTCATCCCCTGTTAGTATGCATTCGGTATCAGGGTGTCATTACGTTAGCTCAAAGCGCTCTACGTTCAATAGTCATTAGTTTGATAGGCGCGTACTCTGTCCGATTGCTTGCCGTTAATTCGGTGTCGATTTCGTGAAAACTGAACGTGACTGATTTATAAACCGGCTGATATAAAGCCGCGTTTAGTTCAATTCTTTTCACTTTAAATACAACTGTTCGAAATTTAATTATATACTTTTTCAACACACTTGCTCATAAAGTGGCTCTATGGTCACCGCAATTAGGCACAGAATGACACCCATTATCAAACTGTGAGTAAAAAACGTTATAACTCACTAGTGAGTTATAGATTTTTTTTTTAATTTTATTGGTTGAGTTGCTTTGTTCTTAAAAAAGTTTTTATTCAAAAAAAAAAGATCGTGTTCTATAGAACAACTAAATTAATGTTCCTATTGCTTGCTCATTTCATGCAACTTCTTATTTAAATAGATAATTTTAACTCGTACGTGTTTAATAAATAAAACTTTCACTCATATATAACTTTTTTTTATCTACTAAATAAAATGAGTTTTTGTTGTTATTTTATTCACAAGTGTGTTGAAAAACGTCGTATGATACACGTGTGTATTGATGATTACCGTCCTCGGCTCTCTTAAGACCCTCGCCTACGGCTCGAGTCTCAATGGCGCCTCGGCGGTAATCACCAATGTTACACACTAGTACCATAATGTACTATTGTAGCACAGGGGTTTTATCCAGTAGCACAACCTGACAGAAAGAATTCACTAATATTCAAGGTATAAGACTTTTATATTATCTAAATTAAAATATATTATAATCCGTAATATCTTATAGTAGCTTATAATATTCAAACCACTCAACTTTTTATTTGCGAGTCTTTATTTTTGTAAGGGTTCGTTCTGTTCTTATGAAACAAAAATTGTGACGAAACCTGCACGTTGACGTACCAATTTAACATAGTAGAGCCATGCTGGAATCATTATATTGATTACAGCTCCTAGGATTGTATCGATCGGTATGATACCACGATCTAATACAATATCGGCGTGAAAGGGTTAGCCTTGAGTTCATTGTACTTCGCACGATGAGTGAGAGTTCCTATGGTCCACTTCTGTCCCCCTATCTATCTTCTGTCTCTTATCCCCTTATTCCATTTTCTTTTAGCATCGCATCTATTCCATTTTTGTCTGGTCTCTTTATAGCATCCCTTATCTCTCTCAGTCCCATCATAAGGGCTGGCAACGCGTCAGCTTCGGCCTTGGTGTTGCAAATGTGTATAGGCGACGGTAATCACTTTTCATCAAGTGGGCTGTTTGCGTGCTTCCCAGCTTCGCAATAAGTCGCAAATTATTGCGTACTTCGCAAATGCGCACCAGAAAAGATGAAGCGAAGCGCTTGGTCCTAACTGGCGGTGTTTTCACCATGTATAATGGTGGCGTAAACCGGTGCGTCTGGTTGTCCTGATGGTAATACGGGGATGAGATCGGCCTTTTGCTAGAAATAGAGAGGCCCGAGGCATGATAAAATGGGACTTTTAGGGGTTAAATTTATATTATACACACAATAGGTAGGCGAGATATCCAGTTCAGTAGTTCTAGACAGTGGTAGCTGTATCAAGCAGTTTTAAATTCAATGTTCAAACATGAAAGGTTCACACATATGCCCGTTAAGTTTATAAAGGCCTTTTGGGAGGTCGCCTGAGGCAGTTCTCGGTAGAAATAAGATAACAGAGATAAGCTTTGATATGTCTAATGTCGATGAGAAAGGACTCTGTGTATACTAACCTTTATGTATATGTGGGTGGCTCCTATTTCTGTTTTATTAATATCCTTTTTAGAAAGTATTTTGTTAGCATACAAATGTCTTTTTCATCTTGTCCTGGATATCAACCCTTTTATTAATTAATATTGTGCTATGCCTTCTAGGTTTCTTTGCTTAACAATCACATTTTGTAGTTATATACCCATATGTGTGATGAATAATCTAGATTTAAACTTTTCCAAGTAAAAACTAAAAGAATTAAGTGAGAAATAAATGTAAAAGCAACTTTATCATTTCCAAAATTTCTTTCCCTTTTCTGCATTCTTTTAGATTTATCTCTTGTCTGTTTGTCCATTTGTCTGTTTTTTTGGGATTCACGTAAAAACTACGGGGCCGATTTCGATATGATTTCGACAGCTATTTCTTAGACTTAAAATCTACACTACTTTTCATCCCGATAATCCCGCGGGAACGTTTCCTCAAATGATTTAAAATGTCCAGATTAAAAAATACGAATTCCTATGTGATTTTTTCACTAGTCGATAGCAAATTTTACGTAATAAGTGTGCTATTTTTTATTTCGGGAATCCCGCGTGAATTTTCCCGGGAGCGGTTTGTAGTTGTTCGAGTGCATAACCATTACTTCATTCCGACACAGTCTTCACTAAAACGATAGTTTACATTCTTTTTTATATGCTATCGTACTTTGTGTCCTTGGAATCCCGCGGGAATTTCAAGTCAAGCGTGGACGAAGTCGCGAACATATCCTACTAAGTTATAAATACATTAATCATAACCACTGGATTTTGTATACATGGTTTTTTATATACTGACAAATAAGCAGTATTTTTACGAACCTCGAAAAATCTAAAACGGCAATGGATACTGTTTAACATGTATTAAAGATACTATTTTTTTACTTTTTCAATTGCGAAGCTGGTATACAGGCTAAGGCCAGCTCATAGAACTTTACCTTCACCTATATGTTTACAACACCAGGGGCGAAGGCAACGTTGCTAACCTTTATTCGTGTCATTTTCGTTATATCGTAGAAACTTCACAGCAAGGAAGCCGAGATCAACAAACAACGTTTCTATCTGATAGAAATTATCGAAGACATCGGAACCCGTTTCGAATTCAAGTAATCGTATTACGCTCATTTATTAATGTTACACCGAGACCGATTCGATTAGATTTCTGATATATAATATATAGCCCCAAGTAATCATACGAAAACTCCCCAGAGTTGGGGAATTATAATTTTAAATAAGCTACTTATAAAGTCCGTTCACATCTCGTATGCATATCATACGAGTTTTCTGACACCCGCTCAATTTACATCATAAACAGCGGGGTTAACTCTGTTTTGTCAACCGACGCAGATATTTGTTATGTAATCATGAAACTTTGATTTTGATTGGAAATTATTAGGACTTATTGATTATTTAAAATCATATTTTGATTAGTGACGGCGACACGAAACCGGTTGGAATGTACTTATTCCTTGGTAAATTGTATACCCCCTTATGTGAGATACGACTTGCGTCAACATTCGGGACAGTCATATCTTCTGTCTATTAAGACAGAGCTGACAACGTTACCTCATCAACTGAAGATCTCAGACGGTTCAAGTATACAACACCGAGTCCGCGGGGTCAATCAGAAAAGGATTTTATTTAAAGCCATCTATCTATAATAAACGATCAGCAGTCTAGTTCTTCCATACTATTATAGTATTATGAAAGCGAAAAATATCATGTATAATAATCCTATCATAAAAATGTATTAAGTGGTAGGCAATTTCTTTCTAACCCTATTAAGAAGTTACCAAAAACCCTTTTACTTTTCAGCTTGTTAACGAATGTTTTAATAAGTTTCCTGAATATAATCCAATCATAGATAAAAGTTAAGCATTCATTATTAACTTTTAATATGAATTTTGATGTGGGATTTCCATGAGAACCTTTCAACTTTAATTTCTGAACTTTCGGGTCCAAAGGTTGTAGGGTGTAAGGTATGTTAGATGACGATGTTATTTATAGTGTAATAGAGCCTAGATAAATCAAAAGATATTGAAGCTACACTGGATTGGATGAAGATGAGATGTTTTGATTTAAAAAAAAAGCCAAACACTACGTTTGCCGAGACGCGGTCGCTACTCCAGGACTTATCTCCTGCATCGGCCATCGTGATCGGACGTGTTCAGCCCATTGTCACTTTTGGTTATTAAAGTGAAACTTCTTTAGAGTCATTGTGATTTGAAACTCGATGAAACGAAAAAGCTACACATTTTTTTTTTACAAAAGCAAAACCGACTTCACACTAAAAACCAAAAAATAAATATTTATCCGACTTCTTTCTACAACAAAGTTTCACTTCTCCGTGTGAATTGCACACACATATTATTTTTTTTAATTTTTACTCTTGTTACTTTGGTTCTTCTATGAATATTATCATTTCTAGTATTAACCATAAGAGAAGTATCCAAAACAGCTCGATCCCTGTGGATCTCTCTCTCTCTCTATACGGGTAATTTATTTACACCAAATCTATATATATTTTTTGTTAAGAAATTACCATTTCTATGAATTGGTTCCTATAAGCCTTGTTGAAGGTAGAATAAAAGTCGCGGGTCGTAAATCTCAGACTTTATTACAGCGCTTTTCACTTTCGGGCGCCGCTGGTACACGAGTATTGGCAATCGAAAGCAATAAAAAACAAGCACGTCTTTACAATATTTTGTCTTTTTTAGCATCAGATATCTAATATACGCATCGCCTACCAGATTTTTGAGCAGACATATAAAATGTTTATTTTTATGTAATCTTACGGTATAGTGGTTGATCTGATTCAAACGTGTGTGTTTCTGTACTCGAATATCTTTCTATGGTATTTTTTTTTTGCGAAATACAATAAAGCATATTTGGTGATCGTATTCTTTTGTTATAAATTTAACGGCTCCATGTTGGCGGATTTGGTTATCTTTGATCTTAATCTACAGAATAATATCACAATCTCATGAAAGCCCTACTGCTTGACTCAGGTTTCCCCATCTCATATATCCGCCATGCTTGTCTAAGGCGGATTGGAGTGTTTATTACATCATTAATAATAGCTATTTTCTCTAACATCTAACCCTTGAGATTTAGCTCTATAAGTTTCAGGTCCGGTTTCTAGTACTTACCGGCAATTTTACATAGGTGGTTGGTCCACTTAGCTGTAATGTTTCCTTGATTACATTTGCGAATGCTTGGTCTCCGGGTTAAGAGCAGACCATGTAATGTAGCTCTGTTTTGTGAGAATTCATTTAAGTGTGTTCCTAAAACAAGCCCTTTAAGGGTTTTGATTTTGCCTATGTAGCTAACCAACTCTAAAAAATTCCTATCATTCTACATATTGAGGCAAATAAAGACGTAGGACTGTAAAATCTTTACATTTACGATCACAAAGTACATAAACACTCTCTTCACAGACTTAACATAAACATGTGTTGAATATATAACACGTGACTGAACTCACTTAACTCTTTCAGAGAGAAAATACATCTTAGTATCTGTTTTACTATCGTCTGAGATACTTTTTAACTGCACATCCGTCGTGAGATATATGTGTAATAAAGTTTTGACAGTAGTTTAAGTGCGTGGTTAATACCTACCTAGAATGCTACATTGACACTATAAATATTAAACCTAATATCTACCAAAACCGATACTACAATAGGTGAGAAGCGGCTATATTAATTTATAAATGACCGCGCTTCCTGTCACTATCAGACAAGCAAAATCGCTAGCAATATTTAAAACTATGATAAAAAAAAAATACTACCTGTCGTTGGAATATGACATTTAAATTCATTTATAAACATTTATATATTTTGTAGATATAAATGTGTATGGTATGTATATTAAGTATACATACATACATACATACATACATAACTTCACGCCAGTTCCCTCGCGGGGTAGGCACGAACAACAGAGTGCCATTTAGGCTTATTCTTACACACCTCACTTGCCTCTTTGACATTCATAACTCTTGTCATGCAAGCTCGTCTGTTCTTAAGGCTCCTGACATCACCTTCTGCTAGTACACGATCAATTTGATCATGGAAGGTGTGTCGTGGCCTTCCACGACTTCTGCATCCATCCACTTTTGCATTGTATATCTGTTTAGTCATTCTTTCATCATGCATTCTTTCCACATGCCCGAACCACCGGAACATTCCTTTCCTTACCTTCACCCCGACACTCTCTTTCAGACCAAGTAAGTATATTAAGTATATACCTATGTAATATATAAAATTTCTGCACATATATATATATATATATATATATATATATATATATATATATATATATATATATATATATATATATATAATTTATTACAAAAATGTAAGTAGTTCGTATTATATGTTACGGACACCACCATCGCTATTATCATCTCAATTCATTCCTGGGGTTGTCTGGAAGAGATCCCTTTTTAGCGATAAGGCCGCCCTTTGTACATAACTATATATAATTTTAGTCGTTAAGTTCATTTTGTATTGGTGTATAATAAAGTCTTATCTATCTAAATTAATAAATAAGTTAATAAATTAATTACTACATTAATTATTAAATTAATTGATACATTAATTAATTACTACAGTCGTTTTAGTGTCTCCTGTCCGTTTTGTCTAACAATCCTTTTCTCCTTATTTGGATAATTATCATCTATCGTCTATGTTCATCACCTAACATTATGTCCGCCAGTCTTTGTATGTTATAGTCATTTTTCTTGGACACTTACCGATCTATGGTTATTTGATAGGAAGTATTATTCCGTACGTCATTATTTAATGCTTTTGTGATATCGTGGAAAAAATGATTACGAATGGTAGCCATCTATATAACTCAGGTTTGAAATTTTTTTCATTCTAAGTAGTTACATATTGTATATGAAGTTTTGGAATGATATCGGTTATTTTATTTTTGACAGAGGGTTTAATTTTCCGTGAAATGTGTTTATTATTGCCAAACGACACAAAGATAAGTTTTTCACCACAATCCCACAATGTATATGGTCCGACACGAACTTGCCGATTTATGTCTTCATTCTAAGAATCAGCTTTAATCATCTCACTTGGCAAATATTCAGAATAAAATTTGAGACATTGAACAAACCCGGTGGCACTTGTAAGGCTCCCTAGAAATTAATATAACATTTAATATTTAGGGTTCGGGAAAACTTGTTTTGTATGGATTCAGCATTTAAAGTACTTCGTAATATTAATTCTGAAATGAATATTGTAATGTTTATCTGGGTATATAAATGAATTAATTGTGACCGCCACTCCGTTCGTGCGGTATTCAGACATTGTATTGATGGCACCTTATGAATCTTGCAGAATTTTTAGATATATAATTAAACCTTGTATGTCCCAACATACAAGATTAAAGACAAAGATTACTGTTATTTAGAATGTCTTTTTTGTAACCCCTTTAGCCGTTTTGGAGCTTATTCGAGATGAACTAACACAGACTAGTGTCAAAAATTCTAAATATGACCATGAAAGATCATCGTATAAATATCAGATTTCACTTAAATCACAGATACTTCAATTTTAATATTAGGTACATTAAAATTGAATTGAATTTTCCATAGGTCACTCAGGTATATAGGTTCCCTTAAAATAGCAACAAATAGGCATCTACGCATAAAAATTTAGCCCACCAAAAGGTATTTCATAGAGAAGTGGGGAAGGAAGGGGCTAGGAGGGTCTGGGCCTTACTACCTGTTATTTCTTTGCATTTTCTGAGAACATTTACCATATTAATGTATATTTTTACACCATCGGAAAGTAGAGATTTCAACGAACAAAAGCTCGCCGACTTTTCTAAAAAAGAAAATAAGGGTGGTGTTTCTATATTAAGTAAATAAGGTGAAAAAATATATAATAGTAATATCCTCTTCCTTCCTAAAATAGGTAAGTATACTTATTTTGTAGGAAGGGATTAAAATAATTATGCGACACTACGCCAGTATATCTAATAATCTGTTTTAACTTTGATCTCATGTTGAAACTAAAATTGCATAGAGTAAAGCCGCTCATGGCGCGCCTTGCTTTGCTACCGCGCCCGGCGTTGTTCATAACACGGACGTAGGATCTTTGAAAGTGCTGGCGCCGCGAGCCACGCATGCCTTTCGGAGGCGTCGCGAGGCTACACACCTTACACTATAGGTAAATCCGGCACTGGTAAGTACTTCATACTGAAATGTATACATTCCAGCGATATTCATCAAAATTGTATCTTACCCTATTTCTATTACGTTATATGCCTGTTATAATAATCCGCACTAAACAAAATGTCCTCTCTAGATTAGTAGCAAAATGCTACACAAGTAACAAAGCTTGTGCAAGACTATTAATTCTATCCATCTGTTGATAACTAACAGTGGTTGTAATGTTCGAACTATTCGCAATACCTACTACGCGTATAAACTTTTTGAAAACTTAACCAGCAATTTTCAATGTACGGGTTCGATAAAAGAAGTACAAATACTTACGTTAAAGAAAGTAACAAACCCGCGGCGTGGCCAGCCGTGCGTTATCAATGCCATTGAGCGTTGATAGAGCACTACTATTAGGGTTGGTCAAAATAGTTTAAGCAAATTTTATTAAATATTAATTCAGAAGTTTTGGGTGTCGTTTTTGCTAGGCAGTTTTATTTTAATAAAATGTATAATATTGCTCAAGTGCATAATAATAGTTGTAATATATCATCGTTTTTAACTAGAAATAGGTTGAAAATCTCTTTTTTTATGATATTTTGCTTATTGCACCCTGCCTTAAAAACGTCCTTTTTTGGAGCCAATTAAAGACCTAAGAGTTTTGCTTAAAACTTATTGTAAAATAAGGATATTTATTGGATTTAAACACTTAATTGATATGTAAACCATGCAGAGCCTTAATTAAAAGAAGACAAAGAAATATTAATTCAATAGTCGTATATAACGGCGCTGTTGATTGACTACATATAGTTTGAAGTTCAATGAAAATCTCTTGAATCTTATTGAAGTAGTCGTAGTAATAAAATAAAACTTGCCACTCCTGCCTGCCTGTCCCAAAGCAGTTGTGGCGCCATTTTAATTACATTGGTTATCTAGGGCCCTTTTGAAAGAGAAAGTGTGTGTAGATTGCCAGCCCTGGCGTAGAACACCTGTATCGCCAACCGACGCAGTGACACAATAAATCAGATAAATACTTTCATTGTTGACTCCGCACCGTGGCTGTTTGCCATTTACCGCTCGTAAAATTCACACTGCGATCAAAATAATATCCCCTCTTGTAATTTTAACAGCCAACTTAGTGTTTTATGTACTTTGATATTGCTATAATGGAGTTTTGAGTTCAAACATTTTTGAGTTATCTGCGTAATAACTCACGGACGAGTGATAGATCGTTAAAAGTAAATAGGTTTAGGCGGTAAACGAATTTTGAATTTATACGAAAATTTGTCGTAGAGTTATTTTTTATGAAAATTGACGTAAATTTGCCTCGTTTTTTAATAAGTCCTAATTACGGGTGGCTAATCTAGAATACTATGTGGCAATATGTTTTCACTATGGTTACTGTGGGTTTTATAAAACAAATCCCATAGAACTTTGAGAATTGTTTTATTTGATTTCCGAACAATGAATTCTGAATTCTAATTTGTAAATTTTCTATTATTCACATTTACATTTTTGTCATCAATCTTTATAATCCATGAATTCCTTTAAGCTATGGAAGGCGTGCCCGATTAGCCACTTCTTAAGTCGGCAAGTAAATGCATTTAAACTGCCGGAAAGTTTTATGTTTTTCACGTAATTTATTATCGAAGCAATAAATACCTTCTGCTACAGGGATTCTCAAACTATATTGGGCCTGAGACCCCTATTCCAAAATGAATTGATACCTCATACCCCCAAAGCCAAATTACTTCAATAGTCCTATCTATTTTTTTCGTATTGATATAAAATATTTACCATTTTAAAAAGTTGCGGTTGGAGAAGTAAGTAAACTTGACATCATTTTCTCATCAAAGTTTAATAAAATAAATAGACATAAAATTCAGTAAATATTGCGTGTAATTAATAATTATTAATACAAATTAAGTGAAAATAGTTAAAAACAGAGACACAAGGCAGATTGTTAATGTACTTGTCCAATTTGAAAACCTGCCCGTAAAACTTCAAGTTAAAAATTTTTTGCGATTCATTATGCCACTTATCCGTAGCCATTCGTTTTTCCACTTGTCCGTTGAAGTTTCACTTCTACTATGTGTCCCAGCACACATTTAAATTTTTCGCAGGTTTACTGCAAATTATGATTTGGTTAGGTTAGATAAATTTTAATGAATGCATTTTTTATTTAAACACTTTATTTTATCAAACAAAAAAACTGAATTCGTTCCGGAACCAAAAAACGCATCCATAGTATACTCTAAAATTAGGCCGCCTCTCACCACTTCTAGTCTAAATTTATGCCGCTCCTCCACGCGGCCGTAACGCTTTTTCGTGACAGAAAAGTCTTAAGACCCCCCGTCTATACAGAAGTTTCACTTCAAAAAACACATTTGTACACGTAACACAACTTCCACAGTATTTTGAAAGTTTCAAATAAGAACTTGTGTTAATTAATAGGGTCGATTTTTAGACGTCGTTGGACTACCAAAATCAGTTTTCGTTTATGTCGACCCCTGGGAAACTGATTTCGACCCCAGGGGGACGATATCGGCCACTTTGAGAGTCCCTAGCTATAGCGTGTTAGATTTTTCCAATCGCCTCGACTACTGTGCATGTACCTGTACATTAGCAAATAATAATAATAATAATTGCGTGTCACTCCACGCACGGTAATTTATAGAAAATGTCAATTAAAAGGCTCACTCAACGACTTGTTATTTAAAACATTCTTTTAAAACTTCAATCAGTCATAAATTAAAAGCCCTAAGTAGCTTCTTTTCTGTTTCATAAATTTCATGAAATCGTAAAAAAACAGACTCCCAAAAATATGTGAAAACCAACATGAAATTGTTGAACTTTTATACATACATACATACATACATAACTTCACGCCAGTTCCCTTGCGGGGTAGGCACGAACAACAGAGCGCCATTTAGGCCCATTCTTACACACCTCACTTGCTTCTTTGACATTCATAACTCTTGTCATGCATATGAACTTTTATGACTTGCGATAAATAATTTTCGCAAAATCTCGTCTTTTTGCTTATTTTTAATTTTCATCCCGACGTTTATTTTGGTATTGAGTGCTAATATATTTTCAGGTAAGCCCCGTTACATGATAGGTAATTTGTGTTTAATATATAATTTATTAATCATTGGTTTTTCTGATATGCTGTAAATGGGATTCTTAAGAAGCATTTAAAAATGAAATTGTTTGCTTTTTTTCATTGGTTATTATAATAAATAGCTCTTTAGCTGTGACTATTAATATTTTTTAATCGCATTTTAAAAAAGGAAGTTTTCACATCTTCGTGTAAATACCTATATGTTAAACTTTATCGTTTCTAAACCGATTTCGATATATTTTTGCATTAGATTCAGTATAGTTTCGAAAAGGCCCCAAATAAATTCATTGCTTTTGGACGACGGACTCCGAACGTGTAGCAGAGAATTCCTCAGATTCGAATAAGTAAGACTGAGATATAATACTAAAACAAAAATAAACCTAATTATGGATATACTTACCATATAGGTAATACCATGATATAATGCCTCTGTGGGTGAGCGGGCTAAGCCTTAATAAGCTACCTCGCTGCAACGCAGAGGTTCCGGGTTCGATTTTTGGCATGGCAAATTTCGGAAACGAATTTACTATGGTTTGGGAGTCTGGAATCGGCCTCAGAGTACTCCGTTGTATATTACCTATCCATAACACAAGCGTAACTAGCTTAATTTAGGGATATACAATATTAGTTTTTTTAAGCCATCGCTGGTCACATCCTTTTGATGTTTTTTAACTTTAGCCTGCTTTGGTAGTGATTTTAAAATTGTCTTGTAGTCATCATTTTCTATTATTACAGCAGGTCCAGACCGTCCTAAGGTCGTATGTTCAGTTCATACATACAATACGCCTTACACCAAAAACATGTTTAAAACCTCACTAATAATAGGAACGAATTCGTAATATATTCCCCATCCCAACTCATCACTTGAGCATTCACAATGGATACGAAGTTAACATCCATTGTACGTTGTTTTAACAATGAGCTTCTATATTCCTATGTTAAGCCAGAAACTTTAACATAACATTGGAAGTCACACGTATGTTTGTGTAGACTTCGTTGCGTTCAGTTTTAATTAGTAGCTAGTACCTTTTCTGTCGAGAGATAATGTAAGATAAGATCAGTCGGAACAGTTATAGGAGATACCATAAAATATCTATATGTGTTAGGTGAGGTGTGTAAGAATAAGCCTGAATGGCGCTCTGTTGTTCGTGCCTACCCCGCAAGAGAACTGCTGTGAAGTTATGTATTTAAGTTAGGTCAGATTATTCACTGATCACAATTAAGTTTCGTATTAGTTGTTGAATAAATCTTTTAACAAATCTGTATACAACTCGAAAACCTAAAAGAATAAAAAAGACTTCAAACTAAAATGTAAGAAATAAATATTAAACTAACTTCTTTCTACAACATTTTGAAGTCGGTGTGAAGTAAAACATAAAAATTACTATATTTTGCAAATTTGTTGTTTTTTAATGTTAGGTAAGCCGCCAAAAGAATTCTAGGATACCAAGACGCCAAAATCCAATCACCGATCATTAACAAAGCTTTCATAAGTTTGTTCAAAGAGAAAAGGCTGCGACAGGTCAGTGGAACCATTCCAATAACGACGTTTTGTCGCGTACTCACCCAGCGAACGAGTCATCTAAAAGCGCTTCCGCTCCGCAACATTTTTCAATTTCATTCACTCATCTGATAGACGCGCGTCACGTGGTTGGACGACCGATAGTGGTCGATGATATCGGAGATTGGAATTACAGCGTAGTATAAATAAGAACAGTACTTTTATTGCGTTGTAACGGGTAGGTCGAGGTACCTCCTTAGCGACCCACACGACGGATTGCGTCGGAAAAATAGTACACATTTAAGCTGGCTTTATGTGCATAAGGTGCAGTGGGTCTGCTAGAATTAATAACAATAAAATCACTTAAGAACATGTTACTTTAGAATCTTCTGTAGAACGCAACAGACCGCCATTTGAGCAGAGATATAGTTTTAGACTGTAAGATTATTTTTGTATTGGCGTAGGTACAATAAAGAGCAATCAATCTATCTACCTATCAATTTTTTGATAATGAAACAATTTGGCACTTATATTGATCGACAATATTTATAAATGTAATAAAAATGCTCCCATTATTGGGCAACACACAGTAAACCCGCCACGCTTGTCCAAGGCGGCTTGGCAGGTTCAACACATACCGGTTATCTCGATGTACAGGTTTCATCACGTATTTTCCTTTACTGTTTTTAGCACGTGATAACTGTAACAATATGCACATGCGTTCCGGCCAGCTTTCGAACCCGCGCCTTTTGAGAGCAAGGACGCTCGCGTTAGCCATTCCGCTACCACGACTTCGAATATATATATACAGGTGCTAAATATCCAAGCGTGGATAATAAAAATATAAAGATAATTTACTTCTATCCAAATAACATTGAAACGTGAAAAAAGGTATGTACCAAACTGTGTAAGCCTAAATATTTAATAAAAGCGTGCTATTTTCCCAACCTACCATTGATTTACTTTAAATGTATACGTATTATATTTTTAGTTTTTAATGGAAAATATTCTTTGAGGCTATAAACTTGAGAGTAAACGCTCAGACGAATGAAAATATAAATGGAGCGAGCCTACGTTAACAACAAAAGCATCAAGTGAAGTGAAGCATTTATACAAATTATTATTTTTCAGTAACGCCACAAGGATAGGAACGGGAATAAAATCTATACAGCTTAACAACATGTTTCACATGTAACATGTGTATATAATAAGTGCTTTGTTTAGGTTTATTTATTTTTTAGGTACTTCTCTTTACTTTTTTTAATTATGCTATTATTGTTTTCTGTTTTTTTTATCTTTCTTGTTATTCCTTTCACGTATACGTTGAGTATAATTTAATTTTCCTTGTTTTTACCATGGGTCGCATGATTTTCCGATTAAGAAGGTGGACACTGAAAATCAATAGCAAAATACTGAGTGCAACCTCATTTCGCAAATAGCGGCACACATTTCATTATTATTGTTATTACTATTAATTTTTGTTAAGTGTCGCATTTTTAGAAATAAATATTACATATACTTATGTAGTAAATACACATGGTTAGCGTCTATGTAATGTAATGATGTATCTACAGTAAAATTATTCTACTTTCATCCATACAAATTCGCTTATTTAATAATAAGTTCTCGTAATGCACTGCGACTTGATCGGCTTCCTTTAACCGGCTTCACTCTGAGAGTTCGGAGCTAGATCTACGTATTCTTTTCATCTGAGATTAAACGTTAAAAATAAAACATAGCCAGTTTGATTAAGAGCTATCCATTTTAGAGATAGGGATACATATCCTCGTGAACAATCTCGAATAGCATCCATCTTGAAGTTTACAGATGGCTGGCGTTTCATCACTATTACATACACATCTTAAAGAGAAAACGGTGTGTGTGTAAAATAATTTTTTTGACAATATTTTTTAAAAATATTACCCACACCATAATAGTAATAAGAAATAAATGTTCTATACAACAATTTAATGTGTATTTATTTTATGTTTTAGATCATTTTTAGTCAGTGCCAAGTAAAACTCGGTTTGCAATGATCTAAGGAAAATTAGAAGTACACTTTAACAGTCTGATTCTTTTCCTTTAATAAGGTAAGTCAAATAAGACACTTAATCACCTTACGGAACGCTGAAGTCTTCTAAATTTTATCCAAGAATAGCAAGTTATTACGTCATACTTTAAACGAGTCAAATAACGTAATATTATCGTTGAAACAGCAATTCACATTTTTTATCACTATATTTCAAAAGTAAGAAAATGTGTGTATTTTGCGCCCGCTCGTCTATATGAAATTATTTTTAAATATTTATTCTCATATTCGTCGCGCGCGCACGTCTCCCGTTCCGCCTCGGCAGTCCGTTATTCGTGTTCGTTGTGTTCGTTCGTTCACCCGGTCGATCTGTGTTTTTTCTGTGACAGTGCAGTGAAAAGTGCGTCATCAGGTGGTTTTTCCACCAAATCGTTCGTCCCCCTCAGGGACTATGGACGGCGTGGAGCCCTCTCCGTCGCTGTTGGAGGGTTTGCTGTCGTTTTTACGACAGCAATTCCCTCAAGCACTCGACCAATTTTTGAGGACTCCGGAGTCCCAATCAATGGCGTCCGTTGTTGTCTCGGAACTTAATTCCGAGAAACCTGTGTCCCGCGAGTCACACGTGCAAAGGGCCCCCGCGCAGGTCCCCCTCCCCGCGCCCGCATCTGCCGCGACCATCGCACCCCCCGCGACCCCCGCCGCCGCGCATGCCGCAGACCACCTGCGCTCTGCCGCAGCGCCCGCGCCCCCCGCGTCCGTACCCGCCGTGTTACCGGTGCGCCCGCCGCCCGCACCCCCGCTCAACGACGCCCACCGTGTGGCACCAAAGTCGCGCGCTTCGTTTTCTCGCGGTTCCGCACCGGGAAAACCGCGTTCGAGCTCCGCGAGTTCGACGACATCGCGTTCACGTTCGCCCATCCACCGCGTAATCGATTCTCGTCGCGAAATCGACTTAGCCCCTGAAGGTTCGCAATACCTCAGGGTTGCCCCTCTTCCACCGGCCGATGAAATTACCCCCATGGATGTCGCGCCTCCCGCGAACATCCTCTTAGACCGAGCAGACGATGACGGTTTCATAACCGTCAATCGTAGTAAAAAGCGTAAGACCCAGAGGGAGGTCCCCCCCAACCCCGCTCCCACTGCGGGCGCAAAACCGACAATGACACCTTCCAGCCGCCCTGGACCACCTTCACAGCGCCTGCCGCCACCCCTCATCATCCGCGAGAAAGCCCATTGGCTTCAACTCGCTAAGGAACTGCCAGGTAAGGCAATCTCCATAAAAGAGGCCCGTGATACCCAACACGGCATCAAAGTTATGGTCACATCTTCAAGTGACCACCGCGCCCTAACTACTCTATTATGTGACCGTAAAATCGGTTACTACACTTACGCCCTGCCAGAAGAAAAACGCCTTCGGGCTGTAATCCGCGGACTTCCTCAGGAAATTGAAAGTTCCTATATTCTAGAGGACCTTAAGTCCCAAGCCCTACCAGTGCACGAAGTGCACCGTATGCACAGAGGCGACGCCACAAAGTCCCCTCTAAACCTAGTATTGGTTGTCCTCGACCTCTCCCCAGAGGGGAAAAAGATCTTCGAACTTGAGAAGGTCTGTGGCCTCTCTGGCCTTCGTGTGGAACGTCCACACGAAAAACATACACTGCGGCAGTGTCATCGCTGCCAACTTTATGGGCACTCTGCCCTACATTGTCAATCCCGTCCCAGGTGCGTCAAGTGCCTGGGCGACCACGGGACCTCGGAGTGCACTCGCACCCGGGACTCCCCGGAGCCACCGAGCTGCATCCTCTGCGGCCAAGCGGGTCACCCCGCTAACTACAGAGGCTGCCCTGCCGCCCCCCGACCCAAACGTAAGGTCGGAAAGGGCAATGCCCAAAAAGGCACTAGAAAAGTGCCGAACAAACCCGCATTCGTGGCGGCCCCCCCCCCCAGTGGTAAACCACTGGACGGGTCTTCCCACGACGGAAGCGTTCCCTCCGCTAAGGACGCGTGCCCCAGTTATGGCCGGCCTACCCTCGGCCACCCCCGCCCCCGCCCTCGCCCCCATTTCTAAGGGACCTTCAGGGCCATCGGCCCACCACTCTATAGCGGAGGACTTAGCTTTGGCGACTAAATTCGCCAAGAACTTGCCCTTCGACCTGCAAGAGGTCCAACTCTTGGCTCGGAAACTGAGGCAAGTTTCAGAGTCAACACAACCCTCCCTCCGGGATCAACTCGTGATCGAAATGGATCACGCGTACCTCCTCCAAATACTTAGATCGTTGTAACTAAACAACCTAGTCAAATTATTGTTACCGGTAACAAATGGCGCATGTAGGTAGAAATAAACCACGCTCATTGACTCTGGCGACTTATAACGCCAATGGCCTTCGAAACCAGCGCGACTTGGTCCATGACTTCCTGGTTACCAATCAAGTAGATATACTACTAGTACAGGAGACCTTCCTGAAACCGAGTAATAGAGATCCAAAGATCTCTAACTATCGGATCACTAGACATGACAGGGTAGGCCGTGGTGGCGGCACCCTGATCTATTTCAGAAGATCCCTACACTGCATGCCTGTAGTCACCCCCCCACTAGAAGGTATGGAGGTATCCGCCTGCAGACTAGCAATGACTGGCCACCAACCTCTAGTCATAGTTTCAGCATACCTCGCATGCCAAAAAACCCTCATTAAGAAAGACCTAGAAACCCTATTCAACTTAGGCCCGGCTGTTATTATAGCCGGAGATCTGAATTGCAAACACGAGCAGTGGAATTGCAATACCACTAACCCCAATGGCAGAGCCCTAATAAATATATCAGACAATCTTTTGTTTGATATACTAACTCCCATGACCCCCACAAGATACCCCCCCAACCGCGACTGGGGGACCCCAAACACTCTCGACCTAGCATTACTGAGGGGCGTAACCCTTCAGTTCCATTCGATCGAAACGATGGACGATATCGACTCGGACCATCGTCCGGTTATCCTCAGATTAGGACCACAGACAGACCAGACATCTGAAACTAGGACCTCTGTGGATTGGTTGAGACTTGAGACCCTCCTCAAGGCAACCAGCTCACAAGACCTGGACCGCATCCCGGACCACATCGTGTCCCGCCAAGACACGGAGACGGCAATCGAGGCCCTCACCAGCCACCTTCAATCCGCAGTGCGGAACTCGTCCAGGCAGGTGCCAGTGGAGGATGACCGCCACTTATGCCTGCCGGACGAGGTGAGGGTACTGCTGAGGGAAAAGAGAGCCGCCTCCAGAGCTCACGACAGATATCCCACCGAGGATAACAGAGTCCGACTCCGCGAACTAGAGCGCGAGGTCAAACTAAGTATCCGGAAAGTCAGGGAACAACGTTGGGACAGAACGTTGAGGGATATCGAACCAACTCACCAGGCGTACTGGAAGCTGGCTAGAGCTCTCAAATCAGACACCCTTACTGTCATACCCGCGCTAGAAAGAGCCGACAACACCGAGGCGTTCGATGACGAGGAGAAGGCCGAGTGCCTTGCTCAGAGTCTAGAGCTTCAATGCTCCCCCACTACGCAAAACGTCGACCAGTCACACCTGACGGAGGTAGACTCCGAGGTCGAACGTAGATCCTCCTTACCAGCGGAAACCACACTCGACACGGTCACGGTCGAAGAAGTGCAAGATCTGATCAAGTCTCTCAAACCGCGAAAGGCCCCAGGGACCGATGGCATCAACAATCGCGTTTTAAAACTCCTACCCGCCCATCTAATTATAATTCTAGTGAGCATCTTCAATGCCGCCATAACAAACTGCTCCTTTCCCGCGATCTGGAAGGAAGCAGATGTCATCGGTATTCACAAGCCGGGAAAACCGGCTAATAAACCGTCCAGCTACCGTCCAATCAGCCTACTGAGCGCACTCAGCAAGCTTTACGAGAGGGTCATCCTCTCCCGACTTAGAGATTTTGCCTTCAGCAAACATCTAATACCCGATGAGCAATTTGGCTTCCGTGCCAGACACTCATGCGTCCAACAGGTGCACCGCATCACGGAGCACATATTATCTCACTTTGCCCATCGCCCCCGCCCTATAGGAACAGCCGCACTGTTTCTAGACGTAGCAAAAGCCTTCGACAAGGTCTGGCACAACGGCTTGATTTACAAGCTGTACCAGTTCGGTATGCCAGACAGACTCGTGCTCATCTTGCGAGACTTCCTCCTAGGTCGTAGCTTCCGTTTTCGAGTGGAGGGTACGTGCTCGTCCCCTCACCCACTCACAGCCGGTGTACCACAGGGCTCGGCTCTGTCGCCACTACTCTTCACGCTGTACACCAGCGACATCCCAAAAACTCCAGATGTGGAGTTGGCCCTCTTCGCGGATGACACCGCACTCTATACATCAGATCAAAACCGACAAATGGCTTGCGTCCGGCTGCAGGCAGCTGTCACAGAGCTAGGCGAATGGTTTCGCAAATGGAGGATAGAGGTAAACCCGGAGAAAAGCGCAGCAATGTTCTTTTCCCCGGGCACGCTTCGGTCCCCCAAACGCGCTAGCCTTCGCCTAAAAACCATTTCGCTCTATGACCAACAAATCCCCTGGACAAAGTCCACCAAATATCTTGGTGTCACCCTAGATCGGAACTTGCGCTTCAACGAGCATATCACTATAGTCCGAAATAGAGCGCGATTTGTGATGGGTCGTTTAGCACCCATGATAGACAAACGAAGCAAAATGTCCCTCAGACACAAGCTTACTCTGTATAAAACATGCATCCTCCCGATCATGACATACGCGAGTGTGGTATTCGGCCATGTCAAGCCTGCCCTTTTAGATAAACTGCAAATCGTGCAGAATAAATTCATGCGCAGAGCCGTCGGTGCTCCCCTCTATATGCGTAACGTCGACCTCCACCGCGATCTGGAGCTTCCCTCCATCAAAAACTACATTACGTCGCTCTCGCGTAAGTATTTCGATCTCGCGCCGCACCATCGAAATCCGCTCGTCGTGTCCGCGTCCGATTATAAGCCTCGTCGAAAGGCTCTTGTGCGACGACCGCGTAACGTCCTGACGGACAGAGTCGACGTTATTACGAAACGGCTGGCCCGGATCAGTCCGCCCACGGTTAGAACAGTAGGCTGGCAGGCACCGACAGACAGACACAGACGGCGGCGTCTCAGACGCCGCCAATCAAGATCTCTCCACGTCCCCGCGAGGGACGCTAGGAGACATAGCTCACCCCACAGGATAGACTAGGCGTGTTGCTGGGAAGTTTCTTTCGCCGTTTCTTCTCTCCCAGCCATAACACGTTGCGAAACGGCAGTAAGATAGCGTAGGCCACCGCAAACCACCGATCCCGGCCCGCCGTGATCCTTCCCTTCGGGCTTTATATTACCCGTCGCCCGTTCCCAATTAGTACTTTGTGTCGCCCTACATGTGATTCTTGGGAGCCAAACCGGGACACTGTCTCCTTTTACAACTATATCGGCTGAGAGGCGACGGGATGCACGAGCGAGAAGACAGACCACCCAGTTCCGTTCGCGCATACACTGTTCGAAAATCGGCGGGCTCTCTAACCGAAATCTTTTTAGACAGCATTATTAACCTTTAAAGTATAATTATGTATTTTTTTATCATTGACAGATAAGTCTTTTTTGATACACATGTACGTGTGAGACGTATCATTATTTTAAAACTACCTCTGCCAGCGAAACGACGTTTGTTTAGTGGAATTGATATGTTAAAAGTATGCTATATATTGACCCGGGATATTAGCTATCTCTGTGTCAAGTTTGCTAGTGTACTAGCGGAGGGTGATGTCAGGAGCCTTAAGAACAGACGAGTGTGCATGACAAGAGTTATGAACGTCAAAGAAGCAAGTGAGGTGTGTAAGAATGGGCCTAAATGGCGCTCTGTTGTTCGTGCCTACCCCGCAAGGGAACTGGCGTGAAGTTATGTATGTATGTGTCAAGTTTCATTTAAATCCTTTAACTAGTTTTCAGACGGATAAAAATTCTGAAAATTGTATTTTCGGAATCTGCTGGTTTGAATTAGCCTCTTTGATTTTTGTACAAATTTGACCCTTCTACAGATTATTATATTACTAGTGGTCTCGGAAAAAGTTGTCCTGCCCTGAAAAAATAAAAATCCAGGACCCGATTCTAGTGCCTCCTACCGGTTCCAATCTAAATAATCCAGAGACCCACTCAAACATACACAAAAAAAATCATCAAAATCGGTAAAGTCGTTCTCTATTTCTACAATTCGTTTATATTTGTATACAAGATTAAAATGTTTGTTAATATTACATGCCATCCATTTTCTTCTTGTCTGCTGCCAAGTTTCACATGTGTCCAGGATATCCAGCTATTAGTCGTGTTAATTTTACGCGCAGTAAACCACCTTCGCTCAAATATGTTGGTCGTGCCGGCAATTAGTAGCCTCCAGGTGGCCACTCGAACGAGACTAGTCTGAATTATCTGCTTAACGTTTTATGGCATGATAGATTTACCTGGATGCGGCAATATTATGACGGGTTCAGAAAATTACCACTTTCAAAGTTTCCAACAAAGAGGAGAGGAGCAGAAAGTTGAGGAGATACTTTGTAAATTACATAGCTTGTGTGGTAGATATAGTTAGTAAGATCTTGAAGTTTTAATGACCATGTTTTCTTTAAATATTTCTATTTAAGGTGGAGGAAAAGACAACGCTACCCCACCACTAACATTGAACTCTCTCTTTTCTTTTACCTTCTCTCAATTATTTGGGATCGGCACAATATTGCTTTTTCTTCTATACTCCTCTATTCTGATATACGCCCTCTGTCACACCACAAATCATCATATCATCCTTCCATCTGTTTTTGTTCTACCTTTACATTTATATCCATCTATCTTGCGGTTAACAATCTTTTTGTCACGTGACTTTCATTCTTCCATATTACACTCAATTTTTCAGTCACGGGTGCAACTTTCAAAGATGTATTATGTACTTATTTCTCACCATATCCATTCTTGTAACACCACAAAACCATCGCAACATTCTCATCACAGCTGAGTGGTGTCGCTTGTGGTTTATTACCTTAGTGGCCTAACATTTGAACCCGTATAACATGACCGGTCGTATGATATTTTTTTATATTTGACCTTTTAGTTCCAGTGGCATTAGTTAGTCGCATGTCATACCGGTTTCCTGTCTCCACTTTAGCCAAGCTAGATATATTCTTCTCCTTAGATCCTTCTCTATTTCACAATTACTCTGTAGTAGTAAACCAAGGTATCAGAATTCGGGGTTACACGGTAGTGTGATTAATTGTAGTTTAAGACGCACAGTACTAGATGTTTCGCCGAAATCGCAAAACAAGTATTCGATTTTGGTTCTACTGATTTTCAACCCAACGTCCTCTAGCGCTAACATTGAACTAGAAGATGGAAAATTAAAAAAAAAACTTTGTTTAAAAGAATTTACTTCAAAAACTAAAAATATAAAATAACAATAAAGATTTTTGACTAAGAATTTATTTACTTTATTAAGAGACAAATTAATATAAAATTGTCTACATCTTGAAGTCAGTCAATAAAACTTGGTTTGAACAATATTCGTTAAGTACTTTTTGAAATGTGGAGCATTTTATATAAAAGGCTTTGATAATTATTTTTTTTCTTTATAACCAAAGAATCAAGCTCATGTTGGCATTTATAACATTAGTTAAGATTAGGATTGAACTCTTTTTTTGCAATAGAATCTGCTATTAAGTCTCATCGTCCAAATAAAACAGTGCCTTGCCTATAATCGCATCCAGTGCATTTATATCGCCAATTTTATGTTTTCCTGTAAGTGACCACAGTGGAGGGATGTAGTAAACAACCTCGGGTAAATTTAGCACGTCAACCCTTCAAGCTAGACATCAGGCCAAGTTATTAGGGTTTCGCTGACCCCACCGCACTGTGACACTTGTTTTTTGTCATAAGAATTCTTTGAAGTTACGCGCGCCTGTGTTCTCCGTTTTTTTGCTAACAAAAGTTTGGCATTTTTTACGACTAACTTCGACTTATAGTGACAGGCCACGACGTAAAACTTTATGATTATGACGCGTTTCAGATCTTGGAAAATGCTTTATAAGTCGTTTTAAAATTTGAGAAAAGTACTTAAGTTTTTTGATGACTGTATCAATAATAATTTTGCCGTCGTCTTGATAATCGAGTGCTTTGGTGATTTCTGAAGTTGTTTTTGACACAATTACAAATTTAATGTTTTTTTCTTATGTCGTAATAGAGGTTACGTTCGATTACATTTTTTTAATAATTTTTTAACTAATTCAGATCAAACAGTAGGCGATCTCCATCTTTTTGGAATCCTTATTTCTGTATGAACTGCCAAGTACTTCGACGTTTTTGTTTTAAATAAATAAATTTGTACGTAAAAAAGTTGTTGTAAGAAATTTGTACAATAAACAGGTGATTGCCAAGACTCCTTATTAATAAAACGTGTGTTACAACTAGCATTAGCAGCCATCTGACTGCAAGAAACTACTTGGATTTAAAGGTTAGCTTGTTACATAAGAATGAATCCTAACCTAATACTATAAGATATTAGGATTCAGATTATCTTTATATATAAAAATGAATGTTTGTCTGTATGTCCTTTGTAGAACGTAAACAATACATTTGATCATATGATGATCTTTAGCAAATTTGTTGTGGATGAGCCCATGAACGTTTCTGAGTTGGTTCACAATTGGACCCGGTAGGTGGCGCTGCTGTCGGCATATCAATTGAAGCTTTTCCGGACAGGACGACGTCTGCCGGGACAGTTAGTATTATATAAAATTTTATTATATGTACGTATTGCAATGACTTTATAAATTAATACAGTAAAAGAAAACTATATATTATATTATATATTTCGACAATCAACGGCAGTCATATCACTTGAAGCGATTTTTTTCCAGACAACTTTTACTGGACATATTTGTCCTACAGTTAGGACAAATATAGTGGGTGCTGTAATAGTAATTGGTCTTTATATTATAGTTTTTTTTATTATTTTATTGTATGAGTTCAGCAGACAGGCAGACGGCCCACCTGACGGAACGCGGTTACCACCTCTATAGGACATTTATAGCACCAAAGGTGCTATCAATGGATCAATGGATGCAGAAGTCGTGGAAGGCCACGACACACCTTCCATGATCAAATTGATCGTGTACTAGCAGAAGGTGATGTGAGCGTGTCTGACAAGAGCTATGAATGTCAAAGAAGCAAGTGAGGTGTGTCAGAATAAGCCTGAATGGCGCTCTGTTGTTCGTGCCTACCCCGCAACTGACCCCGGGAACTGACGTGAAGTTATGTATGTATGTATGTATGTACTAGTTAGTTAACTGTAGGTTATTTTTCTAATGTTGCTACACCAATAAATAACAAAAAAATTAATTGGTCAATACAGACGTAATTGCTAGATTGTCCAGCGAACGGTCGTCCTACCGTCGTCCCTTAGGTGACATTGCGTGAACCAGCAATACCATTGTTTAAATTAGCGCGATATTCGTGTCAGTTATCATTGTATCAGTTGAACTAAATGAGTTGTTTAACTAATACTAGTGAAAGCTAACTTTGTGTTGGGTTAACAGATTAAAAAAATAAAATAAAATATGAAACGGCGTTCATTCACTAAAAAAATTAAATACATTTTTTATTGCACGATTTCAGCAGACAGACCCACCTGATCGAAAGTGGTTACCATTAAAATGACTTAAAATGTTGGGATTGTGTTTTAAATGTAGTTCTATAATTTAATAAATTTATTTATTAAGCGTGTTAACCGTCACGTAGATTTTTAATTTTTAATAAATACATTGTGGGTATAGATTACATTAATATAATAGGAGATTTACGGGTTTTTTTATCGGTAACTTAAAATAGTGGCATTTCGTTATGCGGTTTTAAATTTACAACGGTATTTGTCTGGACAATCTTAGCAACTTAGTGAAATATACCTTTTCGAACTGCCACAAGAATTCCTTTCTTTAGCGCCAGTCACATACTTACAATTTGGGTAAGTCTTCTATTACGTAAGTTCGGATTTCGCATGTTGCATATTTGATTGTAGGTTATTTTTAAACTTAAATATTCATGTACACTGGCTAGATATAGCAATTGTGCAAAGCCATATTTAAAAGTAATAACTTCCTTTGAAATATAAACCAAATTTCTATCTATGTCATCATGAAAATGCCTGTATATTGATCGAACTCAAAATTCTAAACCGAATTGGATTGTTTATCTTAAATTGCTCAAGCATTGTCGAGTGGGAAGTTCAATTTGGACAATATATACTTCGTGTTTTCACTATAAAGGGGTTTACTTTAATTTCAACAAAAGCAGTAAACTTAGCGCGTTAACGAGTGGGTACACAAGTACATGACGCCCTTGGGCTCTCAAGTTGTTGTTCTTGCTTTAAGAGTGTGTTTAATCTATCGACAGAAGTGACGGTGCAAATAAACGGAATGGAAGAACTTAAGAAGGTTCGTATATATGTAGCTTGTTTGGAGGACCCTATTACCTCAAAATTAGATTTTTAACTCATATATGTATATATGTGTAGGTATCATCACGATGTTTTCCTTCATCGTTGCTAGCATGTGGTAATTGTAACAATATGCACATTAGGTCGAAAAACTGCCTAAGAGGTACATGCGTTCCGGCTAGGATTCGAACCCGCGCCCTTTGAGATTAGGATGTGTGCGCTAGCCATTATTACGCTACTACGATTTCACTTTACTAAGACATTTAAACATCATTAAATAATGTAATTCATTGCAAAAATCCTCTTTGTAATATACAGTAATGATCTTCTAAGGACAAATAACGTATACAAGGTTTACATTTTTGTGGTTTGACTACCGAATCTTAAGAATCAATACATAATCTTTTCGCAACACTCAAACAACGATCAAAATGTGATCGAAGCAAAAATTTCACAAAGATTGTTGGCAATTTCACGCTTGTTCTCTTATTATTTTCTCGTGAGATTTATAAGTGGATCGTGCGAACTTGTGCAGATTGTCGGCCTTTAACGGAAACTTTGATAATAACCGTATGTAAGTGTTACGCTTTGAGACACGTACGATTCACGTGTGCTAGCGGGACTAGTTAGGAACACGATCTTGGTAAGGTTGCAATTAGGCTCTTATGACCTCAGTGGAAAATGAATACTCGTAAAGCGGTTAAACGAAACTGTTCAGGGCAGTTTAGTCGATATTCCATCAAATCGAATAATCGTAATTGTCACATCACTCAGATCTATCATAGTCTATGAAAAACAGTCTACAATTTTATGGTCAATCGTCGTATTTGAATTGGTTGAAGCAACGAAGCGAACTTATTGTCCGCGCAAAACTGCACTCATTCTAAAGTAAATAATGAATATTATTACAACCTACAAAGACCAATTCCACGTACAAACCTGTAGAAGCACATTTTATTACCTGCCAGCATTTGAACTAATCGTAATTCTTTTATGATCGTCTCCTTTTGTTTATTTATTGCGGAGCACAGTCTATTGTCATTAGCCAGGTGTTACGGATTATGAGTACAAGCTGATTTTAGGAAATTATGTCAACGCTTGCCGCTCGGGGCATATTTGTATTTCTAAGGTATAAAACCAGGACCCGATAGAGAGAGGGGACAGTCGAGCGAGAACCACGATCAGAGAGAGATGTGTGTACTACAATCGGGAATCTATTAGTGACGGACTTTGCGTGTTTTATTGAATTACGACCTTCTGCATTATGGTTGGATTTGTTGTGTTTGGTTATATTGTACCTGTGTTATATGTGTTTGTATAGTTCTAATAAACTCTATAATAATTTCAATGCCATTTTAATTCGAGTCCCGCTAAACTCGTAACAATATAAACAAATTTCGTTGAATTTAGTGATTTATTTGTCTCCATCAGTAGCCGCATCAAAAAGAAGGAAAGAAAAAGTTTATTTAAAGAAATAGCGACGTACTTGCATTACTTAAGCATGTTTTGAAAATTTATACGCTGCATTTTAGGCAAGGATACATTTTTACTATTAGCCATATTACTAGCCACAACATGTTGCGAAGCGGTGTTAATTATAGATATAGATAGCCTATAGGGTAAATAATAACAATAAACAAAATTAAAACTAAATAATTAAAATGAACAAGCTGGCGGTAGTCTAAATAAAACTTTAACAATACTTATTGACATTTGACATCTTTGTCTTCCATGATCCGGGTTACTGAAATGTGGCCGAAATGTCGAAATATTAAAAATCAAATAAATTACCACGCTTAAAACCATAACGTAGTTTTATTATGTATACTAGTCGCGAAAACTTAGGAAATACATGAAGCCGATTGCTCGTAGAAAAGTAACAAATACGTTTTTTTACATTCTGTCAACCTATTTTTATTTCATATTACTATAAAATAATGTCTTTTTTTTACTATGGTAGAAAAATTTGAGTGAGCTAATTCACTCAAAGTTGACGAAGTGATAATACATATAACGGTTGATACCACAAAAACGTAATAGTTTATATACATAACTAAATTCACGCTGTTGTATATTTCTAACTTAATGCAAATTAGTCCTATCTAATCCTATAATTAACTATCGGTCGTTTCTAATTGAGAATTTACACCGATATTGTTTGCTCTAATAAAATAATCTTTTTTAAAACTGTTTTTAAATATGCGAGCACTGCGCAAAATCTGCAGAGTGACGCTCGCGGACCGCGTTCGTAATACCGAAGTAAGAAAGAGAGTTGGTCTGAAAGAGAGTGTCGGGTTGAAGGTAAGGAAAGGAATGCTCCGGTGATTCGAGCATGTGGAAAGAATGCATGATGAAAGAATGACTAAACAGATATACAATGCAAAAGTGAATGGAAATGAATAATGAAATGAAAAAAAATAAATGAAATGAATGAATGGAATGGATGCACACCTTCCATGATCAAATTGATCGTGTACTAGCAGAAGGTGATGTCAGGAGCCTTAAGAACAGACGAGCATGCATGACAAGAGCTATGAATGTCAAAGAAGCAAGTGAGGTGTGTAAGAATAAGCCTGAATGGCGCTCTGTTGTTCGTGTCTACCCCGTAAGGGAACTGGCGTGAAGTTATGTATGTATGTATGTTTTTAAATACAAGCATTTGAGATCCTGGATATCATGTAGCAGCAGAGTGCTAGCCAAGAGAAGTAAAACGAGCCCAAACACGACGGGTCTATCTAGTTTAATAGTACAGGAGTACCTATGGCGACCTTCCGACTCCATCATCAGATCAGCTCCACGGTATCCATATTATTGCATTGTCGCGCGATATACATACGCGTGCAAAATTTCAGCTCAATCGGAAACCGGGAAGTTGGTCAAATTTAACTTGTAAGATTCCACCCGAACTTATATACATCCATTGCAAGTTAATAGAAAGCTTGTAATTAGCATTCCTTAAAACTTATAGAATATTTCTATGTATATTTAACAAAATAAGTGCAATGATTAAAAATATGTCTGTATTTCGTGACAGCAATAATGGAATACATAAATCTAGGAGACAAGTTGGTGTCCGGACAGGGCCAAAGACTGGATACGCCTCCGTCTGGTCTGCCTTCATGCCTCTTGACAACGCATCTTGAAAACCATCCATTTTACTATCGACAACAGTCTACTCACAACGACATAGAGCTTATTTTGTTACAGTCTAATTCTAATTGTAACTTGGCTTAAGCATTACAAACACCATAAATTTGTGCATTCGCAACCGGCTTTATTGTCATAGGATGAGAGTTGAATTTACTAAGATAGAGCTGTAGTGAGTAAAAGCTGCGAATAGTGCGAGTTAATACCGTGAGCGGTCACGTCTCGTGTCCGACGGACACAGCAGACAGTGGCAGAAAACATAGCCCCGTTAAACGGTTTGCTTGTACGTAGATTTTAAGTCCATTTTTGCCATAGTCGTACCATTTGAATGAATTTTTAAGAAAAAATAATATTATCGTGATTGGCGGTTCAAAGAATTTAAATATAAATAGTAAGGTAAATAATAGTAATTATGAAATAAATAATAGTACAGCATTTATTTAAGCTTAGAGATCCAAGCAGACTTTATGCTGTCCGGAAAAAATAAAAATCTAGAACCCGATCGCAGCGCTACCTACCGGTTCCATTTGTGAATCTAAATCATGCAAGGATTCACTCAAACACATAAAAAATCGTCAAAATTGTTTCCGGAGATTAGAAGGATTCTAGACCCGATCGCAGCGCCACCTCCCGGTCCCAATTGTGAATTTAAATAATCAAGGGTACCCACTCAAACACAAAAAAATCATAAAATCGGTAAATTCGTTGTCAAGTCATGAGCGTAAGCATTATAAATTGAAATATGTTGGTATATTTATTAAATGATACAGTATTTTTTAGGAGATAACATTATTTAATTTCGCCTAATTGATTAAAACTTATTCATAAATAAATTTGATTTTTTAATCAAATACACTCGATAACGCATTAGGGTATTTATTACCAATTTATCTATGATTGTCCTGTTAAAAGTAAAACATACAATTGTAAAAAATAAGATAAAGCATGAAAACGAATAATCTTATACTAATATATAGAGCTGAACAGTTTGTTTGTTTAAACGCGCTAATCTCAGGAACTACTGGTCTGGTTTGAAATATTCTTTCAGTGTTGGATAGCCCATTTATCGAGGAAAGCTATAGACTATATATCATCACGCTAAGACCAAAAGGAGGGGAGCAGCAATGAAAAATGTTCGAAAATCGGAGGGGCTTTGAAAACAAATTCCACGCGGACAGCGTCGCGGGCACAGCTAGTATTATTATAATGCACTAGGTATATGTTTGTATCCGTACGTACCTAAAGCTAACACGAAGTAAATTGTCCATTTTCGTCAAGTTCCAAAAGTTTGTAGAACGGTAAATTAGTGGGTAGCGAAGAAACGGGCCGTTCTGAATTCAAACCGCGCACCGCTAGTTCCGAAAGCGCTTGCAATTTGACAACTTACGGCGCCACTGTCGTAAACTGCATTCATCACGGCAGACAGACCGAAATTGATGACACCTGAAAATGTTTTATGCATACTTTTTGTCTTATTTTCGATTAAATTTGGTTTAAAGACAAAAGCATCCAATGGCGTTTTTGCAATGCTCTGAGACCTGCTATTATAATAGGGACGTGACAACTGTTTACAATAAATTCTTTTTTCATTTTCCTTTTTTCATAATTCTCATATTTTTATATATAAAAAACAAGTGTCAATCATTCAATTATATTATGAGACTAATAATTTTAACTACTTTTCTAACAATTATTAATTAATGCGCTATGATTTGGTATTATTTTAAATAAAATTTGGTTCCCAATTCTATCTAATTATTTCGTGATTGCAAAGGCTTTTTATGTATTTTAGATTTATAGAGAAACTAGGATATGACCGCGTCTTCCCGGAACACAAAATACCGCAGTATTTGAAAAAGAATGTTAGCTATCGTTTTAGTAAAAGTTGTCGGAATAAGCTAATTTCTACGCACCCGAACAACTACAAACCGCTACCGGGAAAATTCCCGCGGGATTCCCGGAATATAAAACTATCATAAATGTTATTATAATAAATTAGCAGTCGATCGGCGAAAATCGCATCGAAATTGGCCCAGTAGTTATTACGTTAATCCTTAACAAACAGACAAAACGACAAACGGACAAATATACAAGAAATCTAAAAAATTGCATCGTGTTCATGTACAGACACGGCATGTTTACAATTTTACAATATTGTAGATATTTATTAAATTTGAATGTTAAGACGTATGTAAGTTTGAAGTTTTTATGGAAATAAAAAGTTGCGTGAATCGCAAACACGCTATTTGACTGTTACTTCTACGTAAGACGTCATAAGTAGGTAAGCTCGTACAAAACCTATGAGGCTGCAACGTTCTGTAAGTTTAAAAAAAGTTGTTGATTTGACTGTCCGCTCTTCTCTTCTAGCAAGTGAGGGATGGAATTGAGTTGGTAGCACATGTGTAATTTAGAGAAAACGCTTGAACGGTGTTCCGCCGGAAATATTTGAAATCACTTTAATTACATATAAACTGTGAAATGCACGTCACTTCATTTCGGGAGGGAAATGCAATTGCGGGATAGATGAGAATATTTTATGAAGACACAGTTACTTCTAAAATAGGGAACATAATTTAATCCGATTTCTTGTATGAATAATAATAATGGTTATATGAAGAAAAAAATTGTTCTGATTTTCTAAAATGGTTTTTGAAGACATTGTATAAGATTTTTACTACAATGTTCCAAAATTTATTTTCAGACCAAATATGGATATGAATTTGAAATATTTTTCTGGGATCATGTCCGACGCTGACTATTATATTTTTTTATTAAGTACCTTAATTTGATTATTATGCATTAATACTAAAATATTTTTAATTTTTCAGTTGCAATCTATCGTTTACATGTTAACAAAAAACAAAGTTTAAATTGATAAATATATCAAAGATAAAAATAATAATTTATACACACCGCATCTATTAGAATGTATACCTTGTTTTTTCTTACAAGATACATTTTCGAATAAATTTTTTGTTGAATTGTGTCTTTAGATGATTAATATAAACATTCGCTACTGTAATATTTAACTTTAGATGTAGCTTAAGTTTTCTAAGACATTTAAAGATTGTTTTAGTGTAAATCATTGAAAAAAACCTGTTTGTAACGTCCGAAAATGATCTTCTAAGGATAAACAGTGTATAGTTTCATTTTTAAACAGTGATTTGATTACGAATGTAATGTCCGCACAATCGCTTGCCAAACTTCGCAACAGTGTGTATGTTTAAGTGCAACTTTTGGTTGGTATTTGTTAATTCCATCATGTGTTTGCTGTTTCCGCACGACGTTCCTCTCTATTAGATTAAGAAAATTCGTTTTCCGCCTTATACTATGTGCAAGTTAAGAATGTTTTCCTGTTTTTCTTCAAGGGACAAAATGAAAGGACATTAGGTACTTCCAATACCTACGAGTATATTATTTAGTTTACTGTTTTGCAGGCACTTTTACCCGTATTTGAAACATTTGTACTCAAAGGATTTCTCATCTATACAGATGAAAAAGTCAGGGGGACACAAGGAGATACCGAAAATGCAATTTTTAGAATTTTTGTCTGGTTGTCTGTCTGTTCTGTCTGTCTGGATGTTCCGGCTAATCTCTGAAATAGTGATACCGATTTTGATGGGACTATCACTGGCGGATAACTGATATTATATAGAGTTATTTAGGCTACTTTTGAAGTGAAACTTCTTTCGAATCGTTATAATTTGAAACTAGATTAAACAAAAAAACGACACTAAAAAGAGATAAACATATAAATCTATAGAACTTAGCCTGTGAAAGAATGAGATAGAATACATTATATTTAATAATTTAAACAGGGCTCATACAGATAGAGTTGGAAATGTTTTGAAGTTTTGGTTAATACTTCAGATTTCGTGTTTTAAAGCTTAAATATTATATATATGAAATGTGACGTCACGAAATTTAGAATCCCTCCCACCCCTTGTCACACTTTGTTTCACTTCTACTGCGTATGAAGTGCACACACACACACACATTTTTTTACAGTCCCGCGAAAAAAAAAATCCACGCGGAGTCGCAGGCACAGCTAGTAATCGATATAATGATAAGAGTTTCTTCTAGAATTTTTATGTTATCTATTTTTTAAAATTACTTTTCTTAATGATATAGTTTTTGTTCCAAATTGAAGAGCTATTTATTGTTACTGAAAAATCTGACAGTGCGTTCTAGCTCACCCATAGTTTTGGGTTCCGTAGGCGTGAATAAAGATGAAATGGTAATTAACTGACAGTTACCCGCAATTTAGTTCGCATATTTTTTTTATATTATACGCAAGGAAAGAAAGAAAGAATCTAAAGAACGTGTTGATTTTGAAAGAACGCGTAAATTCTTATATCTTAATCAAAAGCCTAAATATGAATTTTTCCATGACCCATACATTATCCACCGTATTCAAAATTGTTTAATGAGGCAACTGTAACCTTAATTATGTCCTTACCCAGGTTCCCCAGGATTCTCCAGATAGTATCTATTTCTTTATCAAATGCCATTAAAATCGCTTCAGCCGCTTCAGTTTAGTCATAAAAATGTACCTGAGCAGTTTCTTCTCGCATTTGTATTATTGCTATGGGCAAGAAGTGGGTTTTCAATACAAGATAAATAACGATTAAGCTCATAAACATCTTCTGACTATAATCGGCCGATATACAGAAGAATCCACTGCGTTCTTAGCAACTATGCAAGTAATAACGCTGCCAGTATTTATGGCGAGACCGCAACGTGCAGTAATTGCAACTTACGATGATTTGTTGCCAGGCCTGTCTTAAAGTTTCCGGCAGGGCTGCCAACACGGCGGAATTTTACCGGAACATCCTGATTTATAATGTATATGAGTTCCAGCAGGTATCGAGTCTTTATTTTTTTTTATAATTACGTAACTATTATGAGAAAAACGTAACGATTATTAAATCGTCGTGGCAGCTTCCTGTCCTTTCATGAAAGAAGAATAAAAACGACTGACTGTAGTGAAGTAAAAAATGTGAACGGAACTGCTGTTTCAATTTAATAATTTCTTGATGAAAAACTGCAAAATGTGTGATGTCACACCGTAGGAGGGAGACTCACGAATGTGACCAGATGTGACAAGGACGGGGAGGGGTCAAAAAAATTATCAAATTTGTGTGACGTAATTTGTGGATGGCCCCTAAGTTATTCTCATAGTGGCGGTTAGAGATTTGCCGTGTTTCCTGTTAAATAGATATTTGTTCTGATCGCGTTTTAAAACTGTTTACGAACTTGAATTTCATTTAATTGTCTTCACAGTACAATTTGTTTCTAAAAGGGAGAGAAGGAAAGCTACCAGTTTCAATTAAGGATGCGAATGGAGAGACTCAACTATCAGGATAAACAATGTTGCTTCGTTGCCATTCCCTGTCACTTAAGTTTCTTGGTAATTGAATTTGGATCTATACACTTCATTGTTTGTTGCTCTGCTTTTCTTTCTGCGAATTACTAGTTCATGCCCGTGACTTTACTAGAAATATTAATGATATATGAAGATAGGGACCGAAGAGGGAGATTTTATAATCAGTTAGTATTGAAAAAAATAGACAACAAACATTTTTTTCATTCGCAACATTTTGCTTTTGACACAACTCCATCGCTTACTTAATGTAAGTAAAATCAAGCTCGAATAGAATTGTTTATAATGTCTATTGTTTGCAAAATTAGAACTTAGTCAATGCAAAACTAAAACAAATAAAGTACACACGCAGTAAAAGTAGAAATTCAGAGAATATACTCAAAGATAGTTCTTCTCTAACTTTTATTAATATAAATATAATTCCTTTAACCTACATCCATTAACATATTATAATTCAAAATAAATTTCTTAAGTATCATTTTCAATTTTGCATTGTTTTAGTCCAAAAAATATTATTATCAGTTTTATTTAGGTCCAAATGGGACTCTATGTTTAGTCATCGGTCTTATGACTCTAATCTGTGCTGCACAATATCTCATTCGCTCCCAGCCTTAGTCCTATATATAGATTTATGTGTTTATCTCTTTTTAGTGTAGCTTGTTCGTTTCACCGAGTTTCAAATCACAGCGATTCTAAAGAAGATTCACTTCAAAAATACATAATAATAATAATAAAAATACATCCACGCATATCTTCATTCGTGTGAGCAAAGTTTCAAGGAATGTTTTAGTATAAAAAATTCTTATAAATTTGTCATTGCTACATTTATATATTTAAAGTCACTTAACGTTTCTAGGCGCGGTATTTAATTTGATTTTTATTTCGACTTTTTAGTCACGTTTATGTTTTAATTATATGTACTAATCGCGAAAACTGAAGAAAACACTAAATTTGTCACTGGTTACATTTATATACATATTAACAGTAATATGGTTATATAAATTCTCACAAATAAAGTAGTCAAAACCTTACTTCCCCTTCAAATAAGCAACACATTCATTCAGTATAAATAATGTCAAATATACATTAAATCCCGCGCAAGTGAGTCTTATTTTATAAGCTGCGTTATTTATGGTCCCATTTGTTTTCACCTGTACTTTTGCTTCGAGCCTTGGTTTGGGACCTTCAGAGGCTCCAAATATAAAAGACTGTGCACAATTGATGAAATTAAAGTGTGAGCTGCTCTGATCATCAAACTCCTCATTTTGGCCAAAGTCACTGTGGAGACCTTCAGTCTCTTGGGTTTGAAGGAAGCATCATTACATATTATTTGTGAGCTATTTTGTGCCATATGTGTACATTCAAGCTATAATACTGTTCAGACAAAATCAATAATTAAAATATGTTGCTACACATCGAATGGACAATGATATGCAATCTGATAACAGCCATTTTTATTTATTTTGCCACTCGAGCTCTTGTGTTGCATCTTGTACACGATCGAGTGCTAACGCGCTGTCTGTCATTCATAAATTAGTTTTATTATACTCATCGACTGAATTTTAACCAACGATAAAATTGCATATTTTAAATTGTGACTTAGCAGCTCGAGCACCTAAGCACGGGGCTCGATCAGAGCCCAATAAAACACCTCATTCTATGGAGATCCGGCTTCGATACGATCTTTGCCCCCTCACACTTTATTGGCTAAATAATACCGCTTTGTCCCTTGTAATTGTTTCCCTTTTCGAGTCTTTGTCTCGATTATGCTCGAGTTTATTAAATGCTGCCTTGTACCCTTGTTTATGTTTGATATTTGCTTGTTTGGAATTTATACGGCCTTTATTAAAATTGGCTTTTTAAAGTACTTTTGATTTATGTTTTTTTTGTTAAATGGAATTTAATAATACACTGCGTAATTTTATGAGTCGTCTAATTCTATTGATTGTGTTGCTGTGTTTTATATGCCGTGTGTTGTTGATTAGCTCTTCGGAATAATAAAAATTTTACTTTTAACGAATTTTGAATCGAATTAATCTAAGTGATTTTATGATAACACCTACCGGTCTTTTTTTTTTAAATAGTAGCAACTTAGATGCTGCTAAAGCTAAAAATACTTTTAATGAAAATTGCTTTGAAATGACTGTTGAGTAGCTTTTAGATAGATATATGGGATATTTCCGCATGCTGTTTTTCGTGTTGTCTAGGCAAGTGCCAAAAACAGTCGAATTTGTTTTAAACAACCCTTCCTTGCATATAGAAAAAAAGAATGAAAATATATTTATTTAGAACTACAATAATACATGAATACTAAACAACCACATAATAAACCGTTAAGATGAGTTCTAAATTAACTCTAGCTCAGCAGATTGCTGGTTGTTAGCCAGTGCTGATCTAACGCTAGGACATAAGATATATAGGTATATGATCTGACATACACCTGGGCGATATTTGTTTGATATTTTCAAATATATACTAGTTTTAATTTAAAAAAAAGAATAACGTCAGAATCAGTATGATAGTCACATTCTGCTCATAATGTGCTGGTACTACATATCAGGTTCGAACACACGTGTCGCTGCCAACGAAACTGTTTAGTTTAAACGCGCCATCTATTGGCCACCTGCGCTTCCGATCTACAACGCGGACATGACCGTAATGTATTGTACGGTACTTAAACATCGAGGCAATAGGGTTGATATATAAAGCTACTCGTAAACAAAATATATTTGCCCTAGACTAGATACTATCTTTAGGATAATAATGAAGTCGCGATATTTATACTGATACTAGCTGTGCCTGCGGCCTCGCTCGCGTTAATGTTATCCCACGGGAAGCGGCCTATGTGCTATTCCAGACTACAATCTATTTCTTTCATAAATTTCACCCAGATCCGTTGAGTCGTTCTGGCGTGATTGAGTAACAAAAATCCATCCAAACTTTCGAATTTATAATATTAGTATAGATTAGAATTACACGGATCAAACAAATTGTATCAATTTCACTTCGTCTTCAATAACATTCAATGATTGTAGTTCAATTCTATATAAATCATTTTGGTTAATTCATCCAAATTGAAAAACAAAAGTGAACCGTCTAAAATCGGCTTTAGATAAAAAGTAGTTATCACAAAAAATATATAGGTACATATTTGTCAAGTATAATTTAATATATACTTGTAAGGACAACCTATTGAATACATGAAAAGGTTGAGATTGAACTTGAAAAACAAGATATAATCAATGTTAGTATTAAACTCACTTATGTACACGCGTAAAGAGTTTTGAAAAAGAGGAGTATATCTCACGAGCAAACTTTAATGCGTGTCTTTGAAGTTTGCGCATATAAAAAACGCAGAATAAAAAAAATAGTTTAGCAAGGTGGTACGTTACAAAGAAGCTGAGAGAGGAGCACCCAGGCTCTCATGGCATTGTTTTTACATTAAACACTGTGAAGTATATAATAAACATTAAAATTTTAGCACTTGACTGGACCTGCAGAAACTCACGAAGTTAAATTCCCTCAAGCAGCAATTAAGTTGTTCGTGTACTTGAAAGTCCGGTTCGTTATTGTGTTTTATTCGGTTATACATGTATTGACATTTGCACATTGACATCTATATAATCTATACTATCTATATCTATACTATATAATCAATATATCAGGAGCCATAAGAACAGACGAGCGTGCATGGCGTAAGAATAAGCCTAAATGGCGCTCTGTTGTTCGTGCCTACCACGCAAGGGAACTGGCGTGAAGTTATGTATGTATGTATAATCAATATATAACGCAGTTTCTACGGGGTAGACGAAAATAGTGTGAAAGATGGCGCTCCTGTTGCATCTTTTATAGAAATTACTGAACATATATGAATGAAACTTGATACAGAGCCGACTTATAACCCGAGTCAACACTTGGATACTTTTAATCTAGATAAATCACGTCCTTTCCGTGGAGTAGACGAATTAGTAAAAAAGATGACGCTGCAATTGCGATGTAGGCACACATCGCTGTAATTCAATAATGAATACGGTGTCATGTTGCCCACGTGTCTTTGCCCAATTAAAATTTTTAAGTACGTAACCCAGGGTATATCACGACGCGGCGTAGCCGCGGGGAAAACTTTAGTGTAACTTATTTTTAATATTTTCTTTTTAATTTTATATTTAAACAGTATATAGGTAGTATTTTTAAAACGTTTCAACCCTAGACATGCATTAAGGCTATGGACTGGGGTAATGGGGTAGTCTCTGGTAATACTATTAGGAGCTTTTTGGGAGGTATCTCTTTTATTTTCTTGTGATCGAATTATCTGATCGCTAGTTTCCTTATAGCTGTAATAAAATAATCATTGTTTATTTCTTTAAGTATTTACTATCTTAACCATACTTGTTGAAGTATCGTTGGCTTAGTGGCTTCCGCATCCGCGTCTTACCCTAATGACGTGAGTGTGAATCCTGGTCGGGAAATTATTGTTCAAAGACTTTCTGCCGGTGGACCCTACGGGTTAAATAATTGTTTCCATTTTAATATCCATTTGTAATTTGTTAGATTTAAGTACTATATACTTGTGCATAACTGATACGTACTAATAAACTTTACAGAAATAATAAACTATATAACGAAAGAATACTAATTAAAATATTTTTACAATTACGTTATGCATAAGGTAATGTTTGATAGTTTCAACAATACATACACAAACTGGTTAAAGGTCACACTATTTGAAAACTTTCATAAAACGAAGAACACATAAAATGTCGCAAATATACAAGGCACTAATGTATATTTAGGGTTAGATAAAAATAACTCCATAAACGTCACGTGCGAGCTCAGCTGCCGTGTCAAATGCTGTCTACTTGTAATATCAATTTCGGATATTGGCGGTGGAAGTGGCGACCGAACCGGTTCGCATACAAATTTCTTAGCTTCACTTACATTTTTTGAATACAATGTTCCGCTTTATTACACGTAATGCGAGAAGTGGTTGGTTGAACATAAGTGCCACTGAGTGCTTGTGTAGTATGTAAACGTAAGCACATTTTATATTTCCTATACAAATATAAAGTATTGTTTTATACTGAAATCAATACCAAAAAAACGTCAATGAACGCGTCATTGCACTTTATTTAAGAATTTGCATACGTAGCTTAAGTAAGCTTATAAGTTGTGGAAGCGTAATGGCTAGCGCATGCGTCCCAAACTCAAAGGCCGCGGGTTCGATCCCGGTCGGAACGCATGCACTACTTAGTCAGTTTTCTGATCTAATGTGCATATTGTTACAATTACCACGTGCTAACAACAGTGAAGGAAAACATCGTGATGTAACCTGCACATCGAGATAACCGATGTCTCAAACTTGCGAAGCTGCCTTGAACAAACGTGGCGGGTTCACTGTCCGTTTCCCCTATAATGAGAGGCCCAAGCCCAGCAGTGGGACATTTATGGACTGATATAATATACGTAGCTTAAATGTAGTGTGTAAGGATTAAATCAATGTAAAAATAGAATAAAGGTATAACACGTGGACGTAACAATATGTTTCACTAAGAACATTCGCATCGCCACACGTGTCATAAGAGTTCAATGTTTTCTTTTTCTTATTTATCAAGCAAGTTATGGACAGTGACCGTTTCCAAGGTGTGTCTCCGTTTGTAGAGTATCTCTATCTCATATTCGACTACCAAAAATATTACTAATTTCTTATTATTTATAATGTAACAGTGTGTTTACTCAAAGTTATTTCTGTTGTACATTAGGTGGTGGGGTCAGTTAGTTTAAGAAATATGTGGATAATTTTATTGATAAAATATTCAATACGTGAAAGTAATTGGTTAGAGACGTGGAACATTTTTTTGTGTTTGTATGAAAAAAACTTTACGATTTAAATTTATTATAATTTAAACAGAAAAAAAGGTATTTTTGTTCCTAAATGACAATGAAATGTGAAGAAGCAATAAGTATTTTCGATTAGTATACTTACCATTCTTTCAGATCTAAGCAAACAAATAACTGAAAATACATACGTGAATCCTTTATAAAACTGTTTTAATCCCCATTTCTCCCGTAAACACAGTTGTCACTTGGTTCCGATATGCAAGACGCTCATATCCTTTAATGCGTTAGTGACAGTTCGCGTGACTGCGTGCGTTTTGACAATCGTCACGCGCATTGCATGCAAACGACAAAATTTAGGTAATTGCGTAATTTTAGAGCTCCCCATTCTAGGAATGTGATGTGATAACGATGTTTATGTTACATTTTAATTCCATTGACATTTTACACACTTGAAAGAGCGTTTGTTGATGTTTATAGTCTTTACTAGTATGTAATTGTATATAATATATGATCGTGGATCTGAACATGTTTTGTATTTATATGCAATGAGGAAAGATGAAAGTCACGTGACAAATTAAAGTAAAATTGTTAGATTGACAGGTACAAATGTAAATGGTACATCAAGAAAGAGATGGATGTATTGTGTGAAGGATGATATGATAATTTGTGATCTGACAGAGGAAGTATGTCAGAATGGAGGTGTATGGAAGGAAAAGACCGATGAGGAAGCTAAAATGAAACGGTACATTATATTATGTTCAACATTTATTGTACCTATTTATTAGAACGTAGTTTTAATTTTTGGTGAACAACAGTGTTTTCATTAATTCATTATATTAAGATTTAATTAATTAGATTATAACAAATTACCCTTCCCTTATTACACTATCCCATATCATATCATGCTTACCTCACACACACTTCTCAAAGCTCTCATTTCAACTGTTTAAACTATTTAAAATGATAATATTTGAGTTGTTGGTTAATAAGTGTTAGTCAGTCATTCCCGTTTCTCTCGCGCTAAATATAAACCACACAATTGATTAAATCACATATTATTACATTCTATGGTCTTATGATAATCATATGCTCCTCACGAGCCTTAAAACTCTTCTATGTTTCGGGATAAAAGTACCTATTTATACCTAAGTCATCTATTTTATACGTACTGAGTTAAAAAATCTAGGCCCATAAGTTAGAAATTTTCTGTTACGTACGTCTTAATACGTAAAAGACAAGGACACCTATGAATAAAAAAATTCTATAGCCTTGCAGACAAGTAAGCAGTAGAGGTGGTGCAAAACACAGCGAAATAAGGCGGGAAAACCTAATGCGATAACCCAAAATTATCGTGGTATTGATTTGACTCTTCCAAAGTATCATATTACTACACAAGCGGCGCCATAATCGGAACTTCTAAGCTCACAATATATAACGGTCACTGTAAGCGATATCGGTTTAACCAAACACAGTGAAGAGTAAATAAACAGACATGTTAAAATCATTTCCACTTCTATTTTGGATCATAGCAGAATAAATTACTCCCTAATAATGTCAAACTGGCAATACTTCATATTCAATAATGTAAGCGAGAAATCCAATACGGAGTCCAATTTCGTTCAAAATTTAAAACGATCATAAACTAGGCAATCGATTACTCCCAAGTTACTCGGGGCACGCGAGGATCGCAAATCACACAGTGTATGCCCCAGGACGTTCTCGTAGGAGGCGACGTTTTATCAATATTACTTTGATTGTATTTTAGCAGAAATGCCCATAAAAAGAAACATCCAAACGAACTTAGTTTAATGCGTGTGAATTCTACGGAAACGCGATGTCGAAATATTGAAATCGATTCTTTTAATTGTTCAAATATCTTGATATTTTTCACTAGAAGTTGATGGTCTCGATTTGCAATTGGGTGTTGTAATCGACGGAAGCGTTGATGAGTCGTAACTAAAAGTCGCATGTCCTACGAGTACGAATCACGGCTGGTCTCTCTCGCTGTCGAGTCCAAACAATCAGAAAACGTCTCGATTGTTCAGTCCAGAAGCGAATCGATAATTGACTCGGATGTAATTTTGGGCCGATCGTGATGCTTTTGATTGTTTAAACCCCTGGAAATGCTTATTAATATTGATACGTCACACTGATCGAGATACACAATTTTCTAAAGATAATCTATAAACGATAATAGTATACTGCTAAGAAGCAGTATACTCGTGAATCGAATGAATACGAGACGGTAAATTCATTTTAAAACAAGGCATTGCAACACTGAATAGAAACATTCATTATTTTATGAAAGTTTATAAATGGAAGGTGTTGCACTGGTTGCTAAATGAGCACAATAATGCGGTGCAACGATCCCGCAGTCGGTGCTGCCAACTTATAAATAAAAACAGTGTAGCGTTCTTGGTAGTTTGTAATTATTTCGGGAAGTTACTGTTAAAATACTGTTCTGATTTAAAGAGTTGCAGTTTTATGAATCGTTATACAAACCTGCTTCTGTTTTGATGTTTTTTCAAATTGTTTTTGATATTGCATTAAACATTTTTAAGTTTCTTGCATTAATTTTATGGAGATTATACCAAAAGTGAACTTCAGTGATTTATAATTCTATTGTGTATTGACAGTAATAGTTTCCAAGTGACCTACACGAATACATGATTGTGTTATTCATTAGAATCATGAGCATTTTTGACTTGCAAATTAATCAAATCAAATAATAATTTATTTTATAAAACATTCATCTTCGTCATCCTAGCGTCAAATACCGATTACGATCAGGGCGTCTGACTCGAAGCCCCGGGGTCCGCTTTCCTATTTATCCTTCTCCACTTTGCACGGTCTTCGGTATCTCTATTTGTGAGACCATTGGTACGCATATCATACTTTACAACGTTAAGCCAGCATTTCTTGAGCCTACCCCTTCGACTGGAACCTGGCGGTGGCGCCATGGCTAGACATTTTGTTCCCCATGTAAGCAGCTACTTTCCGTAAAACGTGGCCGTATAAACGTAGGCGACACTCTTGCAGTTTATCCGCCATGTCACAGATATGAAGGCTGCCACGAATGCGAGAGTTTCTAACGCGGTCCTTCCGCGTGACTACACCATCCACCGCAGCATATTCATCTCCGTGACGCCGCAGCTCTTGCTTATAACGCTCAAGTACACAGGCCAGGCTTCACTACCATACAAAAGGACAGGTCTAATGATAGATTTATAGATCTGTCGTTTTAGCTTAATCAGCATTTTGATGGCACAAATGACATCAGTTACCGCCACTTGGCCCAAACTGTTGAGGTAAGATGGGTCCCGCGAAAGCGTGGGAGCCCAACATACAAGATGACGCCGATACTTGCCGGGCATGGGTGTTTCGGCAAGTACCTGCATCGTATTGTAGGGCGTTATGCCACATCAGAGTGCCAGGAGTGCGGTGCATCCATCGACATAGCGTTTCACAAGCTCATCGAGTGCACCGCTTGAGAACCCCAGAAGTTCTAATTCCAGGCCGAGTTAGGGCCAGTAGAATAGCTGAGGAAACTGGTGCAAGCCATGATTCACAACAACGCTAACTGGCAGGCGGATCTATCCTTTGCCGAGTCACTAATGACTCAAAAGGAGGCCGCCGAGATAAAGAAAGAGAGGACTGTGCGTGCAGCTTTCGACCGTCATCGTCAGACGGGAGGAGGAGGCGTTACGCACAGGAAATCTTCCCGTAACCCCGTGGTAGAGATCCAACGTTTACGGGGGTATCGGTGTAATCACCTCTATTGTACGAAGTAGTACAGCTCTGCTTCCCGGGGCTTGGTACCAAGTTGGAGCACCAGAACGAGCCAGTCGACTGACAATAGGATTAATTCCGGTGTCGTTCTGGTTAATTGCATTCTTTCACAGGGACGCAGGTAGGTTTAGTAGGTAGTTTGTTCGATCTCCTCTTTCACCGAAGGTGAATCGGTTAGCCGGTCCGTACAAGAGTCCCACACTCACAGTGGCACTTGGCGCTGCTTTTGGTCTCCCCCCGTATCCGGACCCGTCTGCGTGTCGTAAGAAAAGACAGTCCCCTGCGTAAACAAAAAAGCTGTTGAGTTACGGGGCTTGAAGTGGTAATCGATGTCCGTGCGCTCGACCGTATCTTATTTATTTAATAAAACACTATACATATAAAATATGGTAAGAACGTTCAAATAAGACCACATGTTTTTGCCTCTACAGCGTACAAATTATTATTCCTATCATTGCTAATTACACTGGTCCACAAAAAAGAAGTGGTCTGCACTTTTGACCAGACCCACCTGTTGTGTATTTCGATGCGTTGAAGCCGAATCTGAAAATTTTGAGGGTTTATGGACCAAAAGACCGAACCTGGGGTCAGTTTAGTCCTACACTCTTAACATTTTGAGATTGTATGGACCCAACTGACCAGATTCAGATTCAGCGCATCGAAATACATAAGTAAAGTAAGAAAGAAGAAAAGTACAGATCACTTTTACTTTTCTAGGCCGGTGTTATTGTTATATACTAGCTTTTTCCCGCGGCTCCACTTGCTTTAGAAGTATCCCACGGAAACCGCACATTGTTTCGGTATAAAAGTAGCCCACGTGGTATTCCAGACTATAATCTATCTCTGTGCCAAATTTCATCCATACCCGTTCAATCGTTCTTGGGTGATTCAGTAAGAAACATCCAACCAAACTTTCGCTTTTATAATATCAGTATAGATTTGTATTACTAATATTACATTATTATATTACAAACATTTTATATTATATGTGTGTTTGTGTGTGTGAGAGAGAGAGAGCGTGTATTTGTGTGTGTAAAAAAGTATAAATCAAGTCATTCTTTAACATACATGTCATAGAAACCAAATATAAAACTCTCAAGAGTAATTGTCAAAGAAAGGTTCTTTTTAGACGAAACGTTAAAAATAACACGTAATTCAAGCCCTAAGCGAAATAACGGCCCGACGTTCAATATAAAGCACTTGTATAACCAAAAACTTTAGCACATAATGGATACGGTTTATGCATTAAAAACTTCTCACTTGTACGCTGGGTGTTATGAGTTTTTTATTCAGTTAACGCTTCGGGATACCTTCGAAACTTTCATATTCGGTGCGAAGTGTTTTTGTTAAATGTTTTTTTATGAAGGTCTTTCAGCTTATCGGGATCCGGTGGCTGAAATATACCGAATGTTTCGTCATAAACGGTTTTGGGGAGATTTTTATTTGAAACTGGTATTTATGCAAATTTGTTATGTTATTTGGTCATATATTTTATGTTGAAATATGTATTTTAAATCATAGTATGTCTAAAACTGTGTTGTTTTACTCTACACTATTACGTGTTTGACATTGAGATTAGATAAGTTTGTAGGCTTCTTTAAGGCTCTTAAAGAAGCCTACAAATTTACTCTTACTCAATATGAATAACACCGTAAATATCTTATTTTTATACCGTGTTTTTTGTATTATGATGACATTTTATTATTCGATTTTATGACATTACGAAATAATATAATAGAATATACTTTTTAGCATAACATTGCGAAACAGTTTTTAGAAGTTTAAAATAATAGGCGGTCTTATCATTAAAAGCAATTTCTTCCGGACAACCAGATTACGAAATATAAATTGTTTATAGCATATAAAACATTCTCGGTAAATATATCTATGAATTATGTTTAGTAACGTAAGCAAGTCTTGGTTATTATAAGTATTTGTATGATGATGATTAACAGCAATAACATGTTACAAAGCAGTGTACATAGAATAGGAAGTAAAATTAAATTATAACTTATATGTATGACCTGCACTGAATAAAAACTTTTGAATTTGATTTGATTTTTGTCTTAATTTAAAAAGAAATTAATTTGTATGCCTTCACCGGTCGAAACATGTATGAAATTTTTGACATCTTGATTCTCCATGTTTCCTGCAAATAAATGAATTTGACTTTATTTAATTTAATATATTGTAATACATATTTTAGCTTTCTAAATTCCTTCTCCTAAACTCCTAACTATGCCAAATAACACATTTTCTCTGTGCGATCAATACAACTGAATAGGGCTTCAAAAGTTTTTCTTCACGTATTAATATATAATTACATATATGTTTTCAAAAATAATTATGTTACGAATTTTACCTATATCTAGATTACCACACTTAGTAATATGTTCTAGCTCACAAAACCCATAAACCGCGTTGCCTATTTTCTTTCTTACTCAATCCAGTTGAAATTGGTTTAGGTGCGTTCACCCGGCTTACCTTGCTTTAGTTGCGGAGATAATATCCGGTTATTACAACCGGCTATAGCTTTTATACGATCTAGGCTTTAAGTTAAAACCGGATTTTCTTAAACATTATAATACACTAGCTTCTGCCCGCGACTTCGTCCGCGTGGGGAATAGTTTAAAAAGAAAGTAAGTAAAAAAAAACCCGATTTTGAAACATTCTTCATTGGTCCTCCGCTCCTATTGGTCTTAGCGGGATGATGTATAGCCTATAGCCTTCCTCGATAAATGGGATATCTAACACTGAAATAATTTTTCTAATCAGACCTAGTTCGTGAGATTAGCGCGTTCAAGTAAACAAACAAACAAACAAACTCTTCAGCTTTATATATTAGTTTAAGATTACCCACACATTTGATTTTGTAAAACAGCTGCTTATGGTAAATATATTTATATGCTACCTATGCTATGTTATTTATATGCTATATAACGTTCATAGATTATCAAATAGGTCTTACATGCTATAGTTGTATAGTGTTATTGCTCCTACTAACACTCATCCTTTTTAGTTTAAAACCTAAAAAGTAAAACTACCCTTTGATATCGTATTAAAATTATAGACTTTCATCTTCGCAGTACCATTCAATTAATGCTTTTAGCATTTTATATTTTATTTATGCAATACGGATTAAACTATACATAGAAGAGAAACATAAATGATGGTCAACTGGGTAACACAATAAAGGGTTCCGTAGCTACAGTTTAGTTAGTGTCCGTTAACTATAGATATATAAAAAGCATTTCTTTGAATAGAAAATCTGGTTAGTTTTTTTTAAGCTGCCCCATGCTCTCATTAGGAGGTATTGTAACTAGTACTATTAAAACAAAAAGGCAATATAATTATACCTAAATAGAAACTTCTTTATTTCAAATCAAGACGAATTAAATTTAAAGAGTGAAACTGTACTTAATTGTGCACAAGGGTTGTTGCTAAAGAGAATTCTCTTACAGACAGACTTATTCAGGAATTGATTAGGTAGACGACTTAAAAAATATTAAATATTTCTGACAGCTGTCATTGCCACAATGAGGAATAAAAACAAACATGTTATAGTTCCCGCAAGATTAATGCCTCAAAATAGTTTTTTTTTATTACATGAGTTCAGCAGGCAGGCAGACGGCCCACCAAATGAAAAGCGGCTACCAGAGCCTATGGACATTTGTAATGACATATGTAGGTGCTATCAATATGCTGCCGCTCTCTAAAGGAATACTGGCCTGACCCTTAATACCGGAACACAACTTATGGTTGTTATGGTGGCATACTTTAGACCAGGGGTGGTAGCCATTCAGATGGGTAAATACTCTACCACCTTGCTGTAGGTTGCCTTGTCACCTCTTAAGACAGGCCGCAGAAAATTGTATTCTTTCTCGGTTCCTGCACGAATAAAAATTTAATAATGGAAAGCTTAAAAACTACAATTGAACTAAATTCGACTTACGGGCCCTTATTTAGTCTTCAAGATTATTAAACTAATCGATTGAAACCTTTTCGTGTGTTTGGATAATATCAATGATATCAATGTCAACAGCCACTCCACTAGATTGGTATTGTCTTACGTTGTCTAATTAGGGATTTATGCGTTAATCAACATAGGGCATACATTAGTGGATTACTGTTTGATATTTGATGAAATATCCTTTGTTGAAATTTACATATCTTAGCTGATTTTGACTAATTATACACAAATATTACGTAGAATCTTTCATCAAAGTTGTCTTGGGAAGATACACGACAATATGGGCACACTTCTGGTCCCTGGGAAACTGATTGAAAGCAAGATACTTCGCGGTAGATCTTAAAATTGATGGACTGACCAGATTGCTGACCAGCTGACCATGTCAATAAACTTGGCCTTCCATCGTGCACAAAACAGATCTTGGTGAAAGATAGCAATTATTCACTTCGATCAAAGTCACGATCCTCAGCAGTGAGGGAAGGACTTAGAAGAAGACATTGCGTAAGACGCCCTTTAGTTGACGGCCTCTGTGGTTGAGTGAGCTAAGCTATAGCGGGCCGAGCTTACTTACTGCAATGGAGACTGGTTCTATTCCTGGCATGGTAAAAATACGAAAACAAACTTTCCGGTACTTACTTACTTATGGTCTGAGTATCTGGGATCGATCCCAGAGTGGACCGTTGTAGTAAATCTATACTAATATTATAAAGACTTAAACAGGTAAAGTTGGTGAGTTTGGATGTTCGGGGTAATCTCCGGTACTACTGATCCGATTTTACACATCCTGGTACGAGGCAGTGTGAGTGCTTTCTGCGTTTATGAATGAATTAAAGGTTACAAAGCTTAATTAGCTTGTTATGGGTGCATGTGTATTTTTTAATGACTCCCAGTGAAGTGAGCACGAGTCAGCTAGTTATCCATAAATAAGCATAACTTGCTTAGCTTGGGAGGTACAATGTGTGTGTCTTTGTCTGCCGATTTATAAAAAGAAGAAAAAAGTTCGATGCGATGATAACCTGCTCGAGCTTGCCAATGGTGGCTAGATGACATATGTAAAAGATTAGGATATATAAAATGTAAGGAGGCCTCTGTCCAGCAATAGATTGCGATTGGTTGAGCTTGAATAGTTTGCCTTACAACTGTTTAAAATTTGACATAAACTCCATACAAATAATGTCAATTTTCTACGAATGGTAAGGTGGAAGGTATTAATATTAATCAATTAGAAAATGTATCTAGAATTAAATTTGATAAATAACTATTTATTGTTCACTAGTATAAAAATATAGTTACAGACTAAAACTATATATCTCATTGTGCAAAAAGAGCGATCTTATCGCTAAAATCGATATCTTCTAGACAAACTCAGCAATTAAGTACATATGAAACCAAAGAAATGTTTTGATGCTGACACAATATCAGGTTTATAAATTTAAAAAACATAATGTGTGGCCTGGCTACCGAGTCGGAATGCGTCTTCGACTATCCTGCTTTCCAGGAAGCCTCTCTGGGGTTAATTTTCTTATCCCTTGAGAGTGGTCAGATTTTTAGATTTTTGGGATCAAAATCTATATATATATATACATATATATATATATATATATATATATATATATATATATATATATATATATATATGTATATATATATATATATATATATATATACATACATACATACATACTACCTACATACTCTATACCTTTAAAGTACCTATTTCAAATCAAATTCTAGGATATATTCTTTTTACAGAGATCCCATCGGCAGAGAAAATAATTTCAACGTCTTTTAATATCGGGTTTCCAAGTATGACATTAACAGGTATTACATCATCGTCGATAACATGCATCAAGGTCTCAAAATAAACGTTGTCTATTTCAACTTTTGCCATAAAAGATCCCTTCGTGCAAACTTCGTACTCGGCTATTCCTGATAATTTGAGAGTATCTTTAATATTATAATCATTATTCTCGGGAAAATTTTGTTTATAATAACTCTCACAAATCAAATTTGCATCGCTTCCAGTATCAATGGTTTTAACTGTAACTCCGTTAATTTTCGCTTCTTTATATGGCTTAACAACATCTGTACTAACTTTCTCATCTTGAATTTTCAGTGTCTTATTTGTAGAACTTTGGCATTCTTTTGACTTATGTCCATATCCATTACATTTGAAGCATTTTATACCTTTAGTACAAGCTGGTGATTGGTGATCAGTACCACAATTGTAGCATCTTTTAATGGTATGATTTTTACGTCCGTTTGTCATCTGAATAGGTCTTTGTTGCATCTTAATCTGTGCATATACTTCAAGTTTCTTTCTAAATTGTTTGATATCAGTGGCTAAAGAATGGCCTTATTTATTTCAGAATCACGAATCCCATCAATAACATATTCAATAAGTGCCTCATCTTCTAAATTTCCATGCAACGCCAGTTCTTTCATATGTAAAAAATACTGTTGATATGTCTCATCCGGTTTCATTTTGCGTGATGCTAATTTCTTGTGAATGCTAGCACTATTTAATTTCGGACCAAATTCTTCTAATAAAGATTCTTTTAATGTATCCCATGACGTAATAGAGCCTAGCGATCGTAAAAATAATTTAGCTGTACCTGAAAGCAGTCTCTTCGCGTAAATAAGTTTTTCAAGATTATTCCATTCCATTAAATTTGCAGTGTCATTAAAATCGGTCAGCCAATTCGTAATAGGGTAGGTATCATCGCCTGTGAACGGTGTCATTGATTTTTCCAAGTCGCTAAATGAAATTCGTACTCTGTAACCAGCTTCTGAACAATTACTATCTGAGTCTTCGATATCTTTATTTTTCTTCGGTGGCATCTTGTATGATTGGTTGTAAGTCTTTCAGTCGTAAAAAATAACCAATTCATAAAACGTCTTCATAAAAGAAAAATAATAGTCTTTATTCCAAATTCTGGGAAATTTTATGCGCTGGTATCATTATGCAAATTAGTGTCGGTAAAACAGCACACAATGACTCGTCTTCAATTTTAATTTCGAGGTTGTTTCGTAATCATCAGATCAAAACTCACGTTAAAACAATGCTTCGCAGGATTCTTACATGATCCTGGTATGATCCTGGCACGATCCTCCATAAAGTTGTGGGTTTTGTTTGAAGAAAAGCAAAACAAACTTCCTTAGAACAGTCTTACATCGTTTATTCATAGACTACCTCTTCTCACTATCTTTTGACACTGACAGTTACAATATCAGGTTTATAAATTTAAAAAACATAATGTGTGGCCTGGCTACCGAGTCGGAATTTTGACCTAAATACCTTTAAAGAACGCGACTTTTTCCACGCTTGACTTGAAATTCCGCGGTATTCCCGGGACACAATCTATCGCAGCATTTATAATAAGAATGGAAACTAGTCCTAGTCGAAACTGTGTCGGAATTAACCAATTTTTATGCATCCGAACAACTTCAAACCGCTCATCAAACGCAGAATTTAAGTCTAAGAATTAGCTGTCCATCAGCGAAAACCGCATCGAATTCAGCCCAGTAGTTTTGACGTAAAACCCGAACGAACAGACAAGAAATGTAAAAAAATGAATCGTGTTTTCCATCGTTTATATAGTTTATTCCAGTTTTTTTATAGCTTTAATGTACAGACACGGCATGTTTAGAATTTTATAATATTAAAGAAAGATATTTACATATAATCAAAGAACGCGGAACTCTGTTTCTCTACGTTCATCCGCAACATAATGCGTTACATATAGGTATATAAATTCATTTTTGTTAAACAAGATTTCACCCTCAAATCTTGTTTTTCCCGTCTCAATGGTTGAAAGAGGGCCCTTTTGATAAAAGATAAAGAATTCAGTGCGCCCTGTGTTTGGCATTAGTATGGATCCACAGATACGTTTGACATTTTTGTTTCTTTTATGATTTCACTAATGGATGCCCGCTGCTTTATTCGCATGAATACGGCTTAATGTACTTACCAAAATGAAAAGAAAACGAAAAATATTCCGTAATACTTTCACCATTTAAAATCTTTATTCGTCTTATTAATACAAATGTGACTTTATTACAATTTCGTAGATGAATCGGTCTTCTTTATATTTGACTAGATTTTGCTGGAGACTTCGCTTGCGTGAATGTAAATTTTGAAGATAGTGTGGAGGACCGGCCGTTGAGAATCCCACAAGCACTTTAACGAGGTGTAATTCTTCATAGACTCTCTACCGCCCAGGGATAGTAAGTAGTAAGGTTGAGTTGGACTCCCAATGGCATGCTCAGACCTATCGGCTAAGCCACCGCCGTGTTCGGGAATCGAAAAGACTCCCGATAACCCTGACGGCGTCGGCTCATTGAGGTCCACTTCTTGCAGACTTAGTGTTTCGCCCTCTGCGTATTTCACTGGATACGCGTGCCTGAACACATCGCAGCGAGTCCCACGCGACCTTCGGTAACCTCCTCCTGGGCCCGGAGGTAAGGCGCAAATGCATTCCCTGAGCGTTAAAAAAACTGGATATGTATGTCATAAAGTGGATATGGTTGCAAATGCCTATTGTTGAAAACTTCCAAACATTATTTTAATTAAAAAAATAAGTACTATTCATTCTATTTTAAAATATCAGGTTCTATAAAGCGCAGCAAAGTATCAAAATAGAGTCACTATAATAAAACCAGTAGGAGTTAGTCGAATGCTCCCCATGGGGCACGTTATGAGGTTGAACTGCGAATATTATTAAAACTCGACATTAAGTTTTAATTAAAACTACAGATAATAATTTAATACGCAATTCACCTATTTTTAGTTTATGCACTTGTTGTATATTAATTTTGTTTTGTGATAACTTAACGAGCGTGCTGCTTTCGATGAGATTTCGGGTTTAATTTTTAAGGTTTTGTAGCAATTTTAGCCCAAACGGAAGTTTTATATTTCTTAATATCCGTCCGTATATCTTTGTCTGTCTTTTTGTATGTCACAGGCATTTATATCAGAAACTACTTCGTCTTTATATAAATTAAAGATAAGAAGGTGTATTCTGTACTTCGATACATAGTGGTGTATTAAAAACGCAAAAAAAATAATTGTTATAATATAACTAATATCTAGAGGTTATCCTCGCATATTTAATCGAAAGATAAAATTTATTTTAGAGTAGTTCAGATTTAAAAAAAAATATGACAAGCATTGATGCATTTGGATTTAGATGAGAAGAAGGATAAACCTCGGCTAGGCTAAACGCGTACTAAGACTTTATTGAAGTGAAAACTTCTTTAGGAACATTCGGCACTTTTGGTATGGGGAAAAAGCACTGAACTCTTACTCGGATACATAGTTTTCACTTCTGACAGTTTTTTTGTGACACGATTTTAGAATGTGCGAGGACGTTCATATCATGAGATTTTTTTATCGCATATGCTTACACTTTCATTGAAATCTTAACGTTAGAACTATATTATCTCTCGATAAAAAGTCATAGTGCGTGCTTAGCCTTATTGATTGTACTCTAGTGCGGGAAATGGGAATAAAAGTAACAGCTATTGAGTTATACTCGTAATACTAATGAATGAGACTGGTGCGTCCGTCACAATATTCGAAGATGAGAGAGAGGAACAGGCGGTAACATGCCACCTTCTGGATGATTATTTAAAATAATATAAAAACAACAGATTCGTCGTTATATTATCCTTAGTGCAGCTTTTATGTTCTATAATATAAACGCGTGGTTTATGTCAAATTAGCTGTTGCTGGCGTTCATTATGCAGTAATAATACTGCTACGTATTCTAGGCAAATTGAGATAAATTGTTGACATTAAACGCTCATATGGGCCAACTAATATTTAATATGGCTACTAGAACTTTATTAGCTGTTGTTTTGTATTCCATATAAGCTTTGTACGTTGCCTTTTTATCATGTGTCTCTTAAATAAAGGTAAATATTGCCTAAGAGTCCACCTCGTCATAGATACTCTATCCATGATTCTATTGACTTTAATTCTGTATTAATCTTAACAATGAAAAGTTCTGCTCAGAATTTTAATTTTTTTAATTGCACATCTATAATTTTTCTTCAAAATAGACAACAGCTGTAGTAAATAAATTGTTTTAAGCAAATTTTAAACAAGAATTGAGTTTTTGTGTAAAAAAAATCGAGTGCCTAGTGAAAATGTATCTACAATTTGGTTTACACTAAGAACCTTCATTGTTTAAGGTCAGTGAGAGATCTGCAATATAACATGGACAGAAGTCTCTCTTTTGTTCACCTTCTTCCAATTATTTGAGATCTATACAATATCTCTTTTTTTCCATACACATCTATTCTGACAGACGTCCTCTGTCACACCATAAATCATTGTGTCATCACTTACACAATCCACTGGGACTGAAACAAGGGGGTTATATGGTTCTGATTTTCGTTCTGTTCATATCTGCTTAAAGTTTGTTCTAAAATTTTAATATTTATGAAAACGTGACAGTTTAAGAATTGACATTAAATTTAAAAAAAAATATGTAAATTTTTATCCGAGCTTTTAAATAGTAGAAGCATATACAACTAAACTTTATTAGCAATCTGAATTGCCAACCTACAAAGGGACTTGCCCAATTGTAGTCAAATGAAGATCCAACTGGCCCACAATAAATTAATTTGGCATACACTTCGCCCCTTCATTTGCAGTCACATGTACGGCGACTGTGTCGGGAGTCGGCACCTCCCGTTCACAAGGCACCGCTTATTAATGGGGCAGGTTGTTGACTTACTTACCATAATGATTGAAATTAGGGATGGATTGAGAGTGTAGCTCGTATTCTACAACGTTTGCTGCACGCAATTACTCTTAGATAATAACAGCTGCAATAGTTTCTGATTTAATTTAGGAATCTGCATTTACTTCAGTATTGCTTTTGTTGTAGGTTTTTTGTAGTTGGGTCGTAGGTTTTAAACGACGCCAACATGTGGGCGACGCTTCTGATGTTGTAAACTTCTTGGTAAAGGGTTACCGTGGTTTTTTCCCATTAGTAGATAATATCCGTGTGCAGCCTTCTTCATATCGTTTTATTCACCGCCAGCACATAGACAACTTGCCAACAACAGCCGCCTTAATTTTATTTTGTTGTAATTTCGTCAAAATTCTAACGAGTAGATTATTGTTATTATTTTTTAAACAGTAATTATAAATTATTTCTCCTATGAAATTAAAACGCACATTTGTTAATAACTTAAAAGTAACAACATTCAATTAAATCTGATAATTTACCCACTCTGTATATGTCTTCTGCCAGAATAAAATGTACTGCTAACATTTGTTCCAAATACTGCCACCTACTATTGTACTGTTGTAATATTTGCGGGTAGTTATGATTACCACTCGGCTCGTTTCGTAATCTATTAATTATTATTATTGTGCAAGAATCAGAACAAAGAAATTGTACTTTAGATCGATATTCTTTGTTAGGAGTTCAAACTAAACAGGTATCAAAGTTGTACGTGTTTTGTTAAATAAATCCCGAACAAACACTATTATTGAAGTAAAAATCGGGTACCTCCAAAATTGAGCTTATATAGGAAGATTATTAATTGATCGTGTACTAGCAGAAGGTGATGTCAGGAGCCTTAAGAACAGACGAGCGTGCATGACAAGAGTTATAAATGTCAAAGAAGCAAGTGAGGTGTGTAAGAATAAGCCTAAATGGCACTCTGTTGTTCGTGCCTACCCCGCAAGGGAACTGGCGTGAAGTTATGTATGTATGTATGTATTATTAATTCTCCCTTAGAACATTCCAATGTCTCAATATACGACCGTAACTCGACAAATAACAATTAAATCGTCTCCATTAAAATTTATGCGCGTACAAACTATTCAAGAAATACTCTGGTCCGGGACCCGATTGTTCATCAGACAAAGGGTATCTTAAAACGGGTAAGCCACTGTGTAATGTTTGCCATGGAGCCAATAATGGCGGATGTCACCGGCGACATTTGACTGGGCAAACTCCCATTCTCGCCGAGATTTAAATTTGGGGCCATTACAATAGCCTGCGCTCAGGTTGGGCGAGTCACAATGGTATATTAGATGGTTTCAGTAAATGCTCGAAGTTAAATGTTAGTCTTGCACTGTTAGTTCTTTTGTTGCAAATAGGTAATTGCGTTTAATATATTATTACGAATTTGTAGGGGACTTGTAGGATGTAAATTCGAAAATGCCGTTGGAATTATCACAAAATTTATTAGAAGTACACACATGTAATTCACAGTTCTTACAAGTATAGCCCAATAGAACAAAACCAAACCATAGGGCACAAAATCGTTATCACATAAATCGCGCAAAGTTATTTGTTATAAGACACTCGCTCTGAAAGTGCACTAGGTAACGCGTCATTCGCAGTGAGAACACGACTGGCGCATTTCCAGAATGACCGACCCTCATCCATTTGTAAATCAGACATGGCATCGTAGCAAAATGCCACCCAATGGTTCTCGAAATCGTCAAATGGTCAGCTTAATGGCTTCCAAGAATTCGCATGAAATACCAACAGAGGAAAGAAGGTTTTATGACGGCGGCGTGAAGAAAGAGATTAGCGCGAACAATAGATCACTCAAATTCAAAGGGGTAATACAACACCTCCAATAGTATACCTCCTCCTCCATAAGTAAATTATTTAAAGAGCATTTAATGTAAGTTGTAATGTAAGGTCATATTAAACGGTTCACTTCTGTCGTTCGATTTCTATGAATCAAATCAAGTGATCCATAGTCATAAACTTGAATCATTCAATGTCATTGAATACCGCCGTTTCTTTTAGTTCTGTGCCTTTCAATTAAATTAATTCAACTTGATTGATCAGAATAATATCAGCATTAGTCAAGTATATATAATCTTAAGGTTACTCTTAAACTAATTAGGTTAAAAATACATTCAGTGTATAATTACTCGTTATATTATTTTGTACTCCCCTCAGTAAGCGGTTGAGGAACCAACACAGACGCACCACACAACTTAAATCAACCTCCACACAGTGTATATACATTCAGTATTTCGATAGGTACCTATGTAGCGTCGAATCCTCTTAGTATACAGCAGTTTGGAAAGCGATACGCTATCCGTCTTTACAAATGCCTGTAAATAAGCTATAAAGCTGAATTTCTTAGCAGGCTACCGAGCCGGTGGAACACCTGTGCCTTCGCTATCGGGCTAAGTTTAATATACTAATTGCACTGGAATCCGTAACGGCGTCCCATATGTGCGATAGGTTTCAATATGTGTTTCCAATATTTAAAGAGTTTCACAACGAGTCTGGGAATTTTGGGCAGGTACAAGAAAAATATGTGTAAATTTGTATTATTTTTCGTGTAATATTGATGAAAAAGCATTTCACTGTTAGTATAATCGAGTTTTAGGACAATGGTTATACTATATACATAAACCTAGAGTATTTACCCCGGGTTGCCTGTCTATTGATGATTTATAAGAGTCCGGAGTATGCGGTTGAACTGTTAGATCTGATTTCTCCTACACCCTTGCGTCTTCGGACGACACAGTGCTCTGGTCTACGCCATCGTTTCACAGTGGAAATAACAACAGTGCTAATGAAACCTTTTGCCTCCACTCTCTTTTTGCAGAGCTCTAGAATGCACTACCAGAGTCTGTTCACTGAAAGTATAATCCTACCCAGATTATCTTCAAGTCTATTGTGAGTAGATATAATCTAGCGTGCTCCGTTTTCGACCTTATCGACATTTAACATTAAGTATGATTGTAGTCAAACGTGAACCTACTTATCATAAAAAAACACGTCACACTTGTCTAAGGTGTTGTTGTGGGTTTTAAATATACATAGGTAATCGCTATATTGTATATTTTTTAACGACATTTTATTTTACCGTTATCGAGTTAAGTAACAAAATATGCAAATTATTTGAATTTGCCATTTGCGTGAATTATAAATAGGATATTACAAGAAATACAATTATTGTTATCTTAATGCTTATATTTATTACACGGTTGATTTCTGTCTCTCAGTTTAGATGAAACAACTAAAGTAATACATGTAAACATAAAATTGAGTCAGTCGATTTTGTTGGATGTCATGTACTTTGCAGTTTTCTGCTTTTGAATCAAATTGATTCACTTTAGTCGAAACGTATAATATTAGCTTAGCCCTATTAAAATCAAGGAAGCATAGACAGCAAATAAATCATGCAAGGCCGTCATAATTATGTGTTAAAATTTTACGGGACTTTTTGACGGGAACTTTAAGAGCCATATTTCGCGCTAGAGTTTAAAAAACTTTAAAGTAGGTAAATAATAAAATCTTTTGAAGCGAAACTGTTTTTATAGAAAATTTAAATAATACAATTTCTCAGATTGTCACCAGATATCCCTGTTTTGGCCTCAATCAAAGGTTCGTAATCTGGCTGAATTATAATCAGAATTACCTAAACACATAATTTTAGGTGGTTATATTTTCTTAAGTTTTCGCGACTTGTATACATAATAAAACTACACTGACAACTTTGTCTTCCGTGATCACGGCCACTGAAAAGTGGCCAAAACTTCGGAAAAACAAAATTCAAATAAATTACCGCGTTTAAAACCGTTAAAACGTAGTTTTATTATTTATGTGGTTATTTAATATTCTTTCTAAATTACTTTTGAGCCCAAGAATTCATAAACGTTCGTCACTGGTTAACTCCACAAATTATACGAAAACATCTTTAAATAAAAATGAGATAGATACCGACAGATTATACAATGAACTCCGCGCCACGAAGTTAGTCCCACGAAAAATAAAGGAACTAAAAGTGGCAGCTTCGCTGTTTAAGAGGATTTTGTTCGTAAAGTAGTCAGATTATATTTTATGTTATGATATATATAGAATATTTTGTATTTATTATTCAGTAATTACCTACATCCATTTACGGATTAGCAAATAATTATTCTGGCAGGGTTAAATGCGGCGATTGCAGCCCCGCGTCTGTGCGACTTTTTTCATGGCGTTGACTCTAGTTATTCGATGGACGTTGTAAAGTTTAGTCATAGATTACACTTATAATATTCTATCTGTGCGAATCATAAACAATAACAAATACTGGCAATTTTATCAGTGGTGGTTCATCTTTATGTCAAAAAAAAAGTACGCAACTCATTTGAATTCCGTATCGCGGTGAAAAAATCCTGTTTGAATTTTTCTCGGAACAAAAGAAAGTAGATCGGATGAGCACGAAACTTTTAACAGAAATAATATTTTCGTTTGTATTGTCTGTCATCGCTGTTTTGAATAAAAATGTTCTGGAGAGTTACCCTACGGATATTGATGTAGTTAATTGTCCGATAGAACGTAATATTTTCACTTGGACTTATTGAAATATCGTGTTTCTTGTTACGCGACTGCTTCTTCACGCAGATGTAGCGGTGGGTATAATGCGTTATTTGCGATACGACGTTGTTTTAGATACAGAGAGCAGCACTCTTGGACACAGTACGAATTCACGAATTGTGAGGAGGTTCCTGTCTCTGGAGCTCTAACCACCGGTAGTTTGGACCCCAGGCCCCGCTGCCGGCGAGTTGCAAGATTTTATATTTTTTTATTTTATTAAAAATGTATTTAATTTTTGATGTATTTTTATAAAAGAATATAATGTCTTCTATTTTTTTTAATAAAAAAGTCTATATATTTTTTTAATGTAAAACTTTTGGAAATAAATAAATACAGGATAATAATAATAATAATAATAATAATCATTTTTATGGCCCGTGGTCTCGAAAGACATACAAATAATAATCATTTATTTCAAATTATGTCATACAATGCATATACTCGTATTGGTTAGTTAAATTACACAAAATAGGCTGCTGCTAGTAGTATAACTTATAGGCTAAAGTTTTGTTACAATTGTTGTGCTAGCTTTACATTTGCTAGGAGAACAATTGAGAGCGAGCACATCAAACCTGTCAGCCAGGACTTTTAGGATGTTGTTTGAGCTGGCCCGAATCCTGGAGAGCAACAAGGCAGCTCTTTTCCTAGCAATGGCATAATAGTGATCTACGCGTGCATCTGCAAACATACCTTATGCACTCCAAAAACGGGGCAGCTCCATCAACATCCTAAAACCATTATTGTGTTGGACCCGCAAGGCGTTGACGGCTCTTTGCGTACTAATAGCCCACAAACTGCACCTATAAAATACCTGACGGTAAGCTTTAAAAAGGCTTATGTGTGGTTGTCTTTTTCCTCTTGGCCATTTGAGGCGGCGAGGAGGTTAGGGCCTCGAGGAAAACCTCTTTGCCCCGGCTTCTACTTGACGGACAACTACCCGTCGGTGGCGGGGTTTGGAGCCTTCCTAAAGGTGGTCTCTCAACGGCTCTCGTTGGCCAGTCTGCGGCATCCGATTACCTTCGCGGGCTTTGCGTTCACTTCGTCTGCGGCTTAGTTGGCCATTTGTTGGCGTTCGGTGGCCATCTAGGGCTTTGGGTGGCCATCTGTGGCTTCTGGTGGCCTGTCAGCGACTTTGTGATCTTCGCGACTTCGTAACATCACCCTGATCAGGCGAGCGTATGAGATCTCGGGGGATCGGCAGCCAAGTTCGTTGATGGTCCGGTGGCCGCGAGTGTAGGAAAATAGGAAAAGGAAATTATTAAGACTGGTAATCAGCTGCCCGTACCGACCTACAGAATTAACATAAAGTCGTTATAACCTACTTATTGTGTTACTAACGGAAAATACTTTACTTCTCTTTATCTATTTCTAATAACTGTTGTTCGTATTTACATGTTTGGTTTTTCATGAACTTTTCAACAAAAAATATTTTCATATTAATTCCGATGATTCCATAACATAACCAACTTCTTAGAATCAATTAGCCATAAAAGATGGCTATTATGTTTATTCCATCATATGTAAAACTAAGAGTGTTTCGAGGAACTCTTTGATCTTGTGCCTTTAGCGGCATAGGCGCCTCTGCGCTTCGACATAAGCTCTTTATTAGATCATTATAACGTTTCGATGACCCTTATGTTGCAGACGTCCGTTTGTGGCCTCTACCATTTGACTCGCCTCAGGCAGGGCCGTCAGCCTGTCTGCTTTAGGCACACAAGGTATAAAAAAGTAAAAACAAACCTTTTTATAAAATTGTTTTTTGCATAGATACGAAAACGATGTATACGCAAATAAAATCGCATGGGAAGTTTGTTGGTTATAAAAATACATAATTAGGTACATTACTTTGCCATATGTTTACATTGTTATAGTATACGTTACCACTTTGAATAAGAAAAAAGAACAGTCTGAACTGCCAACGCAGTGCTAAAGTTTGTGAAGAAACTCGACAAAAAAAGTGTTAGGTAAGAGTTTTATACGTGCAATATTTCATAGTTAAAAAGATGAAAGCTCCGGCGGCTTCTTTGTGTCTAACAAAATAAAGGTACGTTGTTAGCGGCAGGAACTGTCAGAATCTTTGTATCTTTGATAGAATGAAAACCTGTTTTGACCTTTGACGTTATTACTTTAGTTTAAATGTTACGAAAAATGCCAACATAAAATGTACATCTCATTATGTATGGTCGCGGTATCAAAAGCTTCGTCAATTTAAAGTCGAGTTTAGCTTGCACGAGTACAAGTAACAGTATCGCCAACATTTTAATAAAAGTATATAAAAGTAGCGCTACCACGTAAGTCGTGGTAGCGTAATGGCTAGCGCACGCGTCTCAGACCCAAAGGGCGCGGATTCGATCCTGGCTGGAACGCATGCACCGCTGAGGCAGTTTTCTGACCTAATGTGCATATTGTTACAATTACCACGTGCTAATAACGGTGAAGGAAAACATCGTGATGCAACCTGCACATCGAGATAACCGATGTGTCAAACCTGCCAAGCCGCCTTAGACAAGCGTGGCGGGTATACTGTCCGTTCCCCTATAATGGGAGGCCCGAGCTCAGCAGTGGGACATTTATGGGCTGCTATTATTATATTATATTATATAAAAGTGAAAAAAGAAAAATGAAATTTTGACATTGACAGACACTGAAATATATATAAATCAACTGCTGTTCGTTAGTCTCGTTAAAACTCGAGAACGGCTGGACTGATTTAGCTAATTTTGGTTTTGAATTATTTATGGAAGTCTAGGGCAGGTTTAAAAGGTGAGTAAATATGAAAAAAAAAAATGCTTGAAATATAGTAAAAACAACAATTTCACTTTCGGTTTGAAACTATTCCTACTTGTCAAACATTTGATGTTCGTCCCGTCGTTTAGAAATCAATTATATTTAAAAGCGACCTTTTTTTAATTTTTTTGGTTTTGAATGTCAAATGATTGTTGTTCGTCCTGGTTAAGTTTTGACCACATATTTTACTAAAGTTGAAACATTCTGCAACAAACATTCATCTTTTAAAATTATTGATTCTGAGGCGGTACGAAGTTTGCCAAGTCAGTTAGTTAAAAATAGTTTTAATCATAAGAAACAAAGGATATAATCACTACGCTTATCATAAATATACCAATAAAAAGGTCTTACATCTCTATACAATCTTCTTAGACAAGATAGAAAATCAAATAACTTTGATCTTAGTAATTTTAAACTTAATTGTTAAACAGTTAAACACAATTTTCTGTGGAACACACATTTTGAACAGTTAAAGATTTTTTATAATATTATCGCTCATCAGTAACCTAGACAGATATGGTTTAGTGGTGCTTAATGCGATTGGTAACGGTTGGTTGGTAATGGTAACAAATAAAGAAAAAAAAACAACAGAAACATTACAGACTGAAAGCCGACCTATAATAATAAAACTATGTTTTAACGGTTTTGAGTGCGTTAAAAACGTAGTTTTATTATGTATACAAGTCGCGAAAACTTAAGAAAATAGCATACATACTTAATACAAAAATTGTATACTGCAATTTGAGAAACGTGGTTAGCACTCCGAATTTTGCTGTGCCCAAACGTAGTCCGATCACAGCACTGATTTTCCGTGCCGAAGTAATAAAAGTAACGACTAATCTCGATACTAAAGAGAACGCTCAAATACTTATAAATGTTTCATTAAAACTATTTTCACAGCAAACAGTTTGTTGGTGTCATGGAAACTAAGTTAGTATAATAGCAACAGTTGATAGTCAAATGAGGAGATAAAGTCCATAGAGCCCCTGACCATTTTGGCAAAAATCTAACGTCTGTTCGTTTGTCCGTTTGGATGTGTAATTGTATCTCAGTCATTTTTTCTCAGGAACTGCTCCGTCTCTATGGATGAAAGTTTATTGGAAGGTGTAGTCGGTACAGCGATATAAATAAATACGGTGAAAATTACAAAAAAATGAAGCGGGGGTGGGCGTACATGTAACTAGGGGATTAAGATTTTTCATGGTGTTGCAAGCCGATACTAAACCTTTGCAGCTGTCTTATTACCCCTAAGAATTGGAGTGATCTGTTGTTCACGCCAACGGAAGACGTCATAAATTTCTCCGTTCCTGCACGGAACCAAAACCTCCGTCTAAAGTCGTTAAAATTATGTCTGCCTACTAACTTTTAAATTAGTAAGTACGTCATAGTTTAAGAGAATAATATTCCGAAAAAAATCAAGCTTGTAGAGCTTCAAAAATACTTTCACAGTAATTTGTTTCAAGCTATTTAAATACATTTTAAGCACGTAAAGGAAACAATCATGGAATCAGGAATACGTGCGTCATCATGGTATCGTTTAGGAAGCGCCCGGTTACGGTGTTCTTTGTCGGTCGCCGTTGTATGGTAATTCCCTTCCTTCCAGTGGCCGGTGAGACCATAAATTAACCGCCGCCCGACCTCGTAACTGAAAAATTACCGACTTCAGGGAAAATTGATATATGATTTAACTAGATGTGGCTATTTTGTCATCGGCAGTAGAATATTAATGCCATATTCTTATTTTTCCTTTGTATGTTAGTTAAAAAACAGTCAGCATTAAACTTCTTTCTTTATTGCTTTGCTTTAGTCTCAGCCAAAATGTATAATAGATCTTTGACTAACCCCAAACCAGGGAGTTCTTGTGTTCACTCGAAAAGGAATTTACATTTTTAGTTGAGTACTTGATATTTTTTACTAACTTCGATAACTTAGCAACCCAAAATGTGTCTCAGCCTCCGAGAGGAGAAAAGGCCACCTTTACCTGTCCTGGTTTATTCCCATTCATAACGCTTGAGAATCACAGTCCAGCCTCCAGTCTGTCCTTCCAGCATATTTGGACGATTGACCGGATGTCGGCTAGCCAGTTGTCTCAAATGCTTACCTCATGCTTCGATTCTCTCTCATCCGTTTTATCCATGTTTGAACGCCTTATTGCTAAAAAACAGTGTTACATATTTTGAAAAATAAATTACACAGTAAAATGTCACCTTTCATATTCCCGCCAAAAATTCCCAAAGAAGCTTATTAAACATGAACCAATCAGATAAACTTAAGACAACTAGACGAAGTCAAAACACCGCTAGGAGAGCGGCGCGGAGCATAATGAAGCATTAGTTAACGCGGGTGAAATCATGGAGAACCGCTAGTTGTAATATAAACTTCATTCTACTTACTTAATTGAATTCCCGAACCTAGCAAGTCAAAGTTCAATTACTCAGTTGGTATCATAAAATAGGTTAAAGAAGTTATAAAATTCAGTTAGAACATGTAGAAATGGCGCATCTAGTTGTTTTTTAGCTTCGTCAAAAACGGTACACAAAGTAACGTGAAGTTACAGCGGCTTAGGGATCATTTAGTCAATAATAATAACGAGAAATGGAAACCAACGAGCTCTAGGTTCTTGCATCCCTGCACCATTAGGTGTTGATATTGAATACACTTACTTGACTCAATGGAGTATAAATTGGGTACGAGCATGCTTCTGTTGAAAGTTGAGTTTTCTTTAAATGTTATGCATAGTTATGAAGTTAATGTGCAGACAAATTTGCTATTAAGAAAGTGTAATATAGCGTGAAGATGTGACAGTGTTATTGTTGGGGTATTATACGCGCTTTCTAATAATTTATCTGTTAAATAAATAATAAGCACGTCTTCATATAACAGACATTTATTTGGATCTAATAAATTGACATCTATATTTTTTCTCTTAAAACGTCACTTACAATAAAAGAATCCGTAACAGTTATTTTTGAAGTGACACTAAAAAGAGATAAACACATAAAATTCAACCTTATTGAATTGGAAATAAAACACATTTCTTATTACCCGTTCGTATTAATTTTCAATTTAAATAAAACTTAAAAGATTTCAAATGAATTTTAACTCTGTGTATATATACTTAAGGCTTATATACTTACTTTATTATTTTTTATACGTAGATCAAAGCAAATTGTGCGTAACAGTGCATTGAGTTTTGAACGTCATGCTAGTGATTTAAAGTGTAATTTAGATTAAATTTTTTGAATTATAATATGTTGATGGATGTAGGCTAAAGGAATTATATTTATATTAATAAAAGTTAGAGAAAAATTATCTGTGAGTATATTCACGTATATTCAAGCTTTATTTCTACTCCATGTGAACTGCACACACACATAATTTTTTTTCATAATTTTATATCCTTAAAGCTTTTGTATGGGAGTGACTTGTGGTTTGTATTTGAACGACTGCTGCCTGTCACGGAGGTGAATATGCTGCGGTGAAAATATATGAATATGAAGTTCGAAGACCACAGGCCACCGGAACGCTGAGGCTTACCTCGACCAAAGAATTAGCATATATATTCAGCAAAGTAACGTTCTCGTCAGCCTTCTAGATACGCTGCCCAATGACAGCGATCTGGTGGTACTATATACGAGTACCTACTCTAGTTACGAGTTGTTGTTCTTATCCAGTTCCTTATTACTTAATTATTTTAAGTGTTTATATATAAGTTCATTTTAGTTGTTATTTTATGATCTAGAATCAAATGATGAAATCATCTAGAATCAAATCAAAAAATTAAAACATTCAACGACATTCTCTTACAGTAATACTGAACTGCTTACAAATAAATCAATATTATATTAAAACTTTGTAAAACAATCAGAGCAGTCATCTACAGAACAGAATATTCTACTAGATTCAGCTTTTTACATCAAAATCTACTCGAATGGATTAAGTGGGCCTATATTCGTTCGTATTGATTCGGGAACAAAAATGTCTCGGCTGCATCCCAATTAACGGTTGACATTGATTCCGTCTGCGCCCGGCCTGGGGTAGCTCGGAATAGCTGCCACGATCGATGCTGCTCCGGATTTTGGAGTACATGTACCTAGCTATTACATTTATACAAACTATGCCCGCTACTATTTACTACTACACAAATTTTCTAGAGGTGGGTAAGCAGTGTAAAAGCCAGTTAATTAGCAGTTGTACACAAAATGCCACGGCTGAGTTATCAACCACTTCGCCAACTAGTTAATGGTCGTCAAATAAAATTGCAAATCGAGTCCGAGGAAGAACCCAAGATTTCAGTTGATTACCAACTGTAAATGTTTACGACTTTTAAAGATTTATAAGTATATATTAAAATAATACAATCATTAAAGAACATCATCAAGATTATTACGTTGGCGGTCATGCGTAGTTTTCCTTTATTAAGCGATTTTACTACACTTTTATAAATAGCCATACAGTACACTTGCTGTCAAATTACAATAAATTCAGTAGTTCTGAGAATGATTCTGAATTCTAAAGACGGATGAACGGACATCACAAATACGTAATTGTTTTTTTTTAGGTTCGTGTTTGTACACGATCACGCTTAATACGATGATACGGTCGAAGATGGTGCACGCTTACATAAATATTACCTAGTGCAGCGTTTTTGCCAAATTGGCTTTAAAACTATAAAAAGAAAATGAATCCTGAAAGTGTATCCAGACTGAGTATAATGAATTAAGTAACCAATACTAGGTGTTTTGCACTCGAGGAATTATTTGTTTTGTATCAGTGCGTTTCAATCCAACGGCACTAGTGCCGCAAAATGCCTCCCTGACGATTGAAAACCGTGGCCATACAGGCCAATGTGCGGCTTTAATTGAAACTCCCGCCGCATCGTCACTGATGCGATTCGGACCGCATAACCACTTTGTTGTCAGCGAATTAACGAGCATTGTAAGTCAGCTGTAAATAGTGTTTGTAAATGTACCCCCAGAATAATATTTAATGCTAATATTAGACGAAAGGCATAGAACATTAAAGGACTCGACGGCGTTCAATGACATTGAATGATTCTTTATGTTTATATCGATCACTTTGATTAATTATCTCAAAACAAAAGACATAAGTGAACCGTCTAATTTATATTAGAGATATCAACCAAATTTAATCAATTTGGCTGAAAGGCAGAGCATTGAAAAGATACAATAGTTTTGAATGATTTTGAAGTTTATTTTATGAATCAATTTGGTTGACTCATCCAAATTGAAAGATAGAAATGAACCGTCTAATATCGACTTAACGAAAGAAAATAGTTTTATTTATAGGACAATATACATTAAATAAAAAGTTAAATGAAAAATAAACAAACTTGTCTTAAAAGGGGCATCAGTCTCAGCACAATGCTGGTCTGTTAAGAGCAGCGTTGATCTTCCGCTGAGTCCTTAAGGTATCATGACGGCAAACATAACATCATTTCAAAGCATACATTGCCAGGTGGTAGGGTATTTGCCCGATTGGATGGCTACCACCCCTGGTCTAAAGTATGTCCCCATAACAACCTTGATTTGTGTTCCGGCATTAGTGACCAGGTTCCAGTCTCCCTTAAGAGAGCCGCAGCGCATTTCTAGCACCTTTGGTGTTGCAAATGTCTATAGGCGATGGTAACCGCTTTCCATCAAGTGGGCCGTCTGCCTGTCTGCTGAGCTCCTGCAATAAAAAAAATAAAAACTAGAATCGCAATCAATAATGCATATAAGCAATGCATCCGATTTTTTATTTTTGTTTTTTGCATTCATTTATCTGTCATTTGTAAGCAGCGATTAGTATAACAAGAAATAATTATTATCTGCCTATATATCTACATAAGTAAATCATTTGGAATGTAAATTATGTAAAAAAAGCGAGATGTAAGGAACAGTTCTTGCTCAGTCCTTAATGCTACCTCTTTTAGATTACGCCGATGTATGTTTTCTGGACGCTTCTGAAGAACTTCTAAATAAACTCGAACGTCTTCAGAATTTGTGTGTTGGCTTGATTTTTGGTCTGCGAAAGTTCAATCATGTTTCTGCATTTAGATCGCAACTTAGTGGCTACCAATTCGTCGTCGACGCGACCTTCACGTAGTTACATTTTTGTTTAAAATCTTACATAACCCTCTTTCTCCTTCCTATCTTCATCAACGTTTTGAATTTCTTGTTCCTTCGGACAAACATTGTAAAACCTCTAAATCTCTTCTTCTGAAAGCACCCAAACACTCATCGGCATGTTATAGTGGTTCTTTCTTCGTCAACGCAGTAAGACTGGAACGCCCTTGCCACATACGATCAGAGATAGTACATCGGTGAGCAGTTTCAAGAAAAAAGTCAAAGAGCACTATCTGTCTTAAATTATTCTTATATGTTTATATTTTACATTATATATGTATGTATGTATACTGCTGGGCTCGGGCCTCCCATTATAGGTGGAACGGATAGTATACCCGCCACGCTTGTCCAAGGCAGCTTGGCAGGTTTGATACATCGGTTATCTCAATGTGCAGGTTGCATCACGATGTTTTCCTTCACGTTGTTAGCACGTGATAATTGTAATAATATGCACATTAGATCAGAAAACTGACTAAGTGGTGCATGTGTTCCGGCCAGGATCGAACTCGCGCCCTTTGAGTTCGGGACGCATGCGCTAGCCATTACGCTACCATGATTTGTATTATACATTACATAGTTAAATTATAAAAATTTTAGTGTACACAAGCCTGCCTTTTGCTTCTCCCCTTCTCGCTAGACTCATAGGTTTGCTGGAAGAAAACTCTTTTAGGGTTAAGCTCGCCTTAGTACTTCCCCACTATTGTATATTTTGTATGTAACTTTGTTGTACAATAAAGAATAAAGAACATTATTCCACAATTTTTGTAATATAAATATAAGTGAAATGCGTCACCTTGTGCGTATCGATTTACGTATCTAAACAACTATTTTATTTGTTGATAATATGGCTCCTTGAAGTATTTTCTATATTATACGTCATTTAAGTGACGTGTTTACCTTGTTGTTTCTTTACCGATTTATGAGTTTTTAATAAATGTGTCATATTTGATGACATATGATGATCATATGACATATTTGTCTTGTCTTGTCTGTTCTTTCCGGATTCACGTAAAAACTACTGGGCCGATTTCGATGCGGTTTTCGCTGATCGACAGCAAATTCTTAGACTTAAAATCAGCGCTACTTTTTGTCCTAAGAATCCTGCGGCAATTTTTCTGGGAATCATTTAAAATGGCCAGATAATAAAAATCGAATTCCAATATGATTTTTTTACTGATTGATAGCAAATTTTATGTGATAAAATGTATGATATTTTTTAGCCCCAGAATCCCGCGGGAACTTTCCCAGGAGCGGTTTGTAGTTGTCCGGGTTCATAAAATTTAGCTTATTCCGACACAGTTTTCACTAAAACAATAGCTGCGGTACTTAGTGTCTCGGGAATTTCATGTCAAGCGTGGACGAAGTCGCGGGCATATCCTAGTAATAAATTAAATACGTGTGCGTATGAAGAGACTGGAGATAATAGATGAAGCAAAGTGTTTTCTAGTATCTTAGCAAGTGGAGATATCTCTGTCTATCCAAGTTGGGAAACAGGCGTGACAATACGTATGTGTAAGTCATAGATATATCGTTAGTTATTGAAAGTACAGAAACCGTCGGGTCTCTATCGATCTGTGATGCTATAAACGGAAACCGAGAGGGGTTGGTCTGGAGTTCCTGTTATAGCCTCCGTGCATTTTGCATGAAACAGAGACTGCATGCATTGAACGTTTAAATTTGGAGTCTTGTAACAGCAAATCGTGCCGGTGAACATGTTATAGCTCGCATGGTTTTTGGGCCGATAATAATTGCTAAAAAACTACGCAGGACAGGGAAAAATGACGTGTTCTCGTCTTGGAGGCCAATATTCACTTTGAGTCGCTGAGCCAATAGAGTAAGTGTGATTTAATTTGTGTTATATTTTGATTTTTTACGCGGTTTCACTCGTTTTCAACTTCGTTCTTTATAATTTATAGCCTCTGTGGTTGGGCATGTTGCATAGGTTCCGGATTTGATGCCTGACGTACTAAATTTAATTAACAAACTCTGTTATTTGCTATGGTAATGTAGTTATGACGAAGCGCTTCAGTTTCTGAATGATTGTTATAACCATCCATAATTATTTCACATGTATATGTAACTAGTGATCCCTGCAGACGTTGTACTGTCCTGAAAAAATAAAAATCTAGAATCCGATTTCAGCGCCACCTCCCGGATCTAATTGTGAATGTCAACCATCCTGGGACCCACTCAAAAACACATAAAAATTTCATCAAAATCCTGGAACCCGATATCAGCGCCACCTACCGGGTCTAATTGTGAATCTAAACCATTCTAGTATGTCATTGATTTGCAGTGGACATCAATTACTAAGCTAAACTCGTGCGTGCCGTGAGTTATCAGTTGCTGAAGAAGGCGGAGTTACAAAACGAATTAATTTTATGCGCATTTTTTCGATATATTCATAATTATTCTGCTAATGGAAGTGGAGACAAATCCAACAAATCAAAGATTATTAAAAACGTCGGTAAATAATGTAACTAACCCGACTTTGTTTTATAATATGTAGGTAGGTGTAAATTTAAATAAATTATTAAATATCCCTCGTGGTACAATTTCCTCCCTTTCCTTGCAGGTTCTGTGTCACGATCATATGATGTTATTTACAATCAATACACGTAACACCCAAATTATGCTATTGCTAACATGGTCTGGGTGTTTGGGTTCTGCCCCAGAATGGTCCGTTATTACCAATATCAAAGCGAAACTTTCTTAGCTTGGGGAATATACAACGAGTGTGGTTGTCTGTCGAATATTTAAATTGAAAATACAACCTTTCTAGTAATTACGAATATTGCATACCAATAAATTCTTATCAATTATTTACTTTTCAATCGCAACATGTGGAGTCATATCCACGTAGAGCAATCACTGTTATTTCACCACCGTAATATCGATACGGTTATGCGGTCGTGCTAGTGGTGAAATGGTATATTTGTTGTAGTCATATTTTTATGTACATTTTATAAATACTATCCTATACAGTTTTACTGTCTATTATTTGACGATTCTTCGTCCTCAGCCAATCGCAGCCCTTACTGTTAGACGCAAGCCTCCCCAAGTTTGCGCCACATATCCTGGTCCTTCGTTGTCTTCATCCAACGCCTAGAGTAGCGACCTTACATAAATAGTCGGTTCAGTAGGCAGAGTGACGCTCTACATACCTTTACCGAGACGCGGTCTGCAGTCCAGGAGTCGTCTGCTCCATTGGCCATAGGTCCTGCGACAGACACGATCGGCTCATTGGCACTTCAACTTGCTAATTTTACAAGCTATGGCGGTTACTTTGGTTCGCTTACGAATATCCTCATTTCGGATTTTATCCATAAGAGAGACTCCGAGCATAGTTCGGATTAGGCGCGCCTAGCTTTGTTTATTTATTTAATACTCGTTTGTTCCGCCACTTCTTTCACGCGAGATTTGAATTTCTTATATTCTTGTTTTCTGTACCCTGCAAAATATTGAAATTAAAAAATATAAACGAAAATCTATATTATAAAATTCTAAACATGCTGTGTTTGTACATTGAAGCTATTTAAAAAACAACTGGAATAGACTATATAAACGATGGAGAATACGATGCAATTTTTTTAGACTCTTATCTGTTTGTTCGGGATTCACGTAAAAACTACTGGGCCGATTTCGATGCGGTTTTCGATGATCGACAGCTAATTCTTAGACTTAATCTGCGCTACTTTTTGTCCTGAGAATCCTGAGGGAATTTTTCTGGGAATGTTTTAAAATGGCCAGATTAAAAAAAATTGAATTCCAGTGTGGTTTTATTACTGATGGATAGCAAATTTAATGTAATAAAATGTGTGATGTTTTTATCCCAGGAATCCCGCGGGAATTTTTCCGGGAGCGGTTTGAAGTGGTTCGGATGCGTAAAAATTAGCTTATTACGACACCATTTCCACTAAAACTATAGCCTACATTCTTTTTTAAATGCTGCAATATTTTGTGTTCTGGGAACCCCGCGGCAATTTTAAGGCAAGCGTGGACGAAATCGCAGGCAAATCCCAGTTTAATATAAAATTTTCCATTTTAACCCCTAAAATTTTTATTAAAATCTACTTCTAATTATTACTACTACATTAATTTACTTGAAGCACTAGAGTCTATTGAACGGCGAGCCAGGAGTTTGGTTGCCAACGGCCAGCTTTTCGATGGCAAAACAAAAAAGTCTCGAACATCGATGCGCGGTTGCCAGCTTGTCGGTTTTCTATCGGATACACTTTCGCTCTGATCCCGCCGTCTTTCTTCCATTATTGGAGAAGCAGGCGCACCGACATACGGCACCGATATATGATATTCCATCATTACGAACATCACGTATAATGTGCACCGCAAAAGAGTGGAACTTGTTGGGGGCTAAGAAATCGCGATTAATAAATACACGAGAGGTCTACGTTGTTACGAGATATATTTTCACGTGTAACTTCAACGGTGGCAGAAACAACTTAAGACAGCCACGCATTCCAATATTAAATTCAAATTTAACATATACAAAAAGTTTGTATATCCATCAGAACTCATTGCCGGAGTCGGTCTTTCCCGATACCTACAACCTGTGTGTTTTCAATCCCGTGCGAATAGGTCCCTTCTAGGTAAGCGTGCTCCATCTTAGACTATATCCCCACTCTAAATCGGGCAAGATCATAGTTAAATGCGAACCAATACTCCATAAAAAAGTTACGAATAAAATAATAATTTATTGTGAAATCAATAAATCACTTTAGTCAACAAATGTTGGTAATATCTGTTATCTTTTCGTTTCGTCGTTGGTAGAAACTAGTTAGCGAGTTTTTTGTGAAGGACGGTTCGCGTGATCCGGATGAGGTGTTAACGATTACGATGGACAGACCTTGCCTGTAACATTTGCATTTTAAGTGGTTTATGGGGTTCAGAGGTGTGAGAGACACTTTTTTGGGCTTTAATTATTAGTGAGGTTAGATACAATTTAGCTGTAAGTTAAAATTGGGTAATATAATATTATTAGGAGTTGCCCTACCGGTTAACGATCTCGAATACGAAACGAATAAATGATCTTCCAGAGGACCTGCAGTCAATGTACAAAATCTGAAAAGATTCTACGAGTATATTGATTCCCAAAGCGGACCATCGGGCTCACATGTGCAGACCAACTAAAAAGGAACAATATGCAAAAATGATGATAACTCCGCTTTCGCTTTTATTATCAAATCAGAACTAAAAGTATTTAGTGATAATAGCAATTCCTCGCTTCTGCTCCTATTTTTGATATAACATTAATATTTATTATATACGATACTACGCCATAGTAAGAAAAACCAGAAGTAACGAAACGCTCATATAATAATTTTCTGGATTTAACAAATTCTTAGAAATTCCCAGAATCGGCCATAAGAGTTAGTACAAAATATATCTTTACATTACGAATACACTTTTGTAAAAACCTCTTTAAAATTAATTTTAAATAATTGCAAAACATGAATAGAAATTTTAGACGGTATTATAATTGATCTCTATATAATCATTTTTATCAACTTACAACTTTGGAAACTATTCTACCAATTACAACAAGTTAAATGATATTCTTTACTAAAGTACATACATTACAATGGATTTTATTTCTAATTTTCCTTAAGTTTGCTAAAACCAATCTTAGACCAAATTAAGCTTTATATGGCATACCTCATTCTAACAGATTTCTCGTTTTAACGAATATTTTCTAATCTCTTTCAGATTTGTTACATCAAGGTTACACTGTATACTATAGTTTATGAGCCTGAGATGAGTTTATGAATGTAATTATTAGCCAATTTACAATTATCCAATCGATATATATACCTAGTCTTGCCATAAATATTGTAACAAAGAATATTTTTTTCTATTGCAAATAACATTTATACGTTTTACAGTGTGTTAGTTTAATACATAAATATAAAACAATTTAAAATATAAAAAGCTTATTCGAAGTGGTCTCCATTGGTTGCAATATAGTCCAATTTGTAAGGCACAAGGTTTTGTAGTACATATAAACCTGGTGCCTTACAAATGGCTAATAATTACATTTCATCGCTGCACAAACCGGTTTCATCCAGATCCATCCGGTTGGAGTCGGTTCTATACGGCTCCAGCCGCCCCCGGGCGATGAGACGAGGCGCTATCCGCGTGGCTGGCGATGGGATTGACGTGTAATTTCGTGATCGAGCTGCACTATATTCGGTATCCGTGTTTTGTAAAAAAAACTTTATCAGTTGAGGCCTGAATTCGGTTAGCAAGATTTTGTGTTTAGTATTGAAAGAAGACATTTTTTATTTCTGCTAATAGGCAAACTAGCAACGGTCTTGCCCATAGAAATCTGCAACACTAAGGGAGCCGATGCGATGCCTACCTCGTTGAGACTTTAAGTGTCTGTTCACGCCCTTTTTGAAGAGCCCGATATTGTAGCGCTCTGGGAAATCAGCGGGCAGTGAGAAATCATAAACAAAAATAAAATAAAATAATTATTACTGTATGTCTAAACCAGTTTCGGTTATAGCCACCGTTATGTAGTTTCGCTGTGTCGTGTGAGAGCTCTGATTTTCGAGATGGTGCTAGCAAATTACTTCAATTTGCCAGTTTTAGCCAAGAATGCGAGATGGCACCATGGAATTATCAAAATGTCACCAGAATCATTATATGTTATGGCAAAGAAGGGAAGGTTTCTTCGTCACGTTCGGTATGAAGAGAAGCGAATAAAAGATTCGCTCGTCTGTTTTCAAAGCTCTGGATTTTTGAAGTAAAATTTTTACTCACGTTGGGCATTTTTGGGATTGGGAAAAAGCACTGAACTCGCGTTAACGTATTCAGATACAAAATTTTCACTTAGGCAAGTCCTACGACTGCACGTTAGAAGCCATCTATTGGCTTGTAAGTGTTCCACTACAGCCTCTATCTCATCCTTAAGGCTGATAACGGGTTAGCACGGCCCCGGGTTTTGCAAACGAACGTCTATTAGAAATGGTGTGTGTGTGTGTGTGGGTGTATGTGGGCGTGTGCGTATGCGTGCAGGTGCGCGCGTGTGTGTATGTGTGTGTGTGTGTGTGTGTGTGTGCAGTTCACACGCAGTAGAAGTGAAACTTCAGAGAATACACTCACAAATTATTCTTCTCTAATATTTATTAATATAAATATAATTTCTTTAGCCTACATCCGTCAACATATTAATTCAAAATAAACTTCTTAAGTATCACTTTCATATTTTCACTATTTTATCAAAAAAATATTATTATTAATTTCATTTTGGTCCAAATTACACCTATCTTTAATTTGCGTTCTTATTCACTCTCTAATCTGTGCTGCACAATGTAAAACTCGTATCTCATTGTCTCGCAGGCTCAGTCCTATAGATTCAAGTGTTTATCTCTTTTTAGTGTCACTTTTTAGTTTCATCGACTTTCAAATCACAACGATTCTAAAGAAGTTTCACTTCAAAAACATATTTTATATACCACGTCAGCTTGCATAATATGAAATGCAATTGTTACATAAGTATTACGCTAGGATGCAACACAGAACACAATGTTTAAAATCCACTCTCTAGCACTCGAGCATTAAGTAAGATGGGAGCAATTTCCTATTTTCGTCTGTACTCTGCCTTACACCTTATACATTGTTGTGCTATTACTGCTGGTTTTCGAAATAAAAATGCAGTTAAGTAAATCTAATGATTGTATCACACAAACGATAATGGGTAAAAAATAAAAATGAAGTTATACCCCCTAGATTGTTTTTTCTTCTACCAACAATCGTATTGAGGCGAATTAAATATTTAATTCCATTTATTGTTTAGTATAGTAGGTTTCTTAAAATATGGTCATATATAAAATGTGTAATTATACTAGTCTTGCAAATGAACTGTGCCAATCTCGCGGATAGACTTTTCAGTTCAGCTTCATGGATATTTGCCCTCTTCTTTTACAATTGGGATCAGTTGTTTAGTGCTTTATAAAGTCGTATTATATTTAGACTACTTAGAAGTATTTATATTAATGCCAATGAATTATTTATTTTTCTTTAACCCTATATTAACAACTAATGTAGTAAATTGTGAGATATGTCCTGAGTATCACCACCCGCAGGCGTATAAACCGATGCCCAACATAAAAATTGTATTCAAATGTTTCACACCCAATCTTATCATCATTTTAAGTTTTACTGTTTTTTGATCATTCAAGTAATGCAACAACTTCCTTTAATTATTTTTTTGATTTAAGACACTATCATACAAGTTCAAATCGATTATTATGCCAGTATATTGATTTATTACAACAGATGCAATCAATGCGAATATATTACTTACGTTCGAGTTCTTATGGTAAGAGTGCAAGCATTAGGCGGATTACACGTCGGTGAAGATCGCGCTCGGCGTGCGAAATGACAACTTAAGCACCTGCGCATCGTATTAATGTCTCAACCAAAATATATACAGACAGTGCTGATATAATAAACTTATTGTGTACAATATTATTGAAGAATACTTTTTGAGTATCCATTTTATTCATTAATTCTTACATGATTTACTTACAAAAGACAACAAAAAAAACTTTCGTATACATAATATACCTTGTTTTTGTTACAAGAAAATTTTTTGGATAAAGTTTTATTTAAATCGTGTCTTTAGATGACAAAACATTTTCTATTGTAATGTCTAAAATTAGGTGTGGATTAAGTTGTCTTAGACATTTAAACATCATTAAATAGTTTAATTCATTGCAAAAATCCTGTTTGTAATGTACGAAAATTATCTTCTAAGGAAAAACAATGTATACTTAAACACATAGATAATACATACATACACGTTAACTATACACGTTTATAATTTTTGTAGGGTCAATCTCAGCACTGATATGTGTCCAATAATGACGACGGTCTGAATTTCATGTTACTTCTGGCATACTACATTCATCAAATTAAAGAAATTTCCGTAACTTAACCCTATGACAACAGACCCATTTTTTTATAGTAAACTAGAAATAGGGGTGTATATTTAATCTATGGCTTTTTGTTCTCAAAATCGTTCTGAAAGCAGTAATCTGACTTGTAACTACATTTATTTCTTTTGTTTTTTTTATGCCGAAAAGAATGGTAACGAGCAAATTTTATGTTATGAAGGTTTATAATAATAATAAATAGGCCATGAATGTCCCAAAGCTGGGCTCCAGCCTCTCATTACATGAGAACGAACAGTATACCCGCCACGCATGTCCAAGGCGGCTTGGTAGGTTTGACACATCGGTTATCTCGATGTGATTCTCATAATTTATACTGATGTGGGTAGTTTTGTAAGTGCCGTTGGCTTTCGGTTTCGCCGCCATTGCGTGGTGGCAAAACTAGTGTCCAACGCACGCGAGGTCAGTCCGGACGTTCCATTTTCTCCGTGCTAATACCAAGTTAACGTTTTAAATCTCATTCTGAAATATCTCATTGAACTTTATATATAAGCCGTGCTTGCTCTTTGGTATGAGTGTGTCAAAATTCGAAGACCTAAGTGCCACCCGAGGACTTGCTAGTGCCGTGTACTCAGGAGCTGTCTAGCTGCCCCATTAGAGGTGGATTCCGAGGTTAAGTGATGTTTATTACCATACCATTGGTTTTTGTGCAGGATTTGGCATACCTTTCACTCCCATATATCCCCTTAATTATGATTTAGAGTCCACTAAAAATTACTCGAACCAGCGGAGTTGTGTGAGATCCGTGATCCAGTATTGCACAAGGATTGCATAAAAATGGCGTCAATGGACAGGCAGCCAATCCTATTGGTTAATATTTCTCGGTTTCACCATTTCGCAGCCTCGCTCTATTTCAATGGATAGCCAGCCTAATGTCTGCAACATACATAGAGAGTCAGATAAATATGTCCTATCTATCTCAGTTTTTGCAACTGTAGACAAGCTGTAAACGCAGAAATACTTCCAGAAAAATCTGTTCTTTTATAAATTCACACAGGCTGTGAATTTTTAATAAGATCATGTTACACTCAGTGTTGCTAGGTGCAGAAAATACAGATTTAATATTTTTAAATGTTACACACAGCACTTATGAAATATTATTTTAATATTACTTTTTTTGCATGAGTTCAGCAGACAAGCACACTGCCACCTAATGGGAAGTGGTTACCATCGTCTATGGACATTCGTAACACAAAAGGTGCTAACAATGTGCTACCGATCTTTAAAGAGAGACTGGAACCTGGCCACCAATTATGAAAAACAACTCAAGGTTGTTATGGCGGCATGCTCTAGACCAGGATGGTAGCCATCCAGACGGGCAAATACCCTACCTGGCTGTGGGTTGTTTTGACGCCTCTTACGACAGGTCGTTCGTCCGCAGATAATTGTATTCTTTCTCCGTTCCTGCACGGAATGACGGTTTCCTTAAAAAAATTCACAGTCTCGTAGGTATAGAGTCTTGGAAAGCTGTTTCAGAAAGTTTATATATTTTTTTAGTAATTATTATTAAAGTCTGTTTATTTCTCCTTTACAACTTTGTTATTGGTCGACTTTCGTTAAATATATTAAAGTCACTTTGATGGAATTGATCTAGTTTTATACCTATTACATTTTGAATTACATGTTTTTAATCAATTTTGTCTTGAATCAACAATTTTTGAAAAATACTATTAATATAATTAAACATCGTGCTGATTGATGGGTTTCTTGGGAACGGCTGACACTCAAAAACTCAATGCAGAATTTCCTCATTACTATCTGATGTATTGAATTGATGTATGATGTATTTAAAGTCAATTTGCATACTTTAAAACTAAAAAATATTAAAGATCCAACAGTAAACAATATAAAGAAATAAATGATTACTAGTTTTGTTCTGTCAAATTTGATTTATGCTTTAGATTTCAATGTTAAAATATGTACGGAGCAACAGCTACTATTATACAATTTATACTGTGACATTTCTTTATACGCGCATTTAATTAGTGTATGCGATGTATTTTAAAATATTTTTCTCGTAAGTCCTAGACAAAATTATATTAGTGCAATCTGTGATAATGGGTTTCACATGTCAGAATAGATTTGGCTATGTAACATATTTTTTGACGCTCTCCATTAGCAACAGCCTGCTCCGCATTTGCGCAGTAGAAACTTAATAAAACGCTTATATATGGAAGTCATAATTGTGTTGTTCTAATTGAATAAAAGGCTTTAAAAAAAAACCTATGTTGAAGCTGTGTTTAGTCTTGACAACCGTTCTCAATTTCTACAGGTGTAGCCATGCGAGCGCCCTCTGACATCGCGTTTTCATATGTAAATTCACTTATGTGGTGTTCCTTCAAATGATCTAACACACATTACACACACACACTTGTGTTAGATCTTGAAGGAAGAAAAAGTTAGGAAGGAATTAAGGTATTTCACGCGGCTTCGCACATATTAATTCGAATCCTTAACCCACAGGTGCTTTCATCTCCGTTATCAGATATACATATTTATTGGTCTATATAGAAAGAGTAAACAGAAAAAGCCATTTTTTTTAGGGCAGTAATTTGAAGTTTTTATATAAATATTTTTCCATTTCCATTTGATGTGTATATTTCATAAACTTGCTATTTTGTCTTAAAATTTTACTGCCATCTAAAGATATTGAAAGTTTTTAGTATGTTTTAAGTTTAAAATTGTAATTATTTGTGATGAACACTTTGTTCATAAAATAAGCGATGGTTTTATAAAATTTCAATTTGTATTCTGCTTTTATTATATTAGTTTAAAAAAGCGTAATTTCCCTTTGTGGTCTTTTTTTCATCTGATAGGTCAATAAATCTCTATAAATATTATAAACGCAAAAGTTTTTAAGAATGTATGCATGTATGGGTGTATGTTTGTTACTCTCTCATACACAAACTACTGAATGGATTTTGATGAAACTTTACAATAATATAGCTTACACAACAGAATAACACATAGGCTATAAATTTATAAAGATATAGTCTGAATTTTCCAAAATATAACAATTTTTCATCATCAGGCGGGTGAAACCGCGGGCCGGAGCTAGTAGATAATACTTTATTGCTATAAAAGTATAAAAAGTATGATAACAGACACGATATAATATTTTCTTAAGTTTTCGCGACTTGTATACATAACATGCACCGGAACACAAACCGACGACTGATAATTTCTTTTATTTTTCCGTCGACCCATTTTTAATCCCTATTAATATTATAAATGCGAAAGTAACTCTGTCTGTCTGTCTGTCTGTCTGTCTGTCTGTCTGTTCCGTTTTCACGTAAAAACTACTGGACCGATTTGGCTGAAACTCAGTATATATATATTTTCGATGCCGAGAATGAACATAGGATACTTTTTATCCCGGAAAATGGGATAGTTTCCGGGATAAAAGTATATTTGTCTTTTTGTTTGTTATCCTTTTATGGAAAGACTATTGGACCGATTTGGCTGAAACTCGGTACATATATAATTTGAATACCGAGAGTGCCCAAGGGATACTTTTTATCCCGGATAAAAGGATACATTTTGGGATAGATTTATGTAAATTTTATCCCGGAAACTAGGACAGGTTTTGTGATTTTGTCCATTTCGTCCACTGGGTCCACTGGGTCCACTGGGTCCACTGGGTACACTGGGTCCACTGGGTCCACTGGGTCCACTGGGTCCACTGGGTCCACTGGGTCCACTGGGTCCACTGGGTCCACTGGGTCCACTGGGTCCACTGGGTCCACTGGGTCCACTGGGTCCACTGGGTCCACTGGGTCCACTGGGTCCACTGGGTCCACTGGGTCCACTGGGTCCACTGGGTCCACTGGGTCCACTGGGTCCACTGGGTCCACTGGGTCCACTGGGTCCACTGGGTCCACTGGGTCCATGTTATCTATTTTGTCATTTTTGTCAAGTTTTGTCATTTATGTAGTTTACATATAGACGGGTGTGGTATAGTTTGCGATATAAAATGAAGTGAATCTTTCAGGGGCAAATACATACAAATTTAATACAATGTAACCTGTACCACTTTCTTTTTAAACAAGAGATACCGACTAGAGGTTGACCCGCGGCGCAGCCGCGGGGTAAACTCTAGTTAATATTATAAATGCGAAAGTAACTCTGTCTGTCTGTCCGTCTGTTCCGTTTTCACGGAAAAACTACTGGACCGATTTGGCTGAAACTCAGTACATATATAATTTGAATACCGAGAGTGGCCAAGGGATACTTTTTATCCCGGATAATGGGATACATTTTGGGATAGACTTATGTAAAGTTTATCCCGGAAACTAGGACTGGTTTTGTGATTTTGTCCATTTCGTCCACTGAGTCTACTGGGTCCACTGGGTCCACTTGGACCACTGTGTCCACTTGGTCCCCTTGGTCCACTGGGTCCACTGGGTCCACTGGGTCCAGTTCGTCCACTGGGTCCCCTTGGTCCACTGGGTCCACTTGGTCCACTGGGTCCACTTGGTCCACTGAGTTTACTGGGTCCACTGGGTCCACTGGACCCACTGGGTCCACTGGACCCACTGGGTCCACTTTGTCCACTGGGTCCACTGGGTCCATTTGGTCCATGTTATCTATTTTGTCATTTTTCTCAAGTTTTGTCATTTATGTAGTTTACATATAGACGGAGGTGGTATAGTTTGCGATATAAAATGAAATGAATCTTTCGGGGGCAAATACATAAAAATTTAATACAATGTAACCTGTACTACTTGCTCTTTAAACAAGAGACACGCATTAGAGGTTGACCCGCGGCGCAGCCGCGGGGTAAACTCTAGTATTATATAAAATTATTAGACTAGGCATGTTTGCTGAGGAGTTTCTTGCGCCGCTTCTTCTCTTCAAACCATAACATGTTGCACAGCAGTGGTAAATTAGATTAGGCTCCCATAGAGTAAATAACGACCATAAACAAAATTAAAACAAATAATTAAAATGAACAAGTTGGCGGTAGGCTACATAAAACTTTAACAATACTCGTTGACACTTGACACCTTTGTCTTCCGTGATCACGGCCACTGAGAAGTGGCCGAAACGTCGGAATAACAAAAATCAAATAAATTAACGCGCTTAAAACCGTTACAACGTAGTTTTATTGGACACAATATAGCTAATAGTTACAATATTACATAGATCGATAGGTTGTATCTAGCATATATCACTGGAGATTTTTAATAACAAGTAAATTATCTACAAAACTTGTCGATTACAAAGAACACATAGGTATTCGAGCATTACAGAACTTCACCGCCATTATAAAACTACGTTTTAACGGTTTTAAGCGCGGTAATTTTATTTGATTTTGGTTTTTCCGACGTTTCGGCCACTTTTCAGTGTCCGTGATCACGGAAGACAAAGATGTCAAGTGTCAACGAGTATTGTTAAAGTTTTATTTAGCCTACCGCCAACTTATTAATTTTAATTATTTAATTTTTAATTTTGTTTATGGTTATTATTTAATCTATGGGAGCCTAATCTAATTTACTACCAAAAACCAAAATCAAATAAAATTACCGCGCTTAAAACCGTTAAAACGTAGTTTTATTATGTATACAAGTCGCGAAAACTTAAGAAAATATTATGTTCACCGCCATTGTTCTGAACTTTACCAGAAACCGGTTAAAACAATTGTTATCCGTTTCACGGGTGTTTGCATTAGAGTTAACATACGGATCAAATTCAGTTACTCTAAATATTTTCACACAAACTTTGTCCCTCCACTCGCCTCGTGTTTGCTTTCAAGTTCACTTGGTGAAAATTCTCCAGCTTGCTCGGTATACTACCGGGTGGTTCGCCAACTTTAGTGTTTAATTTGGATCTGTGGGGATTTGGGTTAGATTGTAGTGATATGAATGGGTTTTGCATAATACAGTAAAAACAGATAGATGTAGTGGCACAATGATTTTCATTATGTAGGATGAATTTCAGTAAAGTTAATAAAACTACGTTTTAACGGTTTTAAGCGCGGTAATTTTATTTGATTTTGGTTTTTCCGACGTTTCGTTAAAATTACCGCGTTTAAAACCGTTAAAACGTAGTTTTATTATGTATACAAGTCGCGAAAACTTAAGAAAATATTTAGTAAAGTTGTTTTATTTTGTCAGCGATTTGATCGTCGTGATCGTCGAACATAATGAAATTTAGTTATTTGTGTTCGTCATCATCAAACTGCCCAAAAACCTTTAAGACATAAACTAAAAAAAAAGTTAGTGCATAATAATGCTATCATCAAATAGGTAGCCCTATTTTTATTTTAACGTTATTTTCGCTATTGGAATCAGCGCTTTTGTTTTTTTAGGTCATTGGTGGTTTGCTGGACTAAGAACTCCGAGATTTGTGTAACGTCTTTCTTCCTTATATAACCGCCATTAGCTACCTTGCTCACGTCGTTGGTCCACAGCAAATGTATAATTTTCACCACGCAGTATTTGAAACTATATTCACTGCCAAAGTAGCGTAAGTTCCTACTAGAGATGGGTAGGCATCATAAAAGCGATTGTTCACAAAATAACTCCGGTTAATTGACTATAAACTCGTCAACAGGCTAAATATGGTTGTCGAATAGAAACGACAATTGATAAATTCACGGCTTAGTCCTCAGCCGTCGGCAGTTAGTAAGCGAATCATTCACCCATTAGCCAAATAGCCTTTACCTAGTTTTTTAGCCAGATACAGAACCATCATTAGCCGGATGGATACGTTTTTTAAATTTGTGTTGGCTACCCATCGCTACATCAATTCATCGAAATAATTCGCTGGTGCCACCACGACTGAAAATAAGACAACCAAATTCGCTCGCCTATTTTAACGTCAGTGTGTCACGAAAGCAAAAGCTACACGTTATAACGACAAACTGCTATTTGCCGCGTAGAATTTCAACATTATCGAATTTCAACTTCATAAACTATTTGAGTTCGAGTTATTGGTATTCAGACTTGTCATATGAAGATAGCAAAGATGCTGGTAATCATATAAGAGCTCTTTGAACATTTTGTATTATTTGACATGTATTTGTAGCCGTTGTGTAACCGTGCGTTTTGTAAAATGAATAACAGACATCTGACCTTGTGGGAAAACTTTCGAGCTCACTCAATATCCAGTGCCCATTATCTTTAAGTAATGACGAGTAACTCATTGTGTTTATGGTGGAAAGAAATTATGATTATTAATTAGTTATTTAAAATTTTGTTATTTAATTTCTTATTATTAAAAAAACTCGTATAATTTTTTCTTTAAGCAGTTGTTTGAAATAGCATGTTAACGTTATTATTATTATAATTATATTTTATCACATACATATTTAATAGCTTTATAATTCAATCGAAAACAGCGAAGTGAGGTGATGATGCTCATGCTTAGCAGATCATTAACTAGATGTACTTAGAAACTCGAATCATACAAATTACTAGCAGATATTCCTTAGGCTGTTTAGGCGCAGCGTATCATTGGTCCGTTATTTATATATCATCAAATAATGCAGTATGATCTCAAGCATACTGATTGATCTGTTCGTAATGGTTCATGATACGCCATAACGATTGTAAACCTGAATAAATATTTAACCTGCGTAGTTTCGTATATCCAAAGAAGAGGTAAGAGAGTCAGTGAATTGATCTTCGCGATACCGTATGGCTGTAATTGAGTTGTTGCTCCTACGTCACGCTACGATTTTGCGTGGTCATTAAACCAAGCGTTTACGCTTATGAAATCAGTTTTAATAAGTGAGAAATTCTAAATTACACAAGATGTTACTTCAAAAAAAATACTTTAAAACGTTTAGTTGCATTAGTATAAGTCGTCATAATTACCTTCGTTTAAACATGGTTATCCATTATCATCCTAGTCTTTTTAATTTTAAAAATTGTTGTCAGTATGATGACTCCGTGAGGTCCTTTTTAAGTGAGTCCTTTTTGTGGCTAAAGGGTTACTCCTGAACGTGTTGCCTCGACTGTAGGCAAATCGACTCTTCCGCTACAACTGAATAATTAATCAATTTGTACAGTTGAAATTCTGAGCATAAAATTTTGTGAAAGTTCTGTGTATTCGCTTCGTAGCTAGTGGAACACTTTCCTACTTCTTTTTTGGCATACTCGTATACCGGAATCTGACAGAAGTAGTATGAAATGTCATCTGTTCCCCATATAACTATCCTGTGTTCAGATTAATTGGCTATGTTTAAACTTGCATCTGAACCTTTTTCGTTAGTGACCGAGGGGCAATGATCAACAATTTATAAGCATTTACCATAATAAAACTACGTTTTAACGGTTTTAAGTGCGGTAATTTTATTTGATTTTGGTTTTTCCGACGTTTCGGCCACTTTTCAGTGGCCGTGATCACGGAGGACAAAGATGTCAAGTGTCAACGAGTATTGTTAAAGTTTTATTTAGCCTACCGCCAACTTATTAATTTTAATTATTTAATTTTATTTTTAATTTTGTTTATGGTTATTATTTACTCTATGGGAGCCTAATCTAATTTACTACCGCTTCGCAACATGTTATGGCTTGAAAAGAAGAAGCGGCGCAAGAAACTCTTCAGCAAACATGCCTAGCTCTAATAATTTTATATAATATTAAAATGGGTGGAAGGAAAATAAATGAAACACACAAGGTCTACGAAGTCTGCGATCACTGAACACACGCTGGATAAACCCAACCACTACATCAGATTCGATAACCCACAAATCCTCGCGAAAGAGAATCGTTTCATACCTAGAATGATGCGTGAGGCTATTGAAATCAAAAGACACCCAAATTTCAATAGAGAAGATGGTTGGCAAGTACCACCTGTTTGGGATCCAATTATCAAAACTATTAAGACCCAAACCCAGCAAAAACCAGCTGCCAGACCTCAAGACACTGTGAGCTCTTTCTGCGTACAACGAAACACAAACCAACTTGACTGATAATTACTTTTATTTTCCTTCCACCCATTTTAATATTATATAAAATTCTTAGAGCTAGGCATGTTTGCTGAAGAGTTTCTTGCGCCGCTTCTTCTCTTCAAGCCATAACATGTTGCGAAGCGGTAGTAAATTAGATTAGGCTCCCATAGAGTAAATAATAACCATAAACAAAATTAAAAATAAAATTAAATAATTAAAATTAATAAGTTGGCGGTAGGCTAAATAAAACTTTAACAATACTCGTTGACACTTGACATCTTTGTCTTCCGTGATCACGGCCACTGAAAAGTGGCCGAAACGTCGGAAAAACCAAAATCAAATAAAATTACCGCGCTTAAAACCGTTAAAACGTAGTTTTATTATGTATACAAGTCGCAAAAAGTTAAGAAAATATTAAGCATTTACCATACTTTATGACCCACCCTAAAATACAATATATAAGATCTGCGGGACACCCAGTCAAATTGTCGCACATATATAAAATACGCTTTCAAGAAACTAATCTGCTGATTCCGTGGCCTTAGTTTAAGAGCCCGCAGAGGGTTCGGAATCAGTGTGATGAATAGAGACAAAATGAGTTTCGGTATCATCGGACTACGAAAGTTTACTTCCTACAAATCGCTACTTATAGCGAATATTGTATGTATGTATTTCATGACACGTATGTAACATTGGATTTTAGGTTCATATAATGAGGATTTATTCAGTTTATTCGTGAAGATAGAAAACAAAGAGATTTTATCTGGATGGTTAGTGTTGTTTCTTTCTTTCATAAAATATGTACAAGATTGTAGAGTATTTCCCCGTCTGGATGACTACCACCCGTAGTCTAGAGTATGCTTCTATAACAATCCTTAGTTGCGTTCCAGCATCTGTGGGTAGATTCCAGGCCACCCTTCGAGGCTGGCAGCACCTGCTGTGTAGCAAATGTCCATGGGCGCCGGTAACCACTTTTCATCCGGTGGAATGTCTTGTCTGCTGTACATCAGCAATTAATAAAAACCTGCTTTATTTTCACTGTTGCGACGGTGTTGTTCGAGAGCCAGGTAGGTACACCTTCTAGACCTTTTTCAGAAATCTTTTGGGGTCACGAGGACACATTTAGTTACGCATCTGCGTGATTTACTAAATGTTTTTATGTCAAACACTTTCTTGGATTAATCTGTAATCTGTTGTAATTTAAACAAAAAGGTTACACCGCTCCATCGTGTTTTTCTTAAGGGACATAACATGCGTACTGGGTTGTTGATCATATTTTCAATTCTGCTACCATATTTTGATTTTGAATCCAATTGTATATTATGAGTAGGTTTTTGAATGCTGTAAGATCGAAAGACAAAGCAGCTCGTGAAAAAATATTTGAATCAAACGCAAAATACATTCAGATTTTTTAACTTTCTTTTAGTTCGTCGACCTATGTCATTGTGTGACGTTGTGATTTTTTTTGAAATATGAAATCACGCATGAATATTTGCCAATGTCATAGGCTTGTATGATCCAAAATACACAGGCCTACCTTTGTCCGTTTATCCTACGATCGTCACCGTGCTAACAACCGCGCTGACATCCGGAATCCGGATTACCGTTCACTGCCGTCATACTAGGATTATTCGCATGGGCTTATAAACACGAATATTTAGTTTTTGTGCAATAAATATTTTAAATACAGTGTTTTAGTTAATACTACTTTTGGCAGAATCGTTACGCATAAATCCTAAGACCTAGGCTCAGTATTCTTCTTATAGGGTACGTAAGTTTAATTAATATAACTTAGGTAACCAAAAATTAGATTGACTTTAGGTTAGCCAAAAACAATGGAATAGACTACATAGACGATCGAAAACACGATACAGTTATTTTATATTTCTCGTAACTACAATAAAATGGATCTTTCGAATAAATGAATGCAAAAATGTCAGATGTCAGGAGCCTTAAGAACAGACGAGCGTCATGACAAGAGTTATGAATGTCAAAGAAACAAGTGCGGTGTGTAAGATTAAGCCTAAATGAAGCTCTGCTCGTGCCTACCCCGCAAGGGAACTGGCGTGAAGTTATGTATGTATGTATGTAAAAAAATCAATCATTTATTGAAAGATTGTTACGTTCTCCAATTTTACATGGCAGTGAAGGGGAGCTTCGGCTTGAGGTACATAAGAAGGAGCTGCGTATCACAGAGAAGGAAGGTAAGGAACTACCGCGGCAGCCTTCTTATCAGTGATATATATATCAAAAGAGTTGCCCGTGTCTCTTCGTAACCTTAATTTTTTAACGCTGTGTATATACATACATACATATATATATATATATATATATATATATATATATATATATATATATATATATAATGTATGGTGTCTCCATCAATATTTTTGCGATTAAACTACATCATTGTATAGGGGAAGTCGTCGTGGAAGGCCACGACACACCTTCCATGATCAAATTGATCGTGTACTAGCAGAAGGTGATGTCAGGAGCCTTAAGAACAGACGAGCTTGCATGACAAGAGTTATGAATGTCAAAGAGGCAAGTGAGGTGTGTAAGAATAAGCCTAAATGGCACTCTGTTGTTCGTGCCTACCCCGCAAGGGAACTGGCGTGAAGTTATGTATGTATGTATGTATGTATTGTATAGGGGCTTATAGTATGTAGTATACACATTCATATCGGTTTTCATCTGTTCAGTTCGAGTTCTTGAGTAAAATAGCTGTGACATACATGTTATAGTTATATATACAGAGATAGACGGACATACGGACATGTATAGTATTTAAAGGCTCTGTTATTGCCAAAATGGCTACAGAATCTTAGAAATAATACTTTGATGCTATCATTATTTTTGTAGTGAAGTAAATAAAACTTCCGTACTTTATTAATAATTCGATGGCCTACTCCAAAGCGTACATTGCAGATCAAAACCCAATGTTTCAGATATAAGTCAGCGTTTAATTGGTACAAAACTAAGTTACACAAGCCGGGCCTTCGATAAACTCGATCCATTATGGATGACCCGTCTTGTTGTAATAATGAAGCTATTCAACCCGCGAATTATTTAGTGCCTATTCGTAAATGGGTGTTCTTATAATGAATTTTGTATTTGCACGTTTATAACGGTTTCCTTGGAACTCTGTATTATAGCCATCTGTGGTTATCGATTGACGCATACAATTATGCTACGCACTAGAAAAGCAAATTTTTGAATATAGGTCAACAATTGACGGAAAAACTGACTAACGAACATATAAAAAAGACATATAGACGAATTGAGATTTTTGAGTATGATTTTGAATTGAGAACCTCCTTTTTCGCAAGTCGGTTAAAAATGTCTCTGTTTTGTTCCTTCAATCAATTTAGCCCGACAACGTCGAACTAGTAGTTATACCTTCAACGTTTGTTCCTCAAAGCGGCATGACGACGTTAGCTATGTTTCTGTGGTCGCCAAGTTCCAAACATTTAGCTTTGTTTATAAGCTAGTTACACAAGTAACTATCTTTAGTGCGGAGCAGTGCAGAATGGCGTTTAATACGTAATGAGCTGTAATGGAATGGAATGTACCGGCTGAGCTAGCTCCGGTGATGTATTCCTAGCTTATATCTTGAGTAATTTTAGAAACGTGTGCATGTAGTTTTTAGCGTTATTTTACTTCTATAAGGAAGGCTAATCTGTAGTTTTATCTTTTTAAATTACAATAGTAATGTTGCTTACATTGTTAAAAGGATTCAGTGTAATTTTTGCATAGTCGAAAGTTTGCATTTTACTGTAAGCTCAACCGTTCTGTACAAAGTTTATTAGTGATTTTTTAGCACTTTTCAATTATAAGTTATACTAGGACATATTTCGCACACGTGAGTTAATTTTTTAATGTATTTATTTGTTTGTCTCTTCTTAACTGATATGGGAATGAACCGATTTTCATGATATATGGTAGGTATATATATTTTCGGTAACTGGTTCGAAAGTTTTTACGATTAACTTAATCTATGGTGATACATATTCAGGTTTTGTATCTATATTACACCATCTATACTCACACAGAACATGTTGTAAGGTATTTCATATAATAACATTTTTGTAACATCTATTAGATTTTATTAAACAAGTAATTGGATATTCCATCGCATTACTCGTGTACACACTGACTGACGGTAAGCGCCACTTAGACAGCTGATTATGCGGTATCGGCTATCAGATGCCAACAATTTACGCCTGTCACCGTGACATGCGGTGTTGCCAGCTTTATAATATTTATACATTTGGAGATTTCGTCCCATATTCAGGAGACCGGTTTAGAAACGTACTCTAAGAGTAATATTATAATACCGGAACATATTTAAAAATAATATATTTTCTACACCGTTGTCTAAGTACGTATAAAATAAAAATTCTATGTCACTCTCTCTCTCTTTTCTTTCACCATATCATTAGGATACTTGGGGTCGGCACAATATGTCTTTTCCTTCCACACTCTTCTATTCTGACATACCTCTTCTGTCACACCGCATATCATCATGTCATCCTTCACACAATCCATCCATCTTTTTTTTGGTCTACCTTTAAACTTGTACCCATCGATCTTGTAGTATAACATTCTTTTTGTCACGTGACTTTCATCCCTCCTCATTATATGCCCATACCAACTTAATCTTCTTCCTCTCAATTTTTCCGTCACAGGTGCAACTTTCAAAGATCCCCTTATGTACTAATTTCTCACCTTATCCATTCTTGTAACACCACACATCCATCTCAACATTCTCATCTCAGCTGAGTGGAGACGTTTGTAGTTTAGTTTATCGTTTTAAATGTCACTATTAATAGATATTTTATGAAAATTGGTTCACGACTTTGGTCAAATTTGAATACAAAATTAAGTAATAAAACTACGTTTTAACGGTTTTAAGCGCGGTAATTTTATTTGATTTTGGTTTTTCCGACGTTTCGGCCACTTTTCAGTGGCCGTGATCACGGAAGACAAAGATGTCAAGTGTCAACGAGTATTGTTAAAGTTTTATTTAGCCTACCGCCAACTTATTAATTTTAATTATTTAATTTTTTTAATTTTGTTTATGGTTATTATTTAATCTATGGGAGCCTAATCTAATTTACTACCGCTTCGCAACATGTTATGGCTTGAAGAGAAGAAGCGGCGCAAGAAACTCTTCAGCAAACATGCCTAGCTCTAATAATTTTATATAATATTAAAATGGGTGGAAGGAAAAATAAAAGTAATTATCAGTCAAGTTGGTTTGTGTTCCGTTGTACGCAGAAAGAGCTCAGAGCTCTAGCTCTTTCTGCGTACAACGGAACACAAACCAACTTGACTGATAATTACTTTTATTTTTCCTTCCACCCATTTTAATATTATATAAAATTATTAGAGCTAGGCATGTTTGCTGAAGAGTTTCTTGCGCCGCTTCTTCTCTTCAAGCCATAACATGTTGCGAAGCGGTAGTAAATTAGATTAGGCTCCCATAGATTAAATAATAACCATAAACAAAATTAAAAAAATTAAATAATTAAAATTAATAAGTTGGCGGTAGGCTAAATAAAACTTTAACAATACTCGTTGACACTTGACATCTTTGTCTTCCGTGATCACGGCCACTGAAAAGTGGCCGAAACGTCGGAAAAACCAAAATCAAATAAAATTACCGCGCTTAAAACCGTTAAAACGTAGTTTTATTATGTATACAAGTCGCGAAAACTTAAGAAATATTTTACAAAATTAAGATTCGTTTGCATTCAGTAATGATTAGAGTTTTCGGGGATAACAAACACTATATTGTTTAATAACAATCTTAATAATCATTATTATTAATTTAATCTGTTGTTCCGCATAACTATGGAAAGGTCACTTTCTCATTCATTTAGTAACAAAAATTATCCAAAAAGCTCGGTTTATGAAGACAGTTTAAATATTTATATTATTAGTGTTTTACCCGTATCCTCAGAGGAAGCCACAGACTTTATTGTTCTTAAGTTTAAAAAAAACATCTATATTTCCAATACAGTACTATAAACGCGCCACTGCGTCGTTTATAGTACTAATATAATAAGTTGTAATAATTAACGAAATAAGTAGGTACCTATTTTAATAATAATAAAAAATGAATAACTATTTCGATATTTGTTATTAGCAACACTGAAGGCAGCAATTCCAAATTGACTAGTCATCGATGTATATATATATATATAGATAGGTCTTGTTTACGGTAATGCCTGTAAGATATCGCCTTTTGTAACTCGAGATATGTCATGGCAATTTTCTTCCTGAAAAATGTCGCAGGCACTCTTAAAGAGTCGAATTGCAGTTGACACGTATATTTACGCAGTTAAGAGTTTTTTTGGTTGAGAATTTCGATGAGCTTTTATTTCGTCTTTATATCTTCTAATCAATGGCAAACATTCCTGTATAAATAATCGTAAGTAAACCGGCACCATGATAAAGTCGAACCCATATAACAGTAGTCACAGCCAAATGTAGGTCTTTGATTGTCGTCAAAATTGAGAGTGCTCATGACAGCTAAAAAAGACACATTTGTGCACACAAACACAATTTTCAGTAAAAACAATCGATATCTTATAATTATTGTTCATTTTTAACAAATACTTTTGGTGTTCATGACACATAATAATAACTCGTAGTAGTATTAAATAAACAGTTGTGTCGCTGTCTCGGTTTTGTTTCATTGTTCGCCTGTAATAAGACCTTAAATATCCTACTATATTTTTAAATAAAATTGCATAGCATAGATTACCCTTCAAGTTGCTGATAAACCTTTTCGCTTAATCAGTGCAAAATATCTTAGATGCATTTGCGTTTTGCAATAAAAAAGTAAAAGGCAATAGCAGATTGCACCGTGGATATAGAAGCAATAATTGATCAGCAAATCGAAGCAAACACCCACCTGGCGGACGTTCATGATTGCCTTCAATAATGCATTGTTGTTGGCACGAAATGTATTACCCGGCTATGTTAGCGAGATCGCTGGTTTCGGATAGCGTAATCGATTAGAAATTCGATATTTAAATTCACCGTCGTAAGTTATCGTTAACTGATTCGAATTTTGTTTATTTATCTGCTTATGCCGACAAAAGTGAATGCACACCTGCCTGCCATAAAGCGCAGTTTATTACCTTCCCGCATTTGGACTTCTTTTGTTTACTTAGAAAAACAGTCTATTGTGTATTGTACTAGTTTATGGCCGTTCGCAGGAATAATTAAGCAGGTGTGCGGATTACGTTTTTCTGGGAAATTGCGTCGACGCTTGGCAGACATATTGTATTTGTATAGTTTGATATAAAACATTGCCCGAACGGAGGGGTGAGGCAGTCAAGTGACGATTACGATACGAGCAAGACGTGTCTACATTTGATGAGCTATATAGTAACGGACTTTGCGCGTGTTATTGAATCGTGCGGTTTGTACCGGTTGTGTCCAGTTATATTTGTACCTATGTTATAGGTGTTTGTGTAGTTCTTATAAATTCTATAGTAATTCCAACAGCACTTTTAATTCGAGTCCTGCACTCGTAACACAATTATTTGCTACATTTTGAAAGGGTAGCTGTAATGAGTCGAATTCGGAACCTGTGGCATTTTTGTAGAATTTACTCCTTAAAAATTGATTTCATATAAGTTTCCCGGTGTGGAAATGATATGTGAAGTGAAATAATACAAACGTAATTCACTATCGTTATATTTTTTTAACTACCCTTGTGTTAGAGAGATGTTAATTAAAGTAATTAATATGTTTGTGAGTGTGTTTTGTGTTTATATATGTATTTCCTACTGGCTAAATAGTTATCTGTCTGTATGTTTGTTTTTGTAACCGCCCTTACTCGGCTGCATTCCGTCGCTGTCGCCGCCTATTTGCATGTTTTTTAATGTTTAAGGAGTAAACTGCAGTCATGAGTCGGAGGTGACACAAAAAAGTTTTGTTTTGTCAAAGTCTTTTTAAAATTGATAACTTATCGATAATTCGAATAGTAAGCTGGTGAAGTGCTATTTTATCGGGTTATCATGCCAGTGCGGTGGTCATAATAAGCGTGCTGCCGTACACCCGGAGCAAACAAGCCTCGACTGCACACGCCATTAAGATATACCGACACGATACACACCGCCATTGGCTCGACACGAGTATTTTAATAACAGTTAAACCTGAATAACTGTAACCTCATGTGGGCAGTATTTTTTCATCTTTCAGATTTAAAGTACACATTGTTTTTTTTTTCTAAAGTCTATGCGAAGATTATTGGAAAGAGAATGAGAGTGGTATCCGATGGATTACTGTGGGATGCACAAGGGGGCTTCTGAAATGGAAAGGGATGTATGGATCAAGTTTTCTCGCTCCGCAATATCGTTGAGAAACAGCTGACTATGGGCCGGAAGGTTTTCTGCGGTTTTGTGGATCTAGAGAAAGCATTTGACAGGGTTGTGCGGAAGGACCTCTGCGACATATTGCCCGGATATGGGATTAATGGCCAATTGATGCGTGCTCTGCAGTCCACTTACGAGGACTGTATGGCATGCCTGCGGGTGGATGGCAGCCTGTCGCCCTGGTTTGACGTCAATATTGGCGTCCGGCAGGGCTGCGTGCTGTCGGCTTTGCTGTTCATCCTATACCTGGACGATTGTCTCCAGAGAATAAGATTGATGGATGTTGGGGTGTGGACGAGTGATCTAATTGTAAGCACCTTGCTTTATGCGGATGATGCCGTGCTTTTAGCCGAATCGCAATCAGAACTGCAAACACTAGTCACAACGATGAAAGATGACTGTCAGGCGAGAGGCTTACATATGAATGCGAAGAAAACAAAGGTTATGGTGTTTGAAAGAGAAGAAACCAGAACGAATGCAAGGATAATGGTCGATGATGTTATGCTGGAGCATGTGAGTGAGTTTGTATATCTTGGATGTGCTTTTAGCAGGGATGAAAGGTACACCGCTGATATAGAAAGAAGAGTAAATTTGGGGAATACTGTGGATGGAGCGTTAGGTAAACTTGTAGGCGCTAAGAACCTCAGCCAGAAGGCCCAGCTTGCCATATACAATGCGGTGTTGGTACCTACGCTCACGTATGGAAGCGAGAGTTGGGTATGGAAGAGAGAGCATGAAAGTAGAGTAAACGCGGTCGAGATGCGAGCACTGCGCAAAATCTGCGGAGTGTCGCTCGCGGACCGCGTTCTAATACCAAAGTAAGAAAGAAAGTTGGTCTGAAAGAGAGTGTCGGGGTGAAGGTAAGGAAAGGAATGCTCCGGTGGTTCGGGCATGTGGAAAGAATGCATGATGAAAGAATGACTAAACAGATATACAATGCAAAAGTGGATGGATGCAGAAGTCCTGGAAGGCCACGACACGCCTTCCATGATCAAATTGATCGTGAACTAGCAGAAGGTGATGTCAGGAGCCTTAAGAACAGACGAGCGTGCATGACAAGAGTTATGAATGTCAAAGAAGCAAGTGAGGTGTGTAAGAATAAGCCTGAATGGTGCTCTGTTGTTCGTGCCTACCCCGCAAGGGAACTGGCGTGAAGTTATGTATGTATGTATGTATTGTTTTTTTTTCAAAGTAATTCAAATGCTTGATATCGAGAATATTTTGTACTAGAATGTACCAGATAAAATTCATTCGTGTTGCCGCGCCGACATTCATTAGGGAATTGCAACACCGGCACAATAGAATATGAAAACGCAGCGACACCTCTTTGGCTATATTCGTCTATCACACGGCAACTAGGTCATTTATGAGAATAAAAATATCGTAAGTCATGACTCGGGATTGGCTATTACTATAGAAGCTGCAAAAGCTCTAGTTTTCTCTAACCTAACAAAACTTACTACTTATTAAAAAGTGTATTGTTCTCGATTTTCGGTCCTTTTAATTTATCTAAAAGACTATGATTGAAATATTTTACTTATTTTTGTGATACATTTAAAAAAAGTAATTTACGATAATTTGCATTTATTTAATGCGAAAATGGGTTTTAAGGCTAATATAGGTTATTTACATTTTATATAAACAAGAATGTATAATTCGTTCTTGTAGCAGCGAAAGGTAGAGGTTAAATGATACTTCAGATAGCAAAGAGAAGTATTCACTGTCGAGTACTGATGTGAATTCATTTATTTTGGAAATGGTAACCTTAAGTACAAATATTAACAAGTAGTACAGCTAGTAAAATATATAGCACAATGTGTGAACAGGACGGGTGATGTGCGAGGGAGATAGAGCAACTATTAATATGTGCGCTCCCGCGTTGCGCTAGCCTGTAGTTCGTTGTCCGCAGCGATGACTAGATTTTCATAAAATTCTCTTACTATCTGTTCTTGCTGCAAAAATGAATTATCTGATCAAATGTAAAACACGCTTTATAACGTTTCGATTAGTAAAATAAAATGTTTTATCTCAATTACATGTTCCCGTATTTAATGAACTACAATATACAAAATACAATCTAAGGTCGTAAGTAAAATGTTTTGTTAACATTGACAGTATTTTCTTTTTTCTTAACGATCACAACGTTACGAGGTTTTACTGTACTAATTATGACTTTACATTAAAACAGTTTTATATCATTTGCGGTGTAAATGTCATAGAATAATAAATTTAATTCAGTTTTATTAAAGTTATTGAACTGACGTTTTTATGTAGAAAGGCCGTGAAACAAGTAATTTTATTTGTTTCAAAATTTATAATTAGCGCTCCAAGAACATTAAAAATACATAAAAATATATTTTATGGCATATATTTTGAACGATTTTAGTGTACACTTAATATACTTACAGTTTTGTTTATTGGTAGCTTTAGATGAAAATACATAATAGAGCTAGGATTTTACCTCTATGTTACTTACATAAAAAATTAATTAGGTGTTTTATGTATACACACCTTCAGTACTTTAGTTTCTTGTTTAATTTACTACAATTACAAAGAAACTAAGTAAATATAGTGTAGACAACTGCACAGCAGAACATATACAAAAGTCGCAGCTGACCTGATTTGATAACGCAATGAATGACATGTGGGCAACATGACAACGTATTTATTATTGAATTACAGCGATGGTTGTCTACACCGCGATTACAGCGCTATCTATATTGCTAATCCGTCAAACGCGTCAAAACAACATCATTTATCGGGATAAAACGTATCCTAAGTGTCAACTCAGGTTATTATGCCACTACTATGTCGAGTTTTATTCATATCCGTTCAGTAGTTTCCAAAAAAGATGCGATCGGAGCGCCATTTTTTTCGTTATTTACGTCTGTCCCACGAAAACGACGTCATTTATCGGAATAAAAAGAATTCTACGTTACGCCTCTGGATATAAGCTAGCTATATGTCGAGTTTCATTTAAATCCGTTCAGTAGTTTTACGTGATGCTCTAACAGACAGACAGACAAAAATCTAAAAATTCTGTTTTCGGAATGTACTGGTCCGAACTAGCCAAATGATTTTGGTCATATTTTTAAACGCATTGTACAAACTCGATCCATTTACAGATTTATTATAGTAATAGATAATAAAATACACAGATAACAGATTAGTCCAGCTGCTAGCAGCTTCGGAATTAAAAATCGAGTAAGTGCAGTTCACAAGAAATGAAGTGTTCTGTGGAGGTGACAACACATATACAGAATGAAAACTCTTCAAGCGGGCTAAATCCTAAACTATGTCAAATAGTGAAAAACACTTATAGGAATCACGACGGAATCTAAAATGGTAGTATTAAATTTTTTTAAAAATCAATTATCCTTGTCAGGAATTGAATCGGCTAATATTGAACAAATAAACATACCTGTACCAAATCATAGTATAGCTTGTAAGGATAAATTTCTATTAAGAAATGACATACGGCAAACCAAGGTTTGAGTGTTTTTCGCTATTTCGTATAGTTTAGGATTTTGCCCTGAAGGCCCACTTGAAAGATTCACCTGGTTCCTGTCATCATGATTTGGCTACAGAATCATGGAAAAGCATTTAATCGATAATGGCCAATATCTCCAAAACTACTCAACGGACCTTGTTCAAACCAGTTTTTGTTGGAAATAAAGATATGAGGAATATCATTATGTTTAAATGTAACTAACGATATCTCCCCACTCGCCTATACAACCCGGAAATAAATCATTACTCAAATTACATGCATGAGGGCCTTCGCAAATTTTTATCGTTTCGAGGTTTCACCGAATAGATTTTGAGGATAACACATGATACAAATGTAGAAGAACAAACGTACTTTACGATTTAATAAATACCTGCATAAAAGGCGTCGCTGACATGTCGCCACCATTACGCCGCCGCCACGCTGCCGCCACATTGATTTGTTCTAAATGTCTATGTATAGAATGGCGTTGACTCTCGCTCGATAGCAAAAGTACGGCGGCGCGATCGCACCGAGTCTACAGATTTGCGGCAAGTCGATCGGCAGCACGGCGACCGGCGGTACGGTGTCAGTATCGTGTACATACACCTTAAGGTTTTCGCTTTTGCCAAAACGGCTATGGAACACTAAAAATAAACCAATAGTAGATGTGCTATATAAATAGAAGGAAGATAACAAAAGCCAATGGAATTGCTAATGAAATCTTCCTCACAATCTAACAACTTAACAAGACGTATTCAAGTCAGTTCCAAGTACTGATTGCACCAAGTGCAATCGGCGATGTTTAATTGAGGATTCATTTCCGAAGGCAAACTTCGTGACTTGTTCAAACCATCGCTGACTTGCGGCCGGACTTGCGTCGTCGGATATAATCGTAGTATTGAAGATTGCTTTGCATAATAGCAGCCATTAGTTTTAATTAAAGTGATAGGATGTTTTAAAACAATAATGCCGGTTAACTGATTATTGGATCGTGCATGATGAAGAATTACATAAAAGTGGCAAAAACCCACTATTTTAGTCACTTGACCAACAACCATGATAAAGTTTTTAATTTCAACATATAGATTAAATGAGGTATCGTATTACGTCAAAAATTGCTTAACGAAACTTGTTCAGTCCAATTTTTGTTTATACTTTTGTCAAGCTTTCATTCACTTTCATAATCACTTCCTCTCAATAGGGGTTTAAAAACTTATCTACTAGAACATTGCAGCCCCGTAGATATTGTACGAGCGTACCTACTTCTAATGTCATAAAAATAGGTACAAGTAAAATATGTCAAATAGCGTATTAAATATTGTATGAAAAGTAATTACATTTATTATTATTCATGTCATGATGTTTATATGTTAGATGATAAATAGTAGATTGTTATACGAGAGGTGAAAGTGAGTTATTTAGGCACTAGATGTTATGCCGCACGAGCGTAGCAAAGGCGCTAATAATTTGAGTACCTAAATAGGCCTTTCACCCGAGGTTAACACTCTGCTTATTATTTCGAATATGAGGAAAGTAAACAAGAACTGTTTACTTAGACAAACAATTACTTCTGTAATAAGTAATTTATAAGCATAAAATGATGGTACAAAATTGTTGATATGTTTTTATTTAATCTATGTCGCGGTTTAACCGTAGCTGTAAAAAAAGTTGGAACATGAGTCGCATGTATTTACCTGTGGTTCTCATAGTTTTTAAATTTATTAACAGCAGGGAGAATCGTATACCAGGGACGAAAAGTGCTGTTTTCATTCCTGTGATTAGGCAACTCCAAGCGTACTTTCAGAATATTAAAAAAAGAAAATATTTTAACATCTATCCTTTAATACTACATACATACATACATAACTTCACGCCAGTTCCCTTGCGGGGTAGGCACGAACAACAGAGCGCCATTCAGGCTTATTCTTACACACCTCACTTTAATACTTATGTTGTAATATTAGATTTTTGTATTAGACAAAATATACACTAAAAATTACTGTCACATGTTAAGCCGCATACTCACCTGCAAGTGTACGTGAGCTCGAGGCGAGCGGCGTGCGGCGCGCGGCGCGTTCACGAGTCGCCAAATTGAAGAGCAATGTCGAATAAAAATTATATAGTATGAAATGTGCTATATTTTCATGCTAATTCGATAGTGGTACTTTTTGTTCAGATACCTATGATTATTTTAAAACAGATCTTTGCTGGGCAAAGCTAAAAGTAATAATAGCTGCAGACTTAACGTAGTAATAAATACACGTAAAATGGAATTATGAAATAAATAAGAGTATATAAAATACTCGTAAATAATGAAAAATAAATGTGTACTCTTTTTTTCGCCTAAATTTCCCAAAATACTATATTTTCTTCAAAAAAAGGCGGCAACCCCAGTTGCCGTACACATTAGAGCACGTTACTGTATTGCTCTGAAGTACGCAGCTTTATAAATAAACGGACAGACATGATAACAGTACACAGTACTCTACAAAATTGAATAAAGACCAGATTGCCAAGTCGATACAAATTTGGACACAGGCTAAGAATGCGATTAATCCGAATTCTTTGGCATTTTACGCGCCCGTAAAACCAGACAATTACCTCCTTGAGAGCACAAATAAACATTACAAACAAATATAATTATTTGTTTTGTTTGTTAACGTCCAAGGTAATGAGGGTTACGAAGCGAAAGACGCGGGTTTGGTACAATAAAACGCGAAGTTTCAACTCGTTACAAGTAACGAGGCCACCCCATGGAACCTAATTAAGATTTCGGTGGACTCCTATTCACGTAATATAACAGATGGTAATCACATATGGATATGTATTCCTTTTGTGTATAGTGCTGTAACAAGGGACGTTGATAAATTGGTTTATATCTATCTGTGTTTGATTAAAAGCCTTATACTCTGTGTGATAGTAATCGATAAGTTTAGCCAAGACAAGGAAAGTCGCAATGTTTAGTGATAAGATTGCATTGAATTGCAGACCTGGAGCTGCCAGTTTGTGTGCTATTTTCCAGCAATAAAAAAGAATGTCTGTGATGTTAAAATTTATAAGCAAATGTTAAATGAACTCTCTGTCTGGGCTGGCACGATTTTATGCAGCAAGCTATCAGACTAACGCGTAGTGCAGTTTTCGGGAAAAAAATAGTTAATTGTTTTCAGTTTTACAAACATGAACCACTTCGATGTATTTAAAACCCTGCTTAACACCATTATTGCCAGTGAGCATTTTCGCAATAAAAATATTTTATGTTTATCTTTGTTGTACAATATAATTTCATAATATGAATCATTTCCTTCCCAAGGTCGTGATGGTTAACAAAGAAATATTTCAAAAAGTCACTTACATTTGGTTACTTCGAAATTATCTGTAGGAGACTGCTCGAGATTGCTGGATGCTATCATTGCAGACTGAGTAAATGAACTATGTAAAACACTTCTTTAAATATTAATTTGTTAGTGGACTGAATAATTTTCTAAATTTTTGTCATAAAAAAGAAGTAACAAAAAAGGTAAATATATATATTTACGATATTTCCCGACTACTTTACGAACAAAATTCTATCAAATAGGGGAGCTGCCACTTTTAGCTCCTTTATTTGCCGTGGGACTTCTTTCGTGGCACGGATTCTATTGTATTTTGTGAAAGTTGGTCCTCAAAATAGCTGAAACTAAGACAAGAGAGCTGAGAAAGACTATTGCCATTCGGTGCGGGACTAAAAGTTAAAATTAATTATGACGAAACTCAACCATCACATAATGTAGGACTCAACCAATGAATGACAATGCGTCTTCCGGCAGAAGTGAGAACACCTGTTATGAATTAATTGGCCCACTGAGTCCAGCTAATTATAAATGGTGCCGATATATTACAGCGCCTAACAAATATGGCTATTTAACATCTGTGGTGCGTTTGAACTGATCAAGTGGTGGTACAAGCACTTATTCTAAGCAAATGTATAGACCGCTAGTCGTATTATGTAACTTTTCTAGTACAAACTTTTAACTATGTTTGTTTATCAGTATTTAATACTTGTTTAGATTTCGTATGTAGCATCTGTGTTTAAGAAGCATAATTATAATTTAAATATTTGTTACATATAAAATGTACTTAGTTTTGGAACTAATTATTGTTATTATTATGTTGAAAACAATCTTTTTGAATAATCCAACCAAAATATAGGTAAGAAAGTAAACCTATCTGTTAAATTTTTGAAATACATGTTTAATTATAATTTTTGTTTGTACTTTTTCACTTCAAATTATAATACCTAAAGTGGCAGATTTCGCAGAAAATGACAACAGTTAGTAAATATTAGAGACTGAACACGAAGATAGTATCATCGTAGTCTAATTAAGTAGAAATCATTGGCCCCGATGCAGCAAAAAATTAAAATATTACGGTTACATGTAATTTGCTTCATACGTGTATTGTATTTACACTTTAACATTGCTCCATCGAGTTAAATAATCGGTCCCAACGAGGCATCGCTTCCCATTGCCGTACATTTGCCTTACATTCCTGTGATTAAGATTAAATTGTCAAATTACGAGCGGCTTCCATAGGATATGAGAATAAATAATTTCGTTTCACCTGTTTGCCGTATCAGTTCAACCGCCAAATTATATTATACCAAAACGGTATAATATTTGTTAGTTATGTTAATTCTACACGTATAAATGAATACCCAAAATTTTATTAGATAAGTTATCTGGCAAGTGTGTGGCAGACTACGAACTATGAAGAGTACCGTAGATGTGAGAAGAGTTCACTGTTTTCGTTCTTTGTCTAAGGAGTCGTAAGGAAATTAATCGAAAAATATATACCTATTATGTTTTTCAAAATTTTCCACATACTTCAAAAGTCAGAACGAGGGGAACAATCTATATGATTTTGGAAGCTGTAGCATACGATCCGTTCCCCTTAAAAAAGGGAGAGGCCTGAGCTCAGCCGCGGGATATTTATAGCCTGCTACTATAAAAGTTCTTCGTTACTTCACTATCAATTACAACATTGACGAAAAATTCCAAATGGTATCAATCAATTTTTTCTTTCTAGACGTTTTTATCATTTATTTTGGGGCCGGACTTTTGTGATCCAGATGTAATCCATAATGGACACTATCGCACGGGGATACCAGTAGGGTAGTATTAGATTCCTCACGGTATGCTCGGGCCCAACGACTAAACAACCTCGGTGTTTCTTCGTATCGCCGTAATGTCAGGATTTTGGGAATCGAAGATACTTCCGACGGTCCTACGGCTTCAACTCATTGAACTCTTTCCTGACAGAGGGACGGTATTGTGTACTCTCTGATACTTCGCTGGACGCTGGTGTATCCATCTTAGCGCCGTCTCAGGACCTCTATTTAAGTGGTGAGATTCCCAGTTCCACCGCTCAAGGCCGTTGTCAGGGTGGAGTTCTTGGTGATTCCTCCTTCAATTATTCTCTATTATCCCTTTCCGCCACCTCCTTTGTGTTCCCGTCTCTAAATCACCAAGAGCTTGGATCAATCATTGCGTTGACTATAGTTGGCAGCGACAAGTCGATTCCTGCCGCGCTATGATTGTCTGTCCAATTCAGCTACACTTACCTATCCAATTGTCGCCAGCCAGCTAGATATGTGACTATAGTTGGCAGCGACAAGTAGACCCCTGCCACGTTCATCAGTTGACGACGATGGTATGCCCAAGTTCAGCCACACTTATATATACGTCCTTCTCTTCGTTAACAAAGTCCGTCCGTCTTCATTTTCAAAGAAATAAATCAACAGCAAACAAATCCACTTAGGGTCCCTAATTTATAATAGATCTTAATAATAATGAGTGCCCATGAAAACGAAACGAAGATTTTAATATTCATTCGGATTTCGCAACGGAGGAAAGGCGAAAAAAATTTCACGGCTCGCTGGCCTCGTTATTTGTCCTGGCTTTTCCTTGTATCTGTTTTTGTAACGCCGCTTTTCGCGAAATCTCCGGTTTGGAAAAAATAAGGGAGGGAAAGGCCCGTGACGTAACTGATCCCCTCTTTATAAATCATTATTACAAACAATATTATTTTTAAATCGAGTGATTCAATTTGCCGCAAAATCGGTGCGCTTCGTTTTTTTCTCTTTGTCGTGATTTATTGGTCGAATTTGTAATAGATGTAATATAAGATGTAATAAAGATAAGACATTGATGGATTGTGTAAAGGACAGAGGTTGGTTTGTGGTGCGACAGAGGACGTATGGCAAAATAGAGGGGTATGGAAGGAAACGACATTGCACCGACCTCAAGCAATCGGGCAACGGTCTAAGTAAGTGTGTAGTATATTAACGTATATAAGTCTAAAATACTCTTAAATCCTACATAACCAGATAGCGCCACAGAACACTCAGTGTTGCTTTTTTGTTGTTTCATTATTTAAAACATATTTATTATTTTTCTATCTGTTCAAGAACGGACAAATGATACTAATCCCTGCGGCTGGGCGGCCTATCATAAGAGGCGACAAAACAACCCACAGCAAGATGGTAGGGTATTTGCCTATCTGGTTAGCTACCACCTCTTGTCTAGAGTATGCCGCCATAACAGTGTTCCGGCGTTAGTGGCCAGGTTCCGAATTCCCTCAAGGCAGCACATTGACAGCAAATCTGGTGTTACTAATGTCCATAGGCGACGGTAACCACTCTCCATCACAATTGGGCCGTCAGTCTGTCTGCTGTGCTTCAGCAATAAAAAAAAGTCAATGTATAGAAAAATTAAGAACTTATTAAAACGTTGAATTTTTTTCTGATTTATAAAAAAAATTGTAGAAAATGGTTTTTTAAATGAAAGTTATAGCTGCTTTAATCGTGTGTAAATTTGGGAGCTATTTAGAGTCTTTTACTGAGCTATTCACATTCTTATTCTTATAATTAGCCTTCCTCTATGTTACAAGCAACGCTTGAGATAGTAATGAATATAAATTGACTATCGCGCAACCCTGTGAATCTCGATTCGATCAATTAAGTACTTATTATATGCCTATATACAGAGAGACAAAGAGAGATAGAGAGAAAGAGAGATAGAGCGAACTCTTTATCGTACAACATTGCAGAAAACTTACAGCCTAAAAATATTATAAATGTATACCTAGCTCGGTCTTATGGCTAAAAAGCGATCTCTTCTAAACCACCCGTGGCAGGAATAATACAGATTTAATGTGTCGAAGGTGGTATACATACATATTCTACGATACAATACTACTACAAAAGTTTTTCATAGCACAGGCAAAGACAATGAATCTCCACTTGCCATGATCTTGGCACTTGCATCTTGCTTTATCAACCTTCACGATATATGCACGTCTGATTGAAGTGCTTTTTGCATTTTAAAATACGTCGATTTGCTAAGAAGTATTGTCTCAAATTACGGGTCGCAGAGATTGAGTTATCGACATTTTTGAGGATTCGCAATATTTTTTTTATTTTTCTCTTCAATGTTGTCCTTCCTCTTTACTGTAAAGTGTTCTTAGCTTGTCACCGAGAGATATTTCATTTCAGACACTTTAAGCGTCTCCGGGCTTCTTTTGTTAGACTCTGTTAACAATTTGATTGTTTTTTTTCTTCGCTCTTTAGGCCGAGCGTTTTTTAGCTCTACTATCAAGTTGTTAGATTATTGTTCTATTTTAACGAGTTTATTTACTGACGGAATGATAATAGTGGGTAGTTTGGATCTATTACCCCACTACTCGGCTCGTCCCATCATCGTTCGATTATAAAAGCGTGCGGACGGAACGACGCGACAGCATTCCTAATTCCACTTTGTATATACGAGTAAAGCCATTACAAACATTGTATTATCTAATCAAATGGCAGAAGTAAACCTTATCTACCGATCTTTATGTATCGATCCTTAGGTAGTAGTCAACTTATGAGTACATTCAAATACTTTGTTCAAAAATGGTTTTAAAAATATTAGTTTCACGCGCAGTCATTAATTTTTTAATGTGAAATATTAAAGTTGTGAGATAGTGGTTTAATTAAAATGGAAATGCAATTACAGTCATAAAAAGTAAAAAATGTGAGGTAAACGTCCACAATGTATCATTAAAATAAGGGTATAAAGATTTACTTTTATTAAAATATAAAAGCGCGTTATCTAGAGTATTTAGGATTGAAGTATAAGCTTCAGATTTTCAGTTATTGTATTTTTAATAATATTTTTGTTGGGGTGAAGTCCCGAGGCCATGAGCCTCTACAAAGATCTTTTATAACGACTTATTGACATTTCGCGTGATCAAAGGGCTGGTTCCTACTTCGGTCAACGGATCAGTATGGTGATGAAGCGAAGAAACGTAGTCAGCCTTCTGGAAACCTTACCCATTATTGACTTCAATGACCTAGGCTCAGTATTCTACTTATAGTCTTGAGGGATTATAGGTAGAATTGGTATCCTACCTATAATACCTTAAGACATGTGTATAAATCAGGTTTTCTTCATTGTTCTAGTTTATAATTTAACATTACATACATAAAGAATAAGATGGAGGGAGAAGAAGACTAATGAAGAAGTATTGACCGTAGTAAAAGAAAGACGTGCGATTCTAAAAACCATAGAGGAAAGAAGTGGAAGAATGTTTGGACATTTACTACGACACGACGATCTCTGTAAGATAATAGAAGGCAAAGTGAAAGGTAGAAGAGGGAAGGGGAGATCTAGGAGGGCGTTTATCGACCATAGGAAAGGATGGTGTCGTGTCATATAAAGAAGTAAAAGAACTGGCCTAGAATATAGAGTATTGGAGGAGGCTACTCCGACAAGAGTTAAACTCTTAAATATTATAATGATGACATAAGATACGTTGCATATTTAATATTACATATATTTATACTATGAAATAATAAATGAAGTAGAAATGAGAGTTTTAGATGTATATGTGAGGTTCAGTTGAATCATATGATAAGGAACTTATTAATAATTATAATTTACTTTCATAACCACACCGTTCGCCAGCGACGGGATGTTCACCCTCATTTCTTTGAGCTCCCACGCTCAACTACGCAACGGTTATCTAGAATATTTATTCCGCGTACAACAATAATCTGGAGGGAACTTCTCGTCGCGGTTTTCCCTTCGTGCTATGACATAGGGGTTTTTTTTAAGAAGGCCGTTATAAAATTTCTTAGAGGTCGGCCAGGCGTTGGCGACACCCCCGGCATTGCAAACGTCCATAAACGACGGTAATCGCTATCCATCAGTTGGGCCGTCTGCCTGTTTGCTTGCTTCAGGCAATAAAAAAAAAACATCATGATAACGGAACGTTGTGGATTAAAAGAAGATACAATAACAAAAGTTGAGAAAGGAATGTCGAGATGGTTTGGACATATAGAGAGAATGGATAAGAAGATGCTAACAAAACAAGTGTGGGTGATAGAGTTGCTGCTGGTAGTCCGCGACGTACTTACTATAATCAACTCGCAAGTGTCTTAAATAATGGCCAGATAAAAAGAATGTAGATGAAGCAAAAGATGTATGTTACGATCGTAGTAACTGGAAATCCATCGTCTCTGCCCACCCCTATGGGAAACAAGCGTGATAATATGTATATAAATAATAAATAACGTCAATCGTCGTCTAGTTTGTTATCTGTGCATCTACATTTCAAAATAATTGTACTAATTCAGTCTAATAGTTTGTATGTATAAGATTGATGTTAGCGATAATACGGTCTATTGTTATTGTAAAGAATTGTATTGTAACTGCTTAACTAGGAAAATAATCCAAATGTTTTGTTAGGATTAAAATATATCAAGATTATTATTGTACTCCGTTGAATACAATAATATTGTTGTTATAGTTTTTTTAAATAGCATGTATTCTTTTGTAAAATATATGTTGATATTCATTTATATTTATTTTTAAATCCCTAACGAATATATACACTAAAAAGAAAAGAAAACACTATAAACTACTATCGGTCCAGCCTAAGCAGATCGCAGTCACTGGGCAGTGTGCCTAGAAGGCTAGCAGCATTACCTCGCTGAATACATTTATTGATGCACCAAACAAATTACAGTCTTAAACAAAACTACAAATTTAAGTTAGAAACATGATCTCTGGATTAATGTTTCAAGACGTGCATATAATGTACAGAATTTGTGAAATAATTTGGGTAAGTGCTTGGTAGTCGGGACACAATGAGGGGTCTCGATATGGATCCGTTTGTCAATGTCATCTGGGTTCTTATTTAACTATAAGTATTTGATCGAAAATACCCCATAAATCAAACACTGCTCAACGGATATCATTCAAAATAATTTTCAGGGAAAGTTATTTTACAAATTTTGTTAAATTTTTTTCAGAATTTTCTTCCTCATAGTTTAAATGTAACATTTTCATGGTCGGCAACGCCAATCTAAATTTTTATGGTTTTACTGCCTAATTTTTTTAGTACTATACAGACTACACCTTGAAAAATATTATCTATGTGGACGCAGTAGTCTCTGAGAAAAAATACTATGTCATAATACGTATGTAGATATGAAGATACTGTCGAAGAGAGGAATAATTTTCAGGAGTCTGTTTTTCTTGAAAAATACAATCTCGAAGTCTTCAAGTCACGAGTGAATAGGTACCTTCTAGGTAACCATGCCATACATTAATTCAGACAGTGGTCAAGCGTAAACCTATTAGCTATATTCATAAAAAAAGATACGGCCAAAGGGAGAGACGAATTTGTCTATTTCACAAGAGTTCCGTTTTTTATCAAAATCGCCACGAAAACCTAAAAACTGATACAGACATAATTATTTATATATAAACATTACCAACAATACATACATACATAGCTTCACGCCAGTTCCCTTGCTGCTTGCAATAAAGCAAGGTGCTTACAACTAGATCACTCATCCGCACCCCAACATCCATCAATCTTATTCTCTGGAGACAATCGTCCAGGTATAGGATGAACAGCAAAGCCGACAGCACGCAGCCCTGCCGGACGCCAATATTGACGTCAAACCAGGGCGACAGGCTGCCTTCCACCCGCACGCATGCCATACAGTCCTCGTAAGTGGACTGCACAGCACGCATCAATTGGCCATCAATCCCATACCCGGGCAATATGTCCCAGAGGTCCTTCCGTACAACCCTGTCAAATGCTTTCTCTAGATCCACAAAACCGCAGAAAACCTTTCGGCCCATAGACAGCTGCTGCTATTACCAACAAGGTACCACATAATGCTTATTCAAAGGTTTAGAAGTCGATTTTACGAGAATTGTGGTATTTGTGACATGAAGGCAACAAAGCAGTTAATTGAAACAGCACAAACGTTCTCGCGGCGAAGTCGTAGCACTGTGGCCGAGTGGCGCCCAGCCGCGGCAGTGCTACGCCGCTCGCCGTGTAGAACGCTCGCGCGTAGCGCCCGCTACGCCGCATGTAGCGATCCGCTACGAGGTGCAGTGTACCTGTGTACCGTGTACAATATTGTTATAATTTACATTACATGTTTATGTAATGTATTAATATTACATGTAATCATTTGTGTTTGTGCTTTGTGATTACGGAGTTGGAATGCGCATTGTAATGGGGTTTTTTCGACCAAGGTATTCGGTGATTATAATGAATTTCAGCGGTTTTAGCGGCCATCCTTAATAGTTCGTGTCGGTGTAATTAATCGACATACTGTCGCTTTCCCATCATTTACACAGAGATGGTTATCGATAAAATTACTTAATTCGCTTTTTACTATGTTAATTTCACTTCGGACTCACTTCAAATTAATAGATTCAGTCAATAAATTGGTTTTGTGACGAGGCTTTTGTAATAATTATTTCCGCATTTATTACAAATGAGTCTTCAGGGTTTGTCATTTAAGTTGTTGTTTAGTGAATTGTATTACATCGATGAGGTAAATTTAATCAGAATAAGTATGTCTTTTTTATTACAAACTAGTACAAATTATATTGAATGTTCTTTTAATATACAAAGTGAATGAAATAGCTATCCAATTAAAAATCTGGGGCGTACGTCGTATGCTTTCATATTTCATGAACTCAAAATAAAATATGTGTCACTCTTTTACTACTCTGATATTTTAATATTTAGTTATAGTAGTTTAGTAACCATAATAATCTGTCTCATTAAGATAGGATATGTTAGAATCCTGTATGAGCACGCATCTCTTAAGCAGTGTTTGAACTTAATGTGTGACTTGAAATGACCACGTTACTGACAGTGAAAAAAATGCCAGGAAGCCTTTACATAAAAATTAACGATGAGTGAAAGTCGCCTCTTTGTATTAGAAAATCGTTGCGGGTATGTGCTGCATAGGACATTTGATATTTTACAATAGAATACATCAATAGGTACATATTGGTATATACCTAATTTTTTAAAGTCAAACTTCTTTAGAATCGTTGTGATTTGAAACTCGATGAAAGGAAAAAGCGACACTAAAAGGAGATAAACACATAAAATCTATAGGACTAAGCCTGGGAGAGAATGAGATACGAGCTTTACATTGTGCAGCACAGATTAGAGGGTCCATAAGACCGATAATTAAACATAGGTCTAATTTGGACCGAGATAAAACTGATAATAATATCTTTTAGACTAAAACAGTGAATAATTAATTGTGATACTTAAAAGTTTATTTTGAATTATAATATGTTGTTGGATGTAGGCTAAAGGAATTATATTTATATTAATAAAAGTTAGAGAAGAATTATCTGTGAGTATATTCTCTGAAGGTTCACTTCCATTGCGTGTGAACTGTACAAAAGTGTGTATGTACATTAAAAAAAAAATTTGTTCCTAGTCTCTTCATATTTTGTTTTAAGCCTGACCCTAATAAACAGAATTCTTAATGATTTATAAAACGAGTTTCAAGAAATCTGACATAAATTTTCATAAGAAACTTGTATGTGATGTTTCCATATCGAATATTCGAATGAAACCGGGATTTAAAGATAGGATATTATTCAAAATAAGCTATTAATATTTATCCAGACTATGTTTTATGTACATAGAAATAAATTTGCTTTTGGTGTTGGCTTTGTAAAGCCTATATATTATTCGTTTAGCAAGAAACCTATTTTATGGCGTGGTCACGTAGGATTTATTAACATTGGAGTGATTGATGATTTCTTGGAAAATACACAAATATATGTAGTTACACTAGTTTACTCAATATAATGTTAACAAAGCAAGCGTTGGATTGAAATATATTTATCTTATACTAATATATAAGTCTGTTGTTCGTGCCTACCCCGCAAGGGAACTGGCGTGAAGTTATGTATGTATGTACTAATATATAAAGCTGAAGAGTTTGTTTGTTTGAACGCGCTAATCTCAGGAACTACTGGTCTGATTTGAAAAATTCTTTCAGTGTTAGATAGCCCATTTATCGAGGAATGCTATAGGCTAATATTATCACGCTAAGATCAATAGGAGCGGAGCACCAATGAAGAATGTTTCAAAATCGGGGAGTTTTGAAAACAAATTCCACGCGGACGACGTCGCGGGCACAGCTAGTAGGGTATATTTACATCTAAATATGCCCTTACATATATGGCTGCTTACGGTTTCCTATCTAAAGTTAGGAGATCTGTCTGTATGTTATAGCTGATCCATCTCAGAAACTATTACTAAAGATATATGTATATATACATTTTACAAAAGTTTTGTGTGTTCTAATTAAATATAGAGAAATTTTCGCAAAAATATTATACATTATTAAATAGGTGATGTCAGAAGCCTTAAGAATAGACGAGCTTGCATGACAAGAGTTATGAATGTCAAAGAGGCAAGTGAGGTGTGTAAGAATAAGCCTAAATGGCACTCTGTTGTTCGTGCCTACCCCGCAAGGGAACTGGCGTGAAGTTATGTATGTATGTATGTATTATTAAATAAAGAAAGGAAATCCTGATTGTAATAAATCAATCTATATCTATACTAATATTATAAAGAGGTAAAGTTTGTGAGTTTGTGACGTTGTAATTTCTAGATCTACTAAACCGATTTAAAAAATTCTTTTACTGTTGGAAAGCTACGTTAACAGGGAGTGTCATAGGCTATATAACATGACGCTAGGTATATACCGCGGGAGCAGGACAGAGCGCAGGTAAAACCGCCCCGGGCCGCTAGTGTATTATAATATTATTAACACAATATAAACTAATACAATAAAAGGAAACTTAGTTACATATATTGCATTTTACCTATAGTTTGTCACAAAAAATGTTGATCTTTGTTTATTTTGCGGAACCTTTCATTTTACGTGAAATAACACGCAATTGTATTTGAAAATAAATTTGCTCAGCGAAACTAGGGCTGGCACTTTTTGAAGAAATTATAGTATTTTTGGTTTTAAGCTGTAAGAATATACCCAGCACATTTGGGAAAATTGGGGAAACACAGTATAGATTTATTTTTCATTGTTTAGTTTTTTCTGTTGTTATTGAATTTTCCATGTGTAAATTTTGCATTACTTCTTGTTTTGGCCAATTAATGTTTATTATCTTTAAAATAATCATAAAAATGTAAACAACCATCGCCAATTATAATAGCGATGAAAATATCGTACATTTTGTTTTATATTACTATTTTTCTGTATTAAATATCACATTGACTAAAATAGAGTATGATGCCCGCGACTTCGCCCGCGTGGTGCGGTTTTTAACTATCCTACGGAAATTCTTTAATTTTTCGGGATCAAAAGTATCCTATATGTTGCCCAGGGATGTAAGCTACCACCATACAAAATTTCATTTAAATCGGTCCAGTTTCGGAGATTAGCCTGTACAAACAAACAGACAAACAGAAAAACAAACATCATTGTACAGAAATTCGACCTCTACACTTTTATTATATGTATAGATACTATATATTATAGGACGGGTGGGAACCCTAAGCAAAATACTAGACTTCGAGTTCCCGTCAAAAATTCCGAGCAATAATAATTAAGAAATCATTAATATAATTAATTATTTCTTCAAGTGCGATAAGACGTCACGTTACAAGTTACCGATCAAGAAAATTTGATACTTAAAATTAATTATTAGGGAATTAATGAGATCTATCTTGAAGCTTAGAATATAATTAATAGTCTGTAATTGGTGATTTAAGTAATGATCTTGGAATTTCTTTTCAAATATCTGAAAAGATTTTAAGATCGAGACTTCTTACAATCTTTTTGAATAAAAATATTCTTTTATAGGTAATTTTAATTGGACACGTTAAGGTCTTAGAATGTTTTATTAATATTGAAATGTTATGTAAGACCACCTGTACCTGCGATTCGTCTACGTGGATATTTTTTCGCGAAACTCTAAAAAAAAGTTACTTCTTATAACATCAGTTATCTGCCAGTGAAGGTTCCGTCAAAATCGGTCTAGCCGTTACATAGATTAGCCGACAAAAATTCAAAAAATTGTATTTTCGGAATCTCCTAGTTCGTATTATCCCCCCTGATTCTTTTCCCATTTCCATTTTGACATTAAAAACACACAATTCAATTTTATTTATCTGTATAGATTATCAAGTAAAGTGTATTTATATCTTTTATACGTACATACATAAAGTTGAAATTGAAGTCTCTGTTTATAATGTCATAGTAACAGCTTTTTACTAAATGCATATGGAAGTATATACGGTACTTATATATAAAAAAAACAATTCTTATAATTTTTGTCTATTAATTCCAAGTTCTAAGAGAACAATTATCGATAATCGGATAGATTAATTATCGATTATACACTACCTCATCCCTACAGTGAACTGTCAAAATCCTTTTTCCAGGGTCTTCTTCCTCTCTATCTATCTATTGAAGAGGTTGGGGCCTCAACGTTTTACCTCTGCCCCGGCCGCAACTCGGTAATTGAATTTAGACCCGTTGGAGCCTTCCCCGCATGTCGATGGTTTCACAGCAGCTCTCTTTAGCGGATCTGCGCTGTCCGATGGCCTTCGCGGGCTTGCGCTGACTACTTCTGCGGCTTAGTTGGTGATTTATTGGCGTTTGGTGGCTATCTGTGGATTCTGGTGGCCTGTCAGCAGCTTTGTGGGTTTCGCGATCTCATGCCATCGCCCTGGTTCGATAAGCGTCTATACGCTCTTATGATCACGAGGAGTCGGCAGCCAGGTGCATTAATGGACTGGTGGCTGTGCATATATTGGGGTTATTATCTCAGATTTGACAGTGCATAGGGTTCCCAAACCAGAAGACAAAAGCATTTGACGTTTATCACATCTAGGAAACCTGTCACTGTAGGTAGATGGTCACCCACTCGCCCGTTTTTTATCACAAATATGTCAAACATTTTAATGTAACAGATACGAGAAACGGGTATATCAGATATTGTATGTCAAGTGAATGGATCTCGACAGCATTGTTCGGTTTTCAGTACTGGACATCAAAGTTGCGATACATTTTGTGGAGGTATGTTTTATTATTTAACAATATTTTTTACTGATAATACTTATACGTGCGTATTATACCGTACACAGTCTTTTAACATGCATTTACATTGTTGTTTGTATAGTATTTTTAGCCTCTACAATGTGTCTCATTCTTGTAATTTGTACTTTGTTTTCATTTTAAAAGGCCTAATAAAGATTTGTATTTATTATTCGATAACGAAAATTAATATAATGTAGGTACTTTATATCTTCAACATTGAAAATTTCCGAGAGATAAGAAATGAAAGTTTACGCGATTGCATCAGAATTTGCTGATAAGTGCACACACTTTCTGTATTAACCAATTTCGAAAAATGAAATAAGGTAAGTGATAGTCAAATCTGATTGAGACAATTTATATCACCCTACAAAACGCTGAAGTTTCTAGATTTTGAATAGGAGTAGCAACTTATTATGTCACAATATAAACGAGTCAAATTGCCTATTAATTCATTTTTTAAATAGGTATTTTAATTATTTTATTATGATATTTTAAGAGTGTGATATTAGTATAGTATTGTAGTGCACGGTCTTTTACATTAAAATTATTTTATAATTTACGTACATATGTCATTTACTCAATCGTTTCCTTGGATACAGCGTGGGAAGCCCTAGTTGTATTTAAATCTTTAAAGAATTATCACCAAATGTTATAATTTTTAAGTGTGATGTATCTTTACTCACTAATTTGTCTACACTGTGACGCTCATTCCAACAGCTCGGTCGATATGGCCAAGCACGCGATGCTATAGTAAATGTAAATCCTAAGAAAGGTAGCACTTTGATGTTTTATACTCGGGTTTAATTTTATTTTTACACTTTGCCGGACTCTCGCTTCCGTGTTTTGATGTAAGGAGTGTTGTTTGAATATTGCTTTTACAGAAATATTTTTGCGTTTTAAAATTCGCCTGTGATCTTGTTTGCGATGAATGAATGAGTCGAAGCTTTATGGCCAAATTGTAAGATCGTTATGACGTATAACTTTTGTATCTGAAGGAAATTATACACATTACATACCTCTAAGCATGTTATCACGCCTCTTTCAGGTAGATGTAGGCAGAGACCATGGATCTCCACATGTTGACACATACCTCGCGTTAAATCTACTTTTAATAATCTCTGCGTGCGCGTACGTTTATTCGTGTTGTTTTTAATAATGCAAAGTTTTATAAAATACATTCTAAGGTTCTATTAAATAAATGGCCGACAGCCATAACTTTGCCTATTTTATTGTTAACTTTGATTTCTGTTAACTATACTTATCTTATAACTTGAAGTGTATATGTGTCTATCTGTTATTTGAAAATACAAGCAAAAATTTAAGGTAATATTGCTATTTATGAAATGCCTGCTCATAAATGTTTTTAAACGTTTTTTTGTCTCTCTGTAAATTTGTTTCGAATAGGCTCAGAAATGGGTTTCAATATAAATTTAAGGGATGATAAATGTATCAATTTATAATATATCGACGTACTGTAACGACGTACGTTGAGTACAACAAGGTCAAATTGAAGATATTCAGAAGGTTCCGAAATTCTGTGTAGAGATTAATGAAAGTTGATGAAGCGAAAACTGTTTGTCAGGATCGTGGTAAGTGGAAATCGTCTCTGTCTACCCCAATTGGAAACAGGCGTGGCAATATGTATAAAATTATCATTGTACTAAGTTTTAGAGGCCGCGTCCCCAGACTCGGCCGTTTTAGCTGGCGAACGACAGGAGGACCTAGACCGCCGCAAATATGCATATATTGTTGGCAATGGATATATATTCGGGGCGTTCGGTGTCGAAACTCTAGGGCCATGTGGTCCCGAAACCTATCGGCTTTATCGCGATCTATCATCTCGTTTGAAAGAGGTGTCACGTGACCAAAAGGTCTGATCTGTACTTGGGGCAACGTAACGACGTTGCCATCCAACGCGAAAATGCGACCAACGTTTTGGGCACCTTCACAACCGACGGCGATTTGGGACTCTATTTTTTTATTTTATTACTATCGCCTCCGCCCCTTTCATAGTTTAAGAAAGAGGATGTTCTTTTCCACTTTAGTATTTTCTTTCTTTTATATTCATTCTAATATATGGGAATAGGGGATCTATTTATTTATTTTTATTTCTTTTTTTATATTTTCTTGTTCACGATTTGAAAAAAATAAAGAAAAAATATTTATTAAGAATGGGACTTATGGGACTTGAATTACAATGCCGTTGGAATTACTCTAGAATTTATTAGAACTACACAAACACGTATAACACAGGTACAAATATAACTGAACACAACTAGTACAAACGTAATGCACGATTCAATAACACGCGCAAAGTCCGTCACTAAATGTATACACGTCTTGCCGCGCTTGTGCTTTGACTGATGATCTCTCCATTGGGCCATTCTTTATAATGCCCCAATGCTATATGTCTACCTGGCAAGCGTTGACGTAATTTCCCAGAAAACGTAATCCGCACACCTGCGTAATTATGCCTGCCAACGGCCATAAATGAGTACAATACACTATGTGTGTGTGGCTGTTTTCTAATTATTACTTTTAAACATATAGTAAACAAAAGAAGACAGTCATAAATAGTTTCAATGTTATTAAGTCAAACGCTGCGGCAGGTAATAAATGTGATTTGTCTACAGGTATGCAGGTGGCCCAACTTGTAACTATACAAACCAAAGCATACTTGTAAATAAGACAATACAATTATGAAATGGGAGTTCTGAATCGGTCCTCACTCAGCATGATGCTGATTGACTCAATCAGCGCTGGTATTCCGCTAGGGCCGTTACAGTAACTCACGAATAGACAAAACGAAACAAACAAAAATCAAAAAAAAATATGATGAGTACTATTGGAAACAAATATAAAAATAAACTGTATAATTAATATAAAAAACTGATACAAAAATTAATGCTACGAAGCGAATTTATAAGAACATTATGTTCTTATAAGTATTCGGATAAGGAACGTAAAGCTTAAAAACTATAACAATATCATTTTTTTATATTTGGGACTTAGGTATAATTTTAATTTGTTTATTAGAAAATTTTAAATATTTTAGTGTATATTTTATATCGATATCATGCAGGTTTCAAATAATTTTAAATTAAATCTTAAATCCTACGCCACCCTAGTAACTGCCACAAACAGTATTATACAATAAAGCGTATTTATTCATTCCCAAGGCCCACGAAATAAGTCAGTCACATTCGTATGCGAGTATGAATGAATCAATAATATTATCCATAGCTAAATGCACTACTTGGACTATAGTAATGCCAATGCCATTCGGTAGTTTTCAACTCGCGTGTATTGGTCTATTTATTATATTTCGGGGTGTTGCGTGTCGCGAGCCGTTATCACGCCCCATCGACCCCATCCTAGTGGCTTACATCGTAATTTTTTACGATAATATTAAAAAAATTATACTATCATCCTGTGTATACCGTTGATAAATTGTTCCGCTGCCTTGGATCGTGTAGTTATGGTGTTCGGGTGGTTTATTGTTGTACTTACACTATTATTCCTATAAATAAAAAAATAGATTTTGTGAACATTAATTGTTGTATACCTATAAATAAATAAATTATTGGCAGACAAACACATATATTGTTTATTCCGAAGCTAAACAAGTTACGCTTATTATGGGCAATATACAACGGACCACTCTGAGGCCAATCCCAAACACCCAGACCATAGTAAATAACGAAAATCTATTCCTAGGAGTTTTCAACATAGTTTGTTGATCGGTAGAGCCGTGCTGGAATCATTAAATTCAAATTCAAAAGAATTTATTTAAAATAGATTCCACTGGAGAACGCTTTTTGAATAAGTTAAATTTTAAATCTATTTTCTATTCTAAGTATACCGTTTCGCAATGGGTTATAACTGTTTAAAGGAGAAGAAGCGGCAAGAAACTCCTCGGCAACACGTCTAGTTAAATAATTTCTATATATAATACGCACAAGTTGAAAACCTTCGAAAAGGTAAGGGTAAATAGGCACTATTATAACAATGCGCTTACGTGTTCATTTTGATACATCAATAAAATTAAAGTCTCCGTCTGTCTATGATTTCAAAATGCCAACCAATTTAAGTGAAATCTGCTACACTTGAACGGTGTCATGGGCATAGAAAAAAAACCTAGAGTAATCATAGAAGCAGTAGGATGTGTGTTGAAATCAAATCGTAAATTAATATAAATCATATCAACAGTAAACTATACACTACTTTTATTATGATAGTTATAAAGCCTAAGTTATAGTATCCTTTGGGTTAAAAGGTTATCTTTGGCTTGCTTAGCGATTTGTGTGTTTGTTTACACCATATCTGAGGTCAAGGGTAGCTGTGCAAGCATGTACAAGATTATGTGTAAAATGTGTACAAATATTGAGGTAATGTTTTTGTTTATATAGGCTAAGTAAGTGTAGGTCATATTTATAGTATACTTATGTTAAGATATTATTTTTTATTTAGGGGATATTTCTTATTTTTATTATCCTGTCTAAGAGTAGCAATAGTTCCAATATATTTTGTATCGATTTTTGGCAATCCCTTATTGTCCGATTTCATAAAAAAATATATAAAATTCAGAGAGATCTATTTGATCGTATCTAATTTTAAGCACCATTATACCCCTCCGAAGCAATTCTATTTTACCTACATAAAAACTTAATTAGATTTTTTTAAATACATTATATAAACCTTCAGTGAAAAATCCTTTAACATGATGTAAATTGCCGCAAAATCCGTTGCGATGTTTAGGAGTAGTTAGCGGATTACAGGCAAATAGACGCGGAAAGCGGATTTATTTTTTTGTTCTAAGGCCTATTAACATACAATTATTGAAGTGAAACTTCTTTAGAGTCGTTGTGTTTTGAAACTCGATGAAACGAAAAAGCGACACTAAACAGAGATAAACACATAAATCTATAGGACTAAGCCTGCGAGAGAATGACATAGGATACATTATATTTAATCATTTAAACACTATGCTCATACAGATAGAGTTAGAAATGTTTTGATGTTTTTGTTACTATTTCAAATTTCGTGTTTTAAAGCTTAAATATATTATAAAGATATATGGAAAATGATGTCACGAAATATAGAATCCCTCCCACCCCTTGTCACACTTTATGTCACTTCTACTGCATGTGAACTGCACACACACACACACACTTTTTTATTTTATATATTTTATTTTTAGCTTTTTAAATAGATGTGATATTTTAAGTATAGTTTTATTGTTTTATACATTTTTTATTAATAAGAATACATTATATTTAATTTAAAACTTATCTTAAATTAGGCACAGAGAATTAAAGAGATTGTAAAATATACAAGTATGTATATTAAAAAAGACTTTGTTTTAGGGAAATTTGATACGCCGCAGCCGCCTCTTTTTAAAAAGTGCTAAGATATCTTTAGAAGCAATGTTCGTATATTTCGTTAGATATAACATTCTATATGAAAATAAAACATTATTATTCTTTGTTTTATCATAAATTACCGTAAGTAAAATAGTAACAACGATTTATGTAAGGATGAAAAATGTGGTCTTATGTTATTACGCCCCGTCCTTTGTTCCGGTAATAGTAACGCTGTCGTGAGGCATTGTCAAAGCCTCTAGTGTTGGCATTATCCGGCCTATTTGCTGAGGCCAGTACAAACCGGTCCTAAACAAATACGACCAAGATATATTTGCAAGCTCACAAACGGGCTTAACACTAAAAATTAAACCCCGTTTAAAGTTTGAGCTATACGTTTCCACTGCAAATATAATGAGAGAGATAAAGTTTCAACTTTAACGAGGACTCTGTTTGCTGTTGTTGATGCTTCGGGAAATTAAAAGATTTTTCTTACAGAAATTCTTTTTTTTTAATTCTTGTCATTCTGCCTTGTGGATGCCGCTTTAGTGTTTACACAACTGCATTTATGCTAGAGCTTCATCTGCGTTAGTGTTAAAGATTCAAGTTCTTATTCATACTGACATAGAGTGAGTTTGTAGGCTTCTTTAAGAAACTTAACGATGCCTCCAAACTACTCAACTCAATATGAATAAAACCATTAGGCTGTTGCCGAATGCGTATTATTTAAAGCGATAAAAAATAACGCCCTTAGCGCATAGCAACATTAGTGTACGTAGATAGGTTTATCTGTCAATATTTGCTGTCATTAATAATAGCGCATCTTAAATAAGGCACTAAACCTATCGCGATATCCGCGTGAAACGGCCTAAATCACATCTACAAAAATACTAGAGTTTGGCTGATTGAAGTTAAACACTTCAATTATTCACAATTTTTTTACATGGCTATGATAATTGTTAATGTTATTTTATGAAAATATTGTCGTTATTTCTGTAATTGTCATAATATTTAAATTTGCACCGCTTTTTCAGTCTCTAATATCATTAGCCAAACTCTGTGTGTTTATGGCTTATGGCTTGGCAACTAGGCCTTTAAGCCAGGCGCAATTGTTATGTAGGCTACAATCGACGAAGTTCTTGTGAAAACTCGAAAGGCCACATTTGACTATACAGTTCGCATTTATCACGAAAAACACATAATTACTACTCAAAAACTATCAATATCCTACAACTATTGCTCATTTTAGAGAGATTTTACACATTTAAAAAAAATAAAACTGCACAGCACAACGTCTTCTGTCAGTTCCCGCTAAAAACTCCTAACCAAACTCTATCATACATAGTAACACAACACAACGATTTCAGATAAAAAACTAATATTCAAACTGACGTGTCATTTATTAATGCTTTTTAAACTTTTAGTATTTATATGTACATTTTTGTCGTTCGTTGTAATAATTACAATCAATGATTAGTAAGAAAATAATAGCGGTTTGCGTTAATTGTGATATATTTTTGATGTTTTGGTGCTTTTAGAAATGTAAAAATATATTTTAATAAAATTGGATATTAAATTTACATTTCTTTATTTTATGTTTTTTATTAGTGTCAATGTTACCCTTAAACCATTAATAGAAAGACCAGATAAACTCCGTACAATCTTAAAATTAAACGGCTGAATTTAAAACATAATTATGTTGTTTTACAGTAACAAAAACAAAATCGACTTCAAACTAAAAACCAAAAAAATAATATTTAACGGACTTCTTTCTACAGTATCTTGAAGTGGGTGTCAAGTAAAACAGAAAAGAACAACAAAAAAATTACAAAGTAAAATACTTTTTATGTTTTACTTGACACTGACTTCAAGATATTGTAGAAAGAAGTCTGTTAAATAGAAGTCGATTTCGTTTTTGTTAAAAAAAAACAATAATTTAGGTGTACGGCGTTCTTTAATAAGGGTTATTCTCGATTTCACTGGAATCCACTCATCAGATCCTGACTTGGTGACCATGGGACTAAGTCGGGAGTATACACACTTAGGGGTAAAAAATAAGAAATAGGTTCACAATTGACGGAGATACCGTGTTACGGAGAAATCGGTTAACAAATTTCGTGGGTTTGTCTAATTCCCTGGAATCCATTCATCAGATACTGTCATGGTGGTTATGGGACCCATTCGAGAGAGTACATACAACCTTTTGATTAAAAAAACATTTTGAAAATCGGTCCACAATTGAGGGAGAAATCGAGTAACACACATACAAAAAACAAATATACAGACGAATTGAAAACCTCCTTTTAGAAGTCGGTTAAAAAGATATACACCAAAATTCTTCGTTTTAATAACAACGAAACCAAATACAGCGGTTTAATTTAAAATTAATGGAGTGCGAAACGTGGTACATGTTAATTAATTCAGCAAAATTTAGTCTATCGTTTGCGAAAAGCTTGTAAATTATAATAATTTTAATGGTTTCCCTAGACGGCGAGCTTACTTTGCGACTGTTTTTAGTTTATAACGTTTTAATTAAAAACATTATTGTCGAGATGAGTATTTTGAGATAGAAATGTGGTGTTAAGAAAATGAATAAGGTAAGAAAGTGAGGTAGGACAGGAGTGCATAAAGGAGAGCCTTAGAAAGTTTTTCCCGTGAGTGAAAAATTAAAAAGACGTATATTAAAGGATGTAATAAGAAGAGGTGAAAATTATATCACAAAAAGAATCGTAAACTGAAAGGTTGGTATACCTTTGTTCTTACAAATAAAGGTATTTCGAAAAGAAATGACTGGATTACGCGAAGGATGACATGATAATTTATGATTTTCAAAAGATGTATGACATAGAAGAAGAATATAGAAGGAAAAGTTTGGGAAAAAGTGAAAGACAAAGAGAGTGAATTTTATACACAGTTAGAAAGTATAATAATAACAGTCCATAAATGTCCCATTGCTGGGCTGGGGCCTCCCATTACGCCACGCTTGTCCAAGGCGGCTTGGCAGGTTTGACACATCGGTTATCTCGATGTGCAGGTTTCATTATGCTTTCCTGTACAGTTGTTAGCACGTGGTAATTGTAACAATATGCACATTAGGTCAGAAAACTGCTTAACTGGTTCGTGCGTTCGGGCCAGAATTCGAACCCGCGCCCTTTGAGTTTTTGGACGCGTGCGCTAGCCATTACGCTGCCACGGCAATTTTTTTATGAAAATTTATTATTAACCTTGTCCAACTAAAACGTCATTCAGACTAAATGATATGTGACATTGATTATAAAATGAGACGCTATGTACAAAATTTAAAGGCAACTATTCCGCCTCACAAATTTCTTAATTAAAACTCACAAAATTTTGAAAATTACAATTTTTTGGAGCGAATCAATGTAATTATCATTTTTCATTTAAAAAAATAGCACCAACTTTCGGCTGGGGTGTTGTAAGGGGAAATTACTCAATTCGCCAAGATCTTTTACAGTTCATTAATCGGCCAGATTGAGCCCCCGCGCCGTCCAGCTTCGCAGCGTTCCAATAAATAACAGGGGCGGAATGGCGCTGAAATCCGACCTGTTGGATTCCGAGCGGTTTTTCCGACCAATATTCATATTTCTAGTTTACAATATATACAGACTTTTTTTTATTGCTGAAGTACAGCAGACAGGCTGACTGACGGCCCAACTGTGAAGGCAAATGGTTACCATCGCCTATGAACATTTGCAACATTAAAGGTGCTACTAATATGTTGCTGGACTCCTATTTAGAACTGAAACCTGGTTACTAATACCGGAACACAACTCAAGGTTGTTATGGCGGCATACTCTAGACCAGGGGTGGTAGCCATCCAGTTGGGCAAATGCCCTACCACGTGGCTGTGGATTGTTCTGTCGCCTCTTACAACAGGCCGCCTGGCCGCACGAATCAGTATTCTTTCTTCGGTCCTGCACGTATAAGTTATTACTTATCATCGAGTTAAAAACTTTGTTTTGTCTAATATTATAAATGCCAATGTGAGTTTGCTTGATTGTAACGCTTTCACCCCTTAACCACGTAAAAGATCGTCAGGAAATTTCGCATACACGTTGTCAGGGGTGTAGAATAGGACATAGGGTACCTTTAATTTTTTTTATTGACTGAATCAGGCAAACAGACAGACGGCCCAAAGCGGTTAACGTCACCTATGGACTTTTGCAACACTCGGTGTCGCTAACGCGTTGCCGGCCTGGATATAATAGTGTATATGGAGCAAGGGTCTAGTAATATATGACACTAATCATTGTGAATGATCTCCCAGAGGACCTGCAATTATACAAATAACAAATCGACCAAATATATTATGAAAAGATTCTATATTGAGTTACGAAGCGGACCCATCAGGCTCACATGTGCAGACCTGGGCCTAAAACGGAACCATATACTAGAATGATGATAGCTCTGCCATTTATATCAAATCAGAAATAAACACTTAAATGATGATAAAAATTCCTCGCCTTTGCTTTTATTTTTGATATAACATTAATATTGTGTAAATGAATTTTTAAAATGTCACTATGTATTTTACACGACTCTGTGGCACGAATAAACCCATGAGGTTCATGTGCCAGAGTCGAATATGTTTTTATATATATGAATGTGAGTATATTGGAAAATAAATTTTAAAAAACCTCTAAGAAATTTTATAATGCCCATAGTGCAAAGTGACAACCGTGACGAAAAGTTCCCTCCAAATCATTGTTCTTGGCGGAATAAAAATGCTCTACAGAACCGTTGCGTAGTTGAGCGTGGGAGCTCAAGGAAATACGGGTGAACATCCCGTCACTTGCGACCGGTGCGGATCATTCTAGATCATTTATAAAAAAGTACTATCCCGAGGGATAGACGAATACAACGGAATCGATGGCGCTTCAATCGCGTTTTATTAGGGCTACCATTGCAATTAACTAACGTCAGGGTAACGACAATGTCATGACAGCGACAATTTGATTGTGTTGCTCTCGTGGAAAATTTAAAAAAAGGTGTAGATTTCGTACAAATGCACTGTGTCCCTTATCTATTTGTTTTTTTTTATTGACTTTTTATATCTTTGTACGCGAAGAAGATATTTCAGGAATTAAATAACATGCATTGTCAGTGTTGATTTTTAAATTAATAAAGACTCCCATTTACTAGCAGTATATTTCAATTTCACTGACTTTTGACATATTATTATATAAAACATATGCTTTAATCATATCAGTTATAATAAATTGAAAGTCTTCATTTCATTCATTTACTGAACAATTTTAATACATTACTATGCGGTGCAAATAATTCATGTTCGTGCCTACCCCGCAAGGGAACTGGCGTGAAGTTATGTATGTATGTATGTATGCAAATAATTCAGTCGAAAGTAAGGATTTTACCATTGATTTCACTATTACTTCATACTACGTTTTACTGTTGGTGCATTGAACAGACACGAGTATATACCGTAACATTTTATAACTTAGCTATCTACAAAGTTATGAACGAATAAATATGAATCTAGACTCAGGCCTGGAACTTTGTGGGAGCGATATGTGATCTCTGGCCTCTTTGGAACATGTTGCGCAATTTGGCATCTGCCGGCTATCGTTAGTGACAGAATGCGATGTACGATGGTATAAAAAGTTTATTATAAAACTGTGCTTCATAAATCTTATACTTTATTGGATATCCGATATTGATATGGTATGTGGCTGCGGAATACTGTATTCATCATACATCAATGTAGTATAAAACGTAAGGAAATTTGAGACTTACGTGTTGAAATTTTTAAAAGTAGATTTTATAGAAACGTTTTAATTAGACTAAAAGCAGAGAAAATATTATCGGGCCCTATAAATATTTTCACTTGAATTATTATTTATTAGGGCTCTAACTATTTGGACAAAAAATAAACCCCTCATGTTTTCCTTGTGTTCGTCTTTAGGTATAATTTTTCAGATATGGGATTAATTCGATTGAATGCGTTTTTATGCGCCCGTAGGGCAAATTACGAAGTCAGGTAATGTTTGTCACTTCTATAAAACGTTTCTTTATCTTTGTAAACAATTACCCAATTTATTGTCATCTTACAGACATTCTCAACATCAGAGATTTTATGAGGACGTATAAAGTTATAATTACATTATAATAAAAAATAAAAATGACAGATATGATCAATAATAACACCCTAAAATGGTGCCATCGCTGGGTTTGAGCTACTCAATTTTACAGCTCATTTTACATTTTAAGCTAGCACGGCTTTTTTACATTTAAAAACGGCAGTTATATAATTTGAGTCCATACTCATAATGTAACGATTAACATCTCTCCTTTGTACCGTGTTCTCCCTTTTTCTTAAGACATTCCCAAGTACCTATCTGAGTTGTTCAGATCGCTAAAAATCTTGAGTGCGGTCACACGTGAAATTAAATTACGGTTTTAAAATTATTGCTCCCGTTATAATCGTAATTTAAGAGGGCATCTGCTTTTGAGGTCAAAGACGAATTAGGGGTCGCGGGTAAGACTCCTCTTTGAACTAATGTTTAGGTGGTGAGTTGGGTAGATAATACATGTTATAATAAATTCTAAAATAATGTAAATATACATGGAAAAACGGGTGCTAAGATACAATATTAAGGTTTTATCGTAATTGTTATAATTTAGTCTTTGTATAAATTGTATCTGTTGATCGAAAAATTGGCTACTCATTCATTAAAACTATAGTAACATTCGTGTTTTCATTTCTTTGAGAGTTTTCTAAAGAATCGTTTCAAAAAATTACGCCACGAACATTGCATGTTTATGCATCTGTACATGGATATTAGAACCCTCAAATTATGAATTATTCAAATTACACATTACGCAAGGAATGGTAGGATAATTTGAAGTACCATAAAAAGTGAAGTATCTCTTGGGAAACATTCTTAAATGTCTTTCCTTGAAAAGCGTTTGTTTATTATAATCGTATTTCCTTTACGTACCGGTTCTATGTGTAATGTATATGAGAATAATTTTAGATCGTTTTATATTATTACGTACGTTTTAGGAGTTCGTATATATTTTGATAAAAGAGGAACCCTTATAAAACGATTGTGTGGTAGTCTTTTATCTTAAGCCAGTATTAAACAATTCATTTCTGTCTTTCAGTTTAGATGAATCAACCAAAGTGTTCCATATAAACATAAACTTGAATCATTCAATGACATTGAGTACCGTCGTGGCCTTTCAGTTCTGTGCCTTTCAACCAATTTGGTTGATCCGTCTACTATCAGCACTTAAGTAAATGCCGTTATACAATGTCACTTTTGAAGGTGTAAAAAAAATGTTACCATACCTGTGTGTAACTGGATATAAAAAAACCAGTGTTATGTGATTTTTGCGTGTGGGTGTACTATGCTTAGGTAATTAAATAATCTTAATATAGTTTCGTAATTATTTCTTTATATATTTTAAAGGGTAGGTACATATTTACCACCAAAACAGTACAAAGCGGATCCAAATATAGATTCGAAGTTTACGCGACCAAAGTTTCTCTGAAACGAAATATTGCAAGTCATAAAATTTATAACTCTCAAACATTAACAACTCAGCGACTTTCTCTGCGAATCGTTTCAATACAAATGGTTGAATCTGCAAAACTACAAAGAGCGCTGTACTGCACGGCCATTATAAAATTCAAAAACACATTCACAAAGTTATAGGACTGAACATGTCCTTACAAAGCGTGCGGCCGCAAGAGACCCGCGACTGGCAATATAAAAATACATTTGCTCGAGTTTTCCCGAATTTACACTAAATCGAACTTGAAGCGGGGCTCGAGCAAATTGAAAACAGTCGACTTTGGCTCGTTATGGAGCCGAGCCGAGCATTTATCTTCATTCGGCCTTTCAATAGAATTGCCGGCGACGTTTTCCGCAACTCAAACGGTGGAACTACTTATTATTTCGAGCAGTTCGAGCTTAACGATTTGGCCTGAACTCGAGCACACCTGTCTGGTGTTTAAGGGGTGCCAGGTGCAATGAATTTATGGCTTCTTGTGTCGCTTGCCTTTTTAAAACTTAAGCTTTGCCATTAAAGAGGATTGTTAAACAATACATTAGGTACATAACTCTCTTATTTCGTAAAGCTCTCTTTCACTGTTCCTTTCAAGTCATCCATTATCTGGTTGTACAATGATCAATGTAGTGAAGAATGTATGTCGTAATCAATTTACTTACTGGCTAAATATAGGGATTTGACACGTGTTTTGTAATTTTAGGACTTATGGACTGAAGCAGGCAAACAAGGAGATTACTCACTTGATGTGATTGATTAACGTCGCCTATAAACGTTTGCAACGTAAGGCTAACGCATTGCCGACCTGTAACAAATTGCTTCTAACGTGCTTCTTAAACAACTTCATGTTATAGCGCAGACTTGTAGTTTTACGGTCATATTCATATAAATATTCAGTTAGAGTAAGTTTGTAGGCTTCTTTAAGTACCTGAAGAAGCCTATAATTTTACTCTAATTCAATATGAATAAGACCGATAACGTCCAAAATATTCTCTCTATTTTTGTCGATTTGTAAACTTCAACTGCTGAAAAATATATTCATGAATTAATCTATTCTACTTTTTTCCAATTTTATCTAATATAAACTTTATTCTCGAATTTTTTTTTCTAAATATTCCACCGTAAAATATTTTGACAGACGTTTTTATACAGCGTATGATGAAATTTTCTTTCCTTTTTTTAATGAAAATTTTGTATCACAATTGTGCAGTTTCGGCAACCCTATGGTTATTTCAATGCGGCCTGAACCCGTTTCCTCCACGGTGTGGGACGTGTGCCTCTGATATGTTTATATAACTTATCTATGTTTCTGTACAATTGAATTTTAATAGTATTTCGCAATACGCGGAAAAATATTTAACCATCTTACTGCCGTAGCGACTTTAGTTTGATAGGGCTTGCACAGAGTTGCTGTTAAAAATGTAAGACTTGTACATAAAAAGAAATAAATTCGTTAATTTGGAGTCGAGTGTATGCGAGGATAAATTGAAATGTCATTTCGAATGCATTAGTCCTCTCTACAGGCCAAGTGACATTTTAATTTTAAGATTCTCTAATTAAATTTTACCTAAAACCGAATAACGTTATAAAGGTAAGTCGATATTAGACGGTTCATTTCGTTCTTTCAATTGGAATGAATCAATCAGAGTGATCCATATAAACACAAAATTGAATCATTCAATATCATTAAATACCGTCATGTGCATTGATCAGTCTAACATAAACAGTACGAACTATAGTTATTTCTGTTAGTTCTACAGAATGCGGATCGCGGCGAGACCTTGGTACATATATAGCTTAATGGCTAGGACACGCAGTATAAGTAGTGCGTGGGGCAGTAGGGCAGTTCACTGTTTTAAGTATTGAGTATTGATAGTGAATAAAAACCGTGAGAAAACTTGATGTGTATTAAGATTACCGATGTATAAAGCTAGAAAATTCACATCAAACTTTCGCAATGATAGTACAAATTAAAAGTCATATTTCTATATTACTGAAGAATACTCTGACAAATGTTCTTACTAAGGCATAGCGCTTAGTTAAGTTTTGTTTACGAATATGGCTGATTGGTTATCGTGTTGACACTAGCGCCCCTAGTGGTTAATATATGTGCTATGTTTTAAATACATTCGGTCTTATTCATATTTTTTTCTATTTATTAACAACTAGAGTTTACTCTAGTGCGTATCTCTTGTTTAAAAAGCAAGTGGTACAGATTACATTGTATTAAATTTGTATGTATTTGCCCCCGAAAGATTCACTTCATTTTATATCGCAAACTATACCACACCCGTCTATATGTAAACTACATAAATGACAAAACTTGACAAAAATGACAAAATAGATAACATGGTCCAACTGGTCCAACTGGACCAAGTGGACCAAGTGGACCCGGTGGACCAAGTGGACCCGGTGGACCCGGTGGACCCGGTGGACCCAGTGGACAATATGGCAAAACCTGTCCTAGTTTCCGGGATAAACTTTACATAAATCTATCCCAAAATGTATCCCATTATCCGGGCTAAAAAGTATCCCTTGGGCACTCTCGGTATTCAAGTTATATATGTACCGAGTTTCAGCCAAATCGGTCCAATAGTCTTTCCATAAAAGGATAACAAACAAAAATACAAATATACTTTTATCCCGCAAACTATCCCATTTTCCGGGATAAAAAGTATCTTATGTTCATTCTCGGCATCGAAAATATATATATACTGAGTTTCAGCCAAATCGGTCCAGTAGTTTTTACGTGAAAACGGAACAGACAGACAGACAGACAGACAGACAGACAGAGTTACTTTCGCATTTATAATATTAATAGGGATTTAACCTCTTTCTTGGTTCATGAAAGAGGGATCTCTTATTCATATTCAGTTAGAGTAAGTTTGTAGGCTGCTTTGTGGTTCTTAACGAAGTCCACAAACTTATTCTAACTTGATATGAATAGGGCCGGTTATCTTTATTCTATTTACGAACATATTCTTAAAATCAGCCAGTATGTCATATTAAGATAATAAATCAAAAATAGCAATTTATGTTAAAATGTAGTTAAAAAATATTTAAAAAACTAGGTGTCCCGGCAGACGTTGCCTGCACTGAAGAAATAAAATTTAGAACCCGATTCATCGCCACCTGCCGGGTCCAATTGTGCATCGAAGCCATTTTCGAATCTACCTGAACACACAAAAAATTTCATCGTACTCGGTCTAGCCATTTAGGAGAAGTTTAGTCACATACACACGCACAGAAGAATTTTATATATAAAAATATAAATGAGTTTATTTTAATATTATCAGCAACCGTTTAAGCTCAAATAAAACATAGGTCAAATAAACAAACATAGTAAATTAGAATTAATTAAAAATATTTAATCACGCTAATGTATTTAATTGAAATAAAGTACTTACTACATATAATTAAAGAATATAATTCTCTGAAAACAACCAACGATTTGAATTAATGGGTACAACAAGCAATTAATATTCATTTATACGTTAAAAATGTAGTACAGTAGTAATGTTTAATAACTTCATTATTCACTCCAAGGTTCAAATTTTTTGTTGTTGATACATTGTATAAGAAACAGCATAAAAATTCTTGTAACTGTGTATAGGTTCGCATTTAACTATTGTCTCAGCCTTTATGTATTAAGTGATGAGGCGGTCTCTAGGATGAAGCCTAGAAAATTCACTCTACAATTCGATCACTGAACCAGTTCACCTTAATAGTAATATTAGTACTATTCAGTAATTAGATCTTCTATGTTAGCAATCGAATCATGGTTCCTAATAGTTCATTGTTCATGTACTTCACAAGATATACGCATCGTGGAACGTTTCTTTTAGTACAATGCATAGATCAATAGCAAAATTTCTATCATAAAATCTTTGATCTTTGGTACCCATCCACCGTGAATGAAGTCGCGGGCGAATCCTATATTATAATTCGAGGGCTTCATAACACATAGGCGTATACGCAAAAAGGCCATTTTTTTGTTCTTTACTAAAAACTATGCATGTTATAATTTATAAAGTCTTACCAATATGTACTCGTCTAAACTCGTCATTGTCTGTTTCTTAACTCTTCTTCCAACCCTCTCGTGTCGCACTTGTCGCTTTGCTGTCTTCAACAGAACTACCCCGTAGGCCGGAAGAATATTATGGAACCCATAATTTCGATCTTTATTTCGTTATTCTTTTATTTACTGCCTGTCCCTTTCTAAATATCTATCTATCTTTGTCTTTACCTACCTGAACCTTCTATTCTAGAATTATTAGAATCATCTATCCCTTTTTAAAATGTATCTGCTTTTGTCTTTTCCTTCCAGAATCTTCTACCTTTTTCTAAAAGTTTTGAGACCGGCTTACGCTGCCAGAAAGTTCTTCCCTCGATCGCCACAATATATATAATCCATTGCCTAAATCAAACCTCCCTATTTTTAAGAAAACAAACATTATACTCGGCACGCTTGTCCAAGGCAAATTGGCAGGCTCGTTCCTTTGAGAGTATTATTTATTTCTAATGTCCATTATCTTCATCACTTGTTGCATCTGATTATCGTATGTTAACGTTTTAATTGAACGCATGTGCCACCGTTGTTAATTAGCCCTTGTACTATTAGGCTAATAGCATCGACCTCGCTATCTGATCCCCATTTCCCATAGGATGTATTTACAATTATCGTAATGCAAACAACGATTGTATGCATAGATAATTTTCTTAATGTGTAGCAAGTAACTAGACGAATGACTGAGAAGGGTCTTTTAGGGTTCCGTAATCCAGAGGCAATAGGAGAAAGACAGAAAATGGAGTGTTTTAATATCCTGAAAGTTCCCTTAAAGATCCAGGATAAGTAATGTTGTTATTAAAGACGCATTACAACATACGCAACTACAAATGTTCTTCTAATGATGTTACATCTGTTCCATTTAAAAATCTTGTATGGAACAGAAGATCATGATTCTAAAGTCCAAGCCGCACAAATAAAACTGCAAGCACAGCCAGTATATAATATTAAAAGAGATAATATAGCATATATAGCAGATAATCACAATCACAGAGGAAGCGATGTCAATTATGATACTGCAAACGGTACTGCATTTGAGACAATGCCTTGACATGTTACTTGGTCGGGTGAAAAATGTCGGCTACCGGTCGGCCTTTGTCCCATTGTTAGAAGGGATACGAGATGAGCAACGGTTGTAATGACCCTTATCTACCCTACATTTGAATTGTTAGCGTGGTGGTAATAATTTGCAACCGTGTTTTAATCAGCGCAAGCAATATGTGCTCTGACAGTGCTGCGAACTTATGTAAAAAACAAACTGTCAGTCGTAGGACTGCACGTCAGAAGCGTAAACTTTGTATCTAAGCGTGACAGTCACGTGAGTACAGTGCTTTTTCCCCATACCAGTAATGCCCAGCGTATCTAAAGAAATTTCACTTCAAAAATTCGTATACTTTATTTCCTACAAACGTTTAGGGTGATGTGCCAACGATGCTTGTCATGCCAAATTTCGTTTCAGTCCACGCACAATTAAAAACGTGTACAGGTGACGAACATATTACATACCTGAAAATGTACTCATTGACTTTGATACATACCAATTTCTCTTGAAAGTGTTTTTATCTCACCGCCTTGAAGTTTGTCATCATTCTTCACTTCGTAATCCAAAAATTAATTGCATACATTTAATTCATGAATATACTACTAAACTTAATTTACTGTATTTTATTAGTAAGGTGGTTGGTAACTTTTCCTCGTTTCATCGCCATACTAGTCTAGATGGGCCAGCCCTTTAATTATCTATAGAAAAAAAACATTATATAAGCTTTAATATTTAGACTATCTCTATTTGTGACAAAAAAAAAACCAATATTAGCGATATAAATTCTATGAGAGATTGTCAAAGGTCAACAAAAAGCGGGAATGTCTCTCAAATTAAATCTGCCACAGTAAATATTTAAATTTAATTTCCCAAACAAAATAAAGCCAAGCTTGCCAAGGGTTTACGAAAACAATGTACCCCGTTATTATTGTGATTTGTGTGGGGCTACGCACAATATAGCTGTGAATTTAATAAAATATAAATCTTAGGGTAGTAACACCCTGGAAGCGATGCGACGGGCGGGAGCGGAGTTGAGATGGTTGGCTCGCTCATCAAAAAGTTTCAATATAACACTATAACCTTCTTTGAAACAACTTTTATGATACACTTTTACAATACCTTAGAAATAACTTTATTAGACACACCATCCACACTCCCGAGCTCGTAATCTACAAATTGACTGTCTTGTCATTCCATTCCCCAATCACTCATTGCTATTTCCGTTCATTCCATACTTGCGTTTCGATACACATACTTTGTTCTGCATATAAAAATGTTGCTAAATTATCATCCCTATGCGACGACGACGTCTTCGAGAAAAATTACGTTAACTTGAATGTGATCGAGTAGTAAAAAAACTCGCACTAAGCACACTGGTTGCTACCACTTCTGGTGTTGCAAATGCCCATAGTCAACGGTGACCATAATCCATCAGGTGAGCCGTCACTGTGCCTGCTGAACTCCAGCAATAAAAACCTCACAACCAACTAGTTTTGCTTCCAGCCAGGTCGTTGGCGTCGACCGTTTGTTCCGCGGCGGATTCCGCTGCCCGCACCGCTCTCACTGTGTTTATACACTTACAGTATTGTTCTGACGTAGCCAAAATCTAGAACTCTGACCACATTTTGTACAGAAAATTTAAGCTCATGGGAAATCTAGGTCTTTTATATACATGAAGAACAATTAATTTAATTAAAGCGAACATGACTGGTTTTTGGTCAGTTTAGTTTCAAACGTGGTCGTATGTTCCTTATTTATTTAGTCTAGGGAAAGGCTGGATTTTGAATTAACTGAAATTGTCAGTGTGTGTGTATTACTGATATTTTTTTGACACTGTTGAAATTGAGTCGTACTTTGAATATTTTCGCAACGCCAAGATGTTTAACTAGCAGAATTGGGCTCCGGTTAGACTGTATTTTTGCCAGTACGTCGCTTATATAATAACAATCATGTCATATTTCTCTTGCGTAAGTTGAGAGCAGCTAAACAAACTGATATTTTATCGATGATTACGACAGTTACTGTGGCCCGTGATAATTACAGCCGAGTATCGCAAGATTGTACACTAAGCTATCATTATAGCCAATTAGGTGGCAAAGCGTTGTTTACAACACGCTCCTGTCCGACATTAACCTGATCGTCGGACATCGAAAATACTGTTTTTCTATTTCACATTTTAAAGTTTATGGATCGAAAACGACTAAAAAGAGTCGTATATTTAGTAGTCATATATTTTGGTTTATAAAGAATAATAAGTTATAAAACTACTCATTTAAAACGACGGTCGATAATATAAATTAATACCTTGCTATTACTTATAAAATATAGCAAAAATAATGTTAATTATTGGTTTTGCAATTATTACTAATTTATAATATATTACTTTTTTATTGTTGTGTTTCTATTACGTCACAAACCCACGGCTGTCATACCAAAATTAAGTACTTTGCAACATTTTATAAAATGATATAAGGTGTCGCAATGGATTTGACCTTATTGCCGGATTTGTATCTGGCATGTATAGGGCTATCAATATAATAGGGCGATGTCTAATAACTGTATTCCTATACAACCCTATGGTTGTGTAGGAATACAGTTATTAGACAATTATTATTAAAATATATTGATTTTTAAAATAACTATATGTGTACTCATTGTTTCTTTAATACACTTATACAATATATGAGTACATTATGCTAACTCACATGATGTAGTTAGTATACTAAGAAACAGTGTAGACACTACCTGGACTTTGGATAATGGCAAAAAGCTTATTGAAAACCATTTCGCATTCAGTATAAATGATAACTCACTCATATTAATCAAAATAAAACTTCAGAACGATATAAATAGTATTTATGTAACCTCTTAATAAATCAGCAAGCTCTTTGTGTTTGGACTCCTGGTCGGTCAAAGCTTTGTGACGTTTGTTTGTGGCTGCCATTGATCGAACTTGGTCAACGCGTTTCGTACGAATGACTGACACAATGTGGACTTCTCTCTCTATTCATAAATTCGTACAACCTCTTTAATTTGACGTTTTCCTGGTGCTTTACGGATTTGACGTAAAGGTATTGTGTGGTCTCATTCGAAATGAATTTCAGAATGAAAGTGGGTTCTCGGTATTAAGAGCATTATTTTAGACGAACAATATCAAAGTAATAAAATGCAAGTATTGGAATCTAACTTTTTCTCATTTTATTGCATTCATCTACAATCCCGTTTTTAAGGGAAGGTGAAAAGCGCTATTTTCATTTAAAATTAACGATAGTTTATTCCTACTTAGGTATTTGCTATTTAGTATATGCTATTTTATATTTTTACTTACTTGCCATGAAAAAAAAGCTTAAAATTATTGATTAATTAAATTTTATTTGTCAATATGTTAAATAAAAGTAATGCGTAATTTTAACTTAAGCTTTATTTATACATTATAACAATATCAACTGAACCAGTCTACATAGAGTAAGTACATTAATTATAGGACTTTAAAAAAAGTTTGTGTTATGAAGTTTACATGTTTACATGTGACTGTTTACACAATGCCTAATCATGGGCCATTTTTTAAAATATTTGTATGTCAGTCTGCTTGAAAATTCAATCAATCAATCAATAATTGTTTAATGTACACCAATACATAAAATAAAATAACTTCGTTTAAAAACGACTTCAAAAACTAAAAAGTGTAAAATAACTTATTTCTAAAGCTATTATTATTAATATGCATTATCTAAAACATTTCAAAGTCGGTGCTTAGTAATTTTCAAAAAAATATAGTAATTTTTATGTTTTACTTTGCACCGACTTCAAGATGTTTTAGATAATACATATTAATAATAATAGCTTTAGAAATAAGTTATTTTATACTTATATAAAGGAATGAAGGAATGCTCCGGTGGTTCGGGCATGTGGAAAGAATGCATGATGAAAGAATGACTAAACAGATATACAATGCAAAAGTGGATGGATGCAGAAGTCGTGGAAGGCCACGACACACCTTCCATGATCAAATTGATCGTGTACTAGCAGAAGGTGATGTCAGGAGCCTTAAGAACAGACGAGCTTGCATGACAAGAGTTATGAATGTCAAAGAGGCAAGTGAGGTGTGTAAGAATAAGCCTAAATGGCACTCTGTTGTTCGTGCCTACCCCGCAAGGGAACTGGCGTGAAGTTATGTATCTATGTTATTTTATACTTTTTAGTTTTTGAAATCGGTTTTTTAAACAAAGTTTTTTTATTTTATTTCTTACTTTTTAGTGTCTAGCTATGTATGAGGTAGACAGATCTACGAAAGGTGCCGCGCTCCTTAAAAAATATAGGTCCCAAGAAACGGGAACAAAAAGATGTTCGTAAAATGAAAACTACTGGGCCAAACTATGTTACATTTTTAGGGGATCAAATGGCAACTATTCCGCATCAAACTAAACAAGAATCACGTAAATCGGATCATAAATCTCAGCGTAATCGGTGTACATATGGCTTGGAATGGAAAATTTGTCATAAAAAATGTTCATGAAATGAAAACTACTGGGCCAATCTATGTTAAATTTTTAGGGGACCAAATGGCAACTATTCCGCATCAAACTAAACAAGAATCACGTAAATCGGATCATAAATTTCAGCGTAATCGGTGTACATATGGAACGGAATGGAAAATTTTCCATAAAAAATGTTCATAAAATGAAAACTACGGGACCAAACTATGTTAAATTTTTAGGGGACCAAATGGCAACTATTCCGCATCAAATTAAACAAGAATCACGGAAATCGGATCATAAATCTCAGCGTAATCGGTGTACATATGGATTGGAATAGAAAATTTATCATAAAAAATGTTCATGGAATGAAAAATTCTGGGCCAAACTATGTTAAATTTTTAGGGGACCAAATGGCAGCTATTTCGCGTCGAACAAAAAATGAATCACGTAAATCGGATCATAACTCTCAGAGTAATCGGTGTACATATGGAACGGAATGGAATTTTTTTCATTAAAAATGTTTTTAAAAAGAAAACTACGAGGCCAAACTATGTGCAATTTTTAGGGGACCAAATGGAAGCTATTCCGCGTCGAACAAAAAAGAATCACGTAAATCGGATCATAAATCTCGGAGTAATCGGTGAACATACATAAAAAAAAATCCCACCGAATTGAGAACCTCCTCCTTTTTTTAAAGTCGGTTAAAAAAAGAACTTACAGACTAAAATTGTGTCTAATTATGCACAAAGGGCGGTCTTATCGCCAAAACGTGATCTCTTCCAGACAACTCCATGAATGAATTGGGATTATAATGACGATGGTGGTATACATAATACAGAAGTAATTGTACTACTTACATACTAGTAATAAATATATAAAGTTTGTCCAGAATAGGATCCAAAATAGCTCAACGGATTAAAGCAAAATTTTAGAGATCTAAACAGGATTTTCTTAAGGTTTCGCGACTAGTACACATAATTAAAACTACATAAGCAAATAGAGCTTAAACCCGTTAAAACGTAGATATAATTATCTAAACAGGAATTTTATTTGAAGTTTTCGTGTACCTCCACTTCGATCTTGCAGGGTACTAAAATATGAATAGAAAGAACAAGTGCTGCGCGAACGATGTCGCGGGGGGTACAGCTTGTAAAAGATAAAGGAGGTCTGAATAGGGAGATCTGTTGATATACTGAGCAAACTCTTTCATATGCAGTCAGTGATAAAATAAATATTGTCCCGTTTACCATACACCCTGGTGTACGGCTCGATAACGGGATTAGCATGCGGAATGATACCAGCAGTGATGTATAATGGCACATCTCCTGTGCCAACTGATATATTAAATGGGGAGTTCCTGAATATGTTTGCAATATTAATATTATAAATACTTTTGTGATTATTACAAAAGTATTTTACATATTGTTACAACTTAGGCGCCGACAAAGACAGGTTCCACGTTCAGATTTGTAGAAACACATTTATTACCCGTCAGCATTTGAACTAATAACATTGAAACTATTGTAATCATTTTATGATCGTCTTCTTTTGTTTACTTATTTATTGGCTAACGTTTCTAGAGAGCGGCCTATTGTTCTATTGTAACCGTTTACAGCCGCTTGCGGCTGTGGTCATTAGCCAGGTGTTACGGATTTTAAAGTACAAGCTGATTCTAGGAAGTTCGGTCCACGTTGCCGGCGCGCACATTTCATTTGTGCAGTATAAAATGATGGCCGGATTGAGGGAGGGGCAGACGAGCGAGAACCATGATTAAAGCGAGACGTGTGTACTACAACCGGGAATATAATATTGACGGACTTTGCGCGTTTTATTGAGTTACGACCTTCTGCTTTACGTTTGGATTTGTTGTGTTCGGTTATATTTGTACCAGTGTTATACCTGTTTTTATAGTTCTAATAAATTCTATAATAATTCTAACGGCATTTTAACTCGTAACAATACTAACTCTTTCTCCAGGGTCTTCTTCCTCTTTACCCCGGCTACAACTCGGTGGGCATGTATCCACCGGTAACTGGGGTTTGGAGCTGCTGAAACGTTTTCCCTTTTTGTAATTTGTAAGAAAACAAAGCTCATATGAAGTGACGCCTGTCTGGCTGTTCATCTGTCTTTATTTTTCAGACATTTATGTTGGTTAATACTAAGTACCTATAAAGGTGAGTTTTCAAGTGGCCCCCATGGCTACTATTCGAACCTATAATATATAGCGAAAAATCCTAAAAGGAGTCTTGGGACTGATTTTGATGCAAACTAAAGAGGCATCCTTAGATTTTTGAAAATCAATTACCCTAGTCGGGGATCGAATCGGCAGATTTTGATATAAAATACATGCTGTATTATTACACCAACTCACGAGGACCAATCTCTATGAATGTCAAACCTCAATCGAAGAGAAAGATTTTAACGCTTTAATTTTTATCTGTCTATTGATGTTATTGTAGCGATGAAATTTAGTAGGACTATGTAATTTATTTGCCGTTACAGAATGATGTATAGTCATATAGTGAAAAAAGTAGCGGTCTTCAGTTCATGTAACGAGTTGAAGAATATAAATTTCTCTACATGGTCGTGGGATATCTTTGGTCAGAATCTAGTAAAAATAATTTTAACTCTAGAGGCTACAAGTTCTTGAATTATGATGCATATTTTTCTTACAAAATTCCAAGTGGTAGTAGCAATTGGTAAATATTATAAAACCTAAAATTAATTTTAACAAATCCTAGATATTTATCTCAGGCCCTTTTTATCCAGGGTAAATTCGCTTGAGGATAAACCACCGCATGAGAAACGCGGCGGAGTTTGTGGGATTAACCAAGTCGGGGTGGAACCAGTACCTCCGCAGAAATGCTATTGGCACCCGGGTGAAGGTTACTCACTAAAATCCCTGACAGTTCCCTAGACGTCCCTACATGTCCGGGCTGTGGGTTCGCTCGCGCATTCACCTTCAGTTCGGACAGACGACGGCCAGCTCCTCCACGGGCCGGCCCCTCCATTTAAGCAGGAGAGCTAAGCCTCTCCGGCTTCCTCGGGTTTTACGAGTTGAGAGCGAATGGACGGAACGATGCGCGTCCATACTCTCCGGCCTCTATATAAGGGTCGAGTCTAGTCTACAGGTTAACATAAAAAAACAACGACAAATCCAGAAATTATGCATACGCCAACAGCTATTTATTTTCCGCTATCTGGTTTTTTAATCTTTATAACAGGCACATTTGAGTGGTAAAATCTGTGAAGTGTCAACATGGGGTTCGTTCACGTACAATCAGTTTTGCACACACATAATCAGCTGGGCACACACATAAATTGTTCCGTTCGGGCATTGTTTAAACAGGCTAATTGATTTCGGTGTTGTCCGCTTAAGGAGGTTCAGCATATTTTCGCAAGTGGCTAGCGATGATTAACACGTTGTGATGAAGCATATTGACAAGTTATCGCAGTTCAATGGTTAAAGTTTTGAAGACAGTTTGTAAAAACGGAACCGTTGTATTTTCGTCGTCTCTCTGTCTGTCAGCGTCCAAACTTGGACAATATAAAATTGTTATGTTTTTATATCATTTAAATTTTTCTCTTTTCATCTCAAACTATCTTTGGAGTAAATAACACGCAACAAATATTATGAAACGCACGCACTAAGTATGTTAATTGTTTTATTTCAATTTGGTTTTGAATATTTACAAACAAAAACACATAATACAGACCTTAGAGCTTTAAAAGTACAAGAAGATTACAACTTTGTTTTCATTGCAATTTTTTTGTCTTTTATGTCATCGTTTTCCTTATTCCTTCACAGGCAATGAAAATTAATGGTCGCAAATGTGCGCCACCCTTAAGATTTTTGCAATAATGGTCCGATTGCCCTTCTGTTGAATAATTAACACTGAATTAGGGTCGAACTCCACTCCCTTCGGCTGTTTGCTTGAATAATGCCTTTTAAAATCGATTCGGTTGTACTTTAATGGCGTCTCGATTTACATTAAGTTAGGCGAAACGTTTTTGTGAATTGATAATTATTAAGAGTCGATTGCAGTACAAGAACAGTGGACTTACCTAAGAATACTCTTTGGACTCTTCGAATTCTAAAGTACAACACAATTGTAACTAAGATGGAACCTATATTAAATCTAGAAACTATATTAAACCTAACCCGAAATAAATCATTTAAAGATGGAAATACTTAATGAGAAATACAAAAAAATATAAATAAATAAAATTTGTGTCAGCTCCAACACACGACGGGAGTTTATTCCTTAAGTACGAAGTGAAAGGTGCGCAACATATGTTGCGCAGAAAAACGTTACGCTTTTAAGTTAACGCTTGTGCTAATTTCACTACTCATAAAATTTCCATACCGGTGACCTTATATAAAAATCGATTCTTTAGGAGTAAACTCCAAAAACCTTGTGTCTATACTGTTACTTTTATTCAGATTATTTATCACGGTTTTTCCTTTAGCTTTAGTTATAGTTCTGAGCAAGTTATGGTGGTGCCACTCGGTGTCGTTTCCATAAAGTGCAACATTGATTCAACTGACACTGACGATTTTTGTAGTGAATTTGTCGAAGCATTTCTGAACCACGAGAATTTTGAATACAAGCGTATAGGACACCCGACAGTGTTTGCTGCTAATAAGTCTACGATAACCTACCCTTAATATCAGAAACGAGGATGTGAGAGAGTTCTCATTAAAATGTCAAAACAGTTATTAATTTGCAATTCCGTTTGTGATGTTGCGTAATGACGGACTTGAAATATTTTGTGTGTAACCGCTGAGCGTAACGAGTCTTTGTTACGTGTGCAACGGGCCACTCAACGTTGCTTGACTTCTTATTTTTATTTACCTACTAAGTAGTGGGTAGTACGGAAATTAAATATTAAATGTTATCATTTTCTCTTACTGTCTAGATTTATTTATTATAGTATCTATTGCAGGAGTAAATTGAAGGATTTTTGGAATGAATCAATTAATGAGTGAAACTTTTTATTGTTTATTATAAACTTAAATAGGTTTATATTAATTGTCTAGGGACAATTAATATAGATAAATTTTCATTAGAACATTGGGCGGCCTTATCGCTTATAGCATTTTCTTTCAGGCAACCCTGTGTCTAAAGAGATTTTAAAGAAGAATTACACAATTTTTGGTGGTGTAGTAAACTAAAATAAAAGTAATATAATCATAATCATTAACTAACATTAAAAATAAGATATAAATAAACCACTATGTATTAATATATAGACATACATAAACATATAATTAGATGTATGATGACATTTAAATAAAATATATCTACATACGAACAATAAGTAATTCCATTTAATGTACCATTTTTCTTTTCTATCAAAATAAAAAATAACAAGTATTTAAGTATTAAACTATTGCTAAACTATTAAAATACATCACACATAATCAAAACTATGTTTTAACTATTAAATTAGGCTCCCATAGAGTAAATAATAATAATAAAAAAGTAATTACTGTGACAAGTTGGGGATAGAAGTTTTGACACGACATATTCGTCTTACGTTATCACAGCTACTGAAAAATGGTCAACACGTCGGAATAATAATAAACTTAAAACTGTTAAAACGTACGTTTACGAACCAACACTTACTTTACATCAAACTATACAGAACGCCAGATTTCTATATACGATTGATTTTTGTTACATGAAACCCTTTAGTTTAATGTACTTTTACGTTACAAGCAAATTATGACAGCCTGGATATGAACGTAAGTCTGCGCTTCCAATTTTTCCTTACCGTCCCATCAAATCAATAACGTAATGAGAAAAATGTCATCCCCGATTTACTTTTATGTCATGAACCAATACCTAATCCCCTGTAATAGGAAGACTGGAGACGACTTGGAAAGGTCTAGGCTCTATCATATTACGGAATCGGTTTGCTGTGAAATTGATTTTGTGTTTCCTATTGACAGGAAATAATATGCACATTAGGTCAGAAATCGCCTAAGCGGTACCTGCTGGTCGGGAATTAAGTCCACGTCATTTTATAACGCGAGTTGTGCCACGGCATTAAACTCGTACTAACGTATATGTGTGTGGGTGAAAAGTCGTTAGTTACATTGACTAATATATATGTGTGAAACGGTGTTAGATTGGATGTATATTTTTTTCAATCTTCCTGCGCAAAGCTTTTTTTATTACATGAGTTCAGCAGACAGGCAGATGGCCTACCTGATAGCAAGCGGTCACCATCTACTATGGACATTTGTGACACCAAAGGTGCTGCTCTCTAAATGAAGACTGAAACCTGGCCACTAATGTTACTAGAATACAATGTTATGGCGGTATACTCTAGACCAGAGGTAGTAGCCATCCAGACGGGCAAATGCCCTACCATCTGGCTGTGGGTTGTTTTGTCGCCTATTAAGACAGGCCACCCGGCCGCAAGAAATTGTAATCTTTCTCCGTTCCTGTACGGATTCAATAAATTACAATATAGACAATAGCAAAATTCAAATATAATTTATACTAAAAAGCTGATCATAAATACGGCGTGTGAACGCAAACAATTGAGAAACGTCGAGTAGGCGAGCTCTCGAACAATCAAACCCTCCGATATCTTACCTAAACAAATTGCAAAGGGTAACCGAAGTACCGAGAATGCCGAGATGAGCGAATAACCCGGCCGCAATCAGCAACGAAGCGAAACTGGGCCGTGCTTGAAAAGAAACAAATTAGATCCGTCTCAAGAACCGCTTTTGAATATGTACGGGTAAAAAAGACCCCCTACTAATGAAGGGTTAGCCGGTATTGAGGACACTCCAAAAATCTGTACAATCTTATCTGATAATGATTTCATTTTGTTTAGAGAGGGTATTTATTAAATAAATTTATTGGTAGCTCAAAAGAAATTGTATTAGACACAAACAAGTTGCAAATTAGATCATCTGAATTACTTGAAATTACTCCTTCATTATTTAAATACGTATTTTTGTATTATTTTCTCGAGTATTTGGGACTGTTATAATCAACAATACTAATTAGTGTTCAGACTACTGACTACAGGCCTATTTATTTATATAATCTGTAACTCAGCAAATCGTAAAATGATGACATCCATAATTCAGGTCTATCCTAATATGAAAGTCATCAATGCCAATATATAATACTAAACCTTAATTATTTGCTTTCATATGCATATACTGCTCTATTAGAACCTTATTATTCACATATTTATTTATATTCACATATTCACAGACTGTGCGATAATAAAACAATTCTAACGAAAGAGAAATCTTCTTGTAAATTTATTTTTTAATGTTTTATAGCCTATACAAATTAATATTAATTAAAAATCTAAAATATCCTATAAATAATCCTAACTTAAAAATATATATACAATAGTAAAAAAAAAAAAAAAACGTAATATTAAAATAAAACCTATATTAAAGCCCGTCCAGCCCCACCAGACCACTGTCGCTGGGCATTGTACCTAGAAGGCTGGCAGCATTACCTCGCTGGATACAAAGGCTAATCCTTTGAGCGAGGTAAGCTCCAGCCTTCCGGTCTCCCGTTTTGTCCATTAAGCCTAGAGAGAGAAAGAGAAATTGATTTCAATAGTAAGTAAAGAAGAAATTTTATTTACAACATCTTGAAGTCGGTGCGAATGAAAACATGAAAATGCTATATTTTGCCAATATATTGTACTTTTTATTATTATTACAAGCTTTTATTTAACTTGCAATGGATGTACCTATGTATGCAAGTTCGGGTGGAATCTTGCAAGTTAAATTTGACCAATTTCCCGGTTTCCGATTGAGTTGAAATTTTGCACGCAGATGTATATTGGGTGACAATGCAATAATATGGGGCTGATCTGATCATGGAGTCGGAAGGTGGCCATAGGAATTCCTGTATTAAACAAGATAGACCCGTCGTGTTTGGGCTCGTTTTACTTGTCTCTCTGCTGCTACATGATATCCAGGATCTCAAAAGCTTGTATTTAAAAACCTTTAAAAAAAAAGTTATGGATGATTTTTATATTTTACTTGGCAGAGACTTTAAGGCATTGTAGAAAATATTTATCGTTTACTTTTCTTTTACTCATTCAGTCGGTTTTTTTATACTAGATTTTTTTCATTTTGCACTTTTAAGTCACGTATAAAGTATCCAATAATAATGAAATTATTCTGAAGCTATATTGAATGTAACGCAAAGAATAATCAAAATCGGTCAATCATCAAAGTCAAAAACGAAAAAAGTAATGGCTGAATAAACATATTAAAATATATTTACACGACGAAATCAGAACCTAATTTAATAATTAATTTGAATTCAGTTGTAAAGTAGTTTTAGCCTTTCATGCATCTGTATTAATTAGCCTTATCATAAAGTAGTATATTTTTATTATTTCTGTACCCCTTCGATATCTTGGCGAAAAAAACTGGTGCGAAATGTTTTCTTGTCATATTAATAGGTTAGGTTGCCTGGAAAAGATTGATTTAAACGATAACGCCGCCTATTGTTTCTACCATGACAATATTGTAAACGTGCATTTTTAAATTGTATATTTTCTGAGCAATAACGTGTTATCTATCTATCTAATATCGTATTCAATTAAATTTTCAGTTTTCCCAATATTAAGAAGGCTAAAGTTTATAGGTTGAATATACAAGTTGATAGTATAAGCAAAAATCTGTTTTCGATTGGCAGCAATACTTACTGTTAGAAGAAATCTTCAAGTACAATAAATAATCCGTTAGTTGTAATAACTCAGACCTTATTGCTTTCTCTGGATTACATAGCAATTTAATGTAATAAATGTGAGTTGTTTGCGATTTTACCGTTGCCAATATTGAAGCCTTTTTTCTACGAGTTTTCTTGAGAATCGAGGTAGGATTAAGCCTTTTCAATGTTCGACTTTTTTTAATTTTTTATAGCTGGAGTACAGCAGACAGGCAGACGGCCCACCTGATGGAAAGCGGTTACCGTCGCCTATGGACGTTTACAACACCAGAGGTGTCATCAACGCGCTGCCGGCCTCGAAGAAATTTTACGACGCCCTTTTTAAAAAAACCCATATCGTAGCGCTGTGGGAAAACCACGGCTGGGAGCTCATTCCAAATCCCCACGGTGCGCAAGAGAAACGTTCTAGAGAACCGTTGCGTACAAGAGCGAAGCGGCTCTAGGAAGTGGGGGTGAACGCCCAGCCGATGGCGTGCGGTGCGGTGGTAAAAAGAAGACGAAGGCACCATTCTAAACAGTTCCTCGGAACACTCCCCATTGTATAGTCGGTAGAATACGCAAAGAGACGCGAAGTCTCTCCGAAGGCCAAGCGTATCCAAACCGTCTGTGAGTATGGGATCGTCGACAATGCGAACGGCTCGACGTTGAATGCTGTCCAGGGGATTTAGCTGGTAGGCGGGTGCTCCAGCCCACAAATGTGAGCAGTACTCCATATGCGGCCTCACCTGGGCTTTATAAAGCACAAGGCGTTGCCGCTGAGTGAAATACTGCTTGGACCGGTTTAGCACTCCCAGCTTCTTGGAGGCAAGCTTTACCTTGCCTTCAAGATGGCACCTGAACTGCACATCGTTCGCGATGTCAACTCCAAGGATCCCGATACTCTTGGAGGTGGTAAGGAGAGTTCCTTGGAACTGAAGCGCTTTTTCGAATGGAGTTTTCTTGGCGGAGAATACGCAGACCTGTGTCTTTGTGGGGTTGAAATGGACAAGGTTTTGTCTCCCCCATTTAGAGACTCTCTCTAAGGAGTTCTCTACCTCAGACACAAGTCTAACCCGACTTTCCTCCACAAATGATCGAGGGACATTTGCACGTCCAGAGTAATGCGCGTCGCCAGTGCTGTCATCCGCATAACAATGAATGTTGTCGATGGACAACATATCATTGATATGCAAAATAAACAGCGTCGGCGACAGCACACAACCCTGGGGCACACCAGCATTGATGGGCTTGATACTTGAGCAGCAACCGTCGACAACGACTTGTATGCTGCGCCCATCAAGAAAGCTGGATAACCAGGTGCAAAGTCCCTCGGGTATCCCGTAAGATGGTAGCTTCGACAGAAGAGCCTTGTGCCAGACCCGATCGAAGGCCTTAGCAATATCTAGGCTGACAGCCAGAGCTTCCCCTTTGCTCTCAATGGCTTCAGCCCAACGATGTGTCAGGTACACAAGAAGATCCCCAGCTGAACGACCATGGCGGAAGCCATATTGCCGGTCATTTAAGAGCTGGGAATCTTCAAGGTACCCTAAGAGCTGCACGTTGATAATTCGCTCCATCACCTTTGAGAGCAAAGAGGTTATTGCTATAGGCCTATAATTCGACGGGTCCGTTCGGTCACCCTTTTTGGGGATGGGATGTACATGGGCAATCTTCCACGAAGCGGGGACATGACCACTGCGGTAGGAGATAGTAAAAAGTCGGGCAAGGACTGGAGACAGCTCAGCAGAACACGTCTGCAGCACAATTGCTGGTATGCCATCTGGCCCAGATGACTTCTTGACGTCGAGGGAGCGGAGGGCACGTCGGACTGCTTTCTGAGTAAAGCGGATCTCCGGCATGCGAGACTCACACTCAGGGATCGTAGGTGGAGTTTCTCCCCCGTCGTCAAGAGTCGAATTGGCCGCAAAGATTTCGCCTAGAAGATCAGCTTTATCCTTGGCGGCGTGTGCCAGACGGTTGTCCGCTGTGCGCAGAGCTGGAAGAGACGCGTGACAAAAGTTTCCCTCGACAGCTTTGGCGAGGGCCCAAAAGGCTCTACTCCCGGAGGGGTAACTGGAAAGGCGCTCGCCAATTCTGCCGATGTGGTCGAATTTTGCTCTCGCGAGCTGCTTTTTGAGGAACCTGGAGGCAGCGTTGTGTCTCTTTTTCAGGTCGGTAGTACTTGGATCCTGACGAACCCGCGCTGTGGTCCAGGCCCGATAAGCTTGTTGCTTTAGCTTTACAGCCTCAGCGCAAGGCTTATCGAACCATGGTTTACTCGTACCACCGATGGGTACTGTTGAGTTTGGAATGAAACATTCCATTCCCTGCAGCACCACATCGGCGATCGAGTCTGCACATGCATCAGAATCTTCCGACGAGAAACATAACTGCCTCCATGGGTAGGATGCATAGAATTCACGCAGTCCATCCCAATCTGCTGACCTATATCGCCACACCTTCCGACGCCCTGCAGGGCGAGCCCGATCGGGAATAGGAAGGGGCACCAACGAAGATACCAGACAATGATCAGATGTTCCTAATGGAGCACTGATCGAGATCTGATAATTCTCCGGGTGTGTGGTCAACAGAAGGTCCAACAAAGAAGGCTCATGATCCACTCTATCCGGTATACGGGTGAACCCCGTGACCACCTGAGTGAATCCATGGGCGAGAGCAAAATCGTAGGCAGTAGTCCCTGGCAAATCAGTCCTCGGGGAACCCAACCACTCTGCGTGATGAGCATTAAAGTCCCCAAGGATGACTACCTCTGCTGAAGGGTACTGCCCAAAAACCTTGTCGGTTGCCTCTTGGACGCGTTCAAAAAAGCGAGCTGTGTCAGTCCTTACGCATTCTCTGCCATGGGACCGGTATAGGCACGCGTAAATCCGGGTGGAACCACCAATATCCACGCGTACCCACATGATGGATAGGTCCCTATCTTCAAGGCCGTGAAGACGGCGACAGCAGATATCTTCCCGGACGTATACACATACCCCGGCTTTTGAAAGGAACAAGTGTTCCAGATTATAGCCAGGGTAGTGAAGATATGATGTATCGACCGGAGAAGAAATCTGTGTCTCCGTCAGAAACAATAAGGCCGGCTTTGCCGTCTCAAGGTGGTGATGGATGGCATTAAGATTTGCGTGAATACCTCTAGTGTTGCAAAAGTCCACCTTGAGTGTGGAGTCAAAACCCGCTGTGGTATACTTATTATTCCTTGTACGGTTCATGAATATTTAAATAAAAAGGGAAGTCTATGGAAGCTCTAAGGCGTCTGCGAAGAAGGGAGAAGAGTATGATGTGTGACTGTGCCAACCAAACCTACAGGTTGTGTGATGAGCTGGTTCGGGGCACGGAAGGGCCCCCGATCCTCCCCGGAGAACATTGCCTGGCCACATCCGGTCACCAACCGGCACGACAATGCTCTCCAAGATTATGCGCCAGTTGGTGGGATCAGCCTCCATGGGACCGGTTAAATCCGGGTTCGGGTCCCCTACTACCTAGCGGGCGGCCAGCGGTCAACCGTTTCAACGGGTCTCCCTGACCCCCGACCCACCTCGTCTCGCCCGCGAGGATGCAGTAGGCACAAGCACACATCTGGTTCCCAATTTCGCAGACACAGTAGCGCTTCGGAGAGGGGGGACTGGAACCTGACCACTAATACCGGAACACAACTCAAGGTTGTTATGGCGGCATACTTTAGGTCAGGGGTGGTAGCCATCCAGGCGGGCAAAAGCCCTACCACCTAGCTGTGGGTTGTTTAGTCGCCTCTTACGACAGGCCGCCTGGCCGCAGGAAATTGTATTCTTTCTCCGTTCCTGCACGGATAAAATTCTATCACATTCTCTCGTAGGCTTAGTCCTATAGATTTATGTGTTTATCTCTTTTTAGTGTCGCTTTTTATTTTCATCGAGTTTCAAATCACAACGATTCTAAATAGTATCACTTCAAAATGACTGACATACAAAGATAGTTTTATAACGGTTCAATTTATTCCAAAGTGGCTACGGATCCCTAAAACATACTTCATGTTATGAAAATTAATATTATAAATGCGGTTTTACTAACTCAAAATTGCGAAGTTACAAACGAGAACTTCAAAATACGACTGATATATGAATTCTACTTGGCGATGTAGGAAGTTAGAAAATTTGTCGCCGAGCCAAAATGTAGGTACCTCGTTCTTCGAGATTTCACAGCTCAGTACACAGTCGTTGAAAGTAACCAAGCTGTATAACTCAAATTAGTTTTTGCTATAATCCGTTGATGGTTTGTTACGAAACGTCTTAAAATAGCAGATTTTACACGAGAGGTTGAAAGTTACCTATTTAGGCATGAGATGGTTTGGCGCACGAGCGTAGTGCCTAAACTGGCCTTTCACCCGAGGTTAACACTGCTTTTCATTTCGAATATGAGAAAAGTAAATAAACACTAATTAGTCAAACAAACGACTACTTCTCTAATGAAAACAGGCGCTAAATTCATCTCATTTAATACTTTGCATATTAAACGTCAAGTAAATTTATTTTTCTGTGGCATAGAATAGAATAGAAAACACTTTATTGTTCACCACATACACTTAAACTAGACAATTTACAGTAGTCACATTAAACAGTAAAAGTAAGAGCAATGGGCGGCCTTATCCCTTTAGAGCGATCTCTTCCAGACAACCAGGGCTACTATAGATTTTATGAAGGGGAAATTCGCAAGTGTATGAAGCTGGTGTGCAAATGAAATATATATATATATATATATAAATATCACACAATACATATTACTAAAATAAATAAAAAAATACAGAATAAACAATAACACATATTAATATTATATGTACTAATATATAATATTAATATACAAATTAACTAATAAATAAACGTACATGTAATTACGTATTAAATATTTATTATAAAGTGAGATAATATTCATTCATATATCATATCATAATATTCATAGTGGCATTCTACCAGCCCGTATTTTACTGACACTGGTGATAGAGTAAATATTAAGCTCTTTATGTAAATTAAATAATATTTTAGTGAAAAGTAATGTATAGGTATAAAAGTGTGTGTACACAAGATGTTACAAAATTGTTGATATTTTTTTATTACAATTTATATCGCGATTTACCAATGTCTGCAAAAAAAGTTGGCACATTAGTCGCATATTTATCTATGTTTCGCGTAGTTTTCAAATTTTTTGACAGTAGGGAAAATCGTTTCCCAGGGACGAAAAGTTTTCATCAATGTGATCAAACAAACTCCAAGCGTACTTTCAGAATATGAGAAATGAAAAGGTTTTTGAAGTGAAACTTCTTTAGAATCGTTGTAATTTGAAACTCGATAAAACAAAAATATGAAATGAAAAAGCAACACTTAAACGAGATAAACACATAAAATTCAATCTTATTTTATTCGAAATAAAACACATTTCTCTTTACACGTTAGCATTAATTTTCACTTGAAATAAAACATAGTTTCAAATAAGTTTTAGCTCGATCTGTATATACTTACGGCAGATATTCCTTTATACATAGATTAACAGATACGTAGATACACATACGTGCGTAACTAAAATACGTAATTGAAACGTCGACATGATGATTAAATGCCGTTCAATCGTTTATATATCGTTCCTATATCTTACTATACATTCACTTGCCCTACCATTGGTTGAATTTTGACATTACTTGTATAGAGCTCATGTCAAATTTTAACCGATAGTAGGGCAAATGAACGGTCGGTAAAATATAGGATCCGGCCCTTAATTGTGAAAGGGCAATACTTATATACAAACACTTTTCCACATTTGCATTAAATTTTAGCTACCATATAGTATCTGAGATTGTAACTTAGTATTAATACCCCAGTCCAAACCACTAAAATAATGATCACCACAAAATAAAGCAGCATATTTTCGAATATTATTTTTTCAAAAACTCATTCATTCGCTCCTCGAATAGTTCACAAGTACAATCAAACTCATACGAAATTCAAAACAGCTTAATCAGTAATAATCCTTTGCTTATTTCCAGAGTCTCTTGCATTTAGAATGAAAGTATCCAATTAACAGCGTTCCATGTTCGCGAACAAATAAAGGGAAGAGAACTACTCAATCGCTTTTCACTAGATGCCATTAGGGATTCAATTACTTTGCACAGAGTATTTGAATTCAGAACCAATTCGTTTGAGTCTTTAAGTGCTAGTCTATCTCGTCTTAAGTTTACGAGTTCATTAAATCATTTATACATAGTTTAAGACTTGAGAAACGTCAATGTCCTAGAGGATTTTTTTGTCCTGATTTTTCGGGTGATAGCGGGGATTTCATAGACGCGGTAGTTTGTCAGACGCCTTATTATTTTATTGTGAATAAAATAAACTAGTATCTAAAAAATAATAAAACAAAATTATTTATGTCTCCTTTAAAAAATATAGATATTTTTTACCCTGTTTTTATGAAAATTGAAATAATAAAATTCATGTCAATTCGTTATTTTTCTAAAATTATTTTAATCTAAGAAAATATATCACCAAATCATTTCCAAATTGACTTGGTGATATTATTTTCTTAACTTAGAATAATTTTATAAAAATTACGAAATAAACACCTACGTCTCATATCGTGAAGATTTCTGATATTTTTCCGGTAAATTATTTATCAGTGATTCCAACGAAAAGTTTTTTTCGTTTGCACCCCAGCACCACTTTTGACCTTTTGCGGCACAGCGACCTTAAGCAATATCGAAGGAAGAATGAGTGTAAATCATTTGTTTCAATAAATGATAAACTGCAATATTGCCAGATCATAATTTATATCGATTTTTAATTTATTGTTTGGTAAAAAAGACTGTCAGGAGCCTTAAGAACAGACGAGCGTGCATGACAAGAGTTATGAATGTCAAAGAAGCAAGTGAGGTGTGTAAGAATAAGACTAAATGGCGCTCTGCTGTTCGTGCCTACCCCGCAAGGGAACTGGCGTGAAGTTATGTATGTATGTTTGTAAAAAAGACTGTTATATAATTTTATTAGACATTTATTTAAATTTACTATCTTTTTTGTTGTGAATAAATAATTTGTATGCATGAAAAACTAAGCGGTCACTTTGAGCTAAACTTATTTGACAATTTTATATCATTAAAATCAAATCTGTTAAAAATAAACATTATTTTAAATGTATTTTTTTAATAAGACATAAAACTTTCGATTGTAAAAACTTCTCAATTTTAGTAAAATATGGTTTTTGTTTTACCAGATAACGTCGTTTGTAAATATAAAAATAGTGTGATACAAATAGCATTTATAATGCTACGATAATTACTGTCTAGGCTTTTTATCGTATAACACAATTTAAATTATTTAAAAAACGACAGTAATAATATTACATACATATGATGATGCACATTATTAATAGAATACAATTCACACAATATGATGACATTAATATTCCTTTTCTTTGGTAACGTTGCATATATTTTACTGAATTAAGTATTAGCTTAAACAGAAAATACATTTTAAAAGCTCCTAAAAATTCCCAATCGCATGTTAGGTACCAGTATACAATGTAGCTACCGGCGTCGTGTTGAGTGCAGGAAGGGTTTAAAGCCAGCTCTAAGCCAATCCCAAACGATGTTCCCGAGCGCAAACGTGGATTTTTACCATCGCTCTACCTGGGAAAGCGAGTAGATGCAATTGCATAGTGCGGTTGTTGCCGACTGTACTCGGTCATTGTGTGAGAGGTCTGCATTTGATACGTACTCTGTGGTGGATTATTGAGATTGTTTTTAAAGCCGGGTTTCTATGTCTTACTATCCATGATTTTAATTTATCATTAGTAGAAAAATGATGTTACTTGTATGAAGTTTATGTCAAATTTAAATTAGTAATCAAATTAAAGAAAGTAAGGTATGGGAACCGGTCCTAAGTATTACATCTAAGCCTATAGTATATAATTTTTGCATTTTATCGATTAATGACTATTGTATCAGGGAGCTAGAAATAGTCACTATTTTCGAAGAATTAAATTTTACATTATTATTATATCATATTAGTTGTACTACTTACTACGTTTCCGCGGGGGCTTGGGCTTATACACAGATCTTCTGAAGCCTGTAATACATCTATACATACATACAAATAAATAAAATTGAAGTCTCTGTTTACAATGTCAAAATGATATCTTTTTACTAAATGCGCGATGGAGTGAATATTTTAGAGAAATGTATGATGATATCCCGGATGCTGGCACCACGACTGAGTCTGTGACCGACTCCGAGGAGTCAGCATCCGAGATCACTTTGGAAGAGATCGAATGGTCGATAAGAAGTCTGAAAAATGGAAAGGCAGTAGGAATCGATAGTGTGTCTGCTGAGATGATCAAATATGGTGGAACCTGCGTCCGGGACGCTTTCCTGTCCTTATGCAACTTGTGCTGGAGGACGGGAAAGGTTCCCAAGTGGAGCCGCGCTCTCATCGTGCCCTTGTATAAAGGCAAGGGGTCACGTATGGAGTGCGCCAGCTACAGGGCCATCAGTTTAATCAGCACAGCATCTAAAGTGTATGCGAAGATTATTGAAAAGAGAATGAGAGTTGTATCCGATGGATTACTGTGGGATGCACAAGGTGGTTTCAGAAATGGAAGGGGATGTATGGATCAAGTTTTCTCTCTCCGCAATATCGTAGAGAAGCAGCTGGCTATGGGCCGGAAGGTTTTCTGCGGTTTTGTGGATCTAGAGAAAGCATTTGACAGGGTTGTGCGGAAGGACCTCTGGGACATATTGCCCGGATATGGGATTAATGGCCAATTGATGCGTGCTGTGCAGTCCACTTACGAGGGCTGTATGGCATGCGTGCGAGTGGAAGGCAGCCGGTCGCCCTGGTTTGACGTCAATATTGGCGTCCGCCAGGGCTGCGTGCTGTCGGCTTTGCTGTTCATCCTATATCTGGACGATTGTCTCCAGAGAATAAGATTGATGGATGTTGGGGTGCTGAGTGATCTAGTTGTAAGCACCTATGCGGATGATGCAGCCGAATCGCCATCAGATGCAAACACTAGTCTTGAAAGATGACTGTCAGGCTTACAATGCATTATGGTGTTTGAAAGAGAAGAAACCAGAACGAATGCAAGGATAATGGTCGATGATATGCTGGAGCAAGTGAATGAGTTTGTATATCTTGGATAGCAGGGATGGAAGGTACAAATAGAAAGAAGAGTCTTAGGTAAACTTTAGGCGCTAAGAATCAGCCAGAAGGCCCAGCTCGCCGTACACAACGTCTGGTACCTGCTCACGTATGGAAGCGAGAGTTTATGGAAGAAAGAGCATGAAAGTTAAACGCGGTCTGCGAGCACTGCGCAAAATCTGCGGAGTGACGCTCGCGGACCGCGTTCGTACCGAAGTAAGAAAGAGAGTTTCTGACGGGACTTGGTTCGGGCATGTGGAAAGAATGTATGATGAAAGTATGACTAAACAGATATACAATGCAAAAGTGGATGGATGCAGAAGTCGTGGAAGGCCACGACACACCTTCCATGATCAAATTGATCGTGTACTAGCAGAAGGTGATGTCAGGAGCCTTAAGAACAGACGAGCTTGCATGACAAGAGTTATGAATGTCAAAGAGGCAAGTGAGGTGTGTAAGAATAAGCCTAAATGGCACTCTGTTGTTCGTGCCTACCCCGCGAGGGAACTGGCGTGAAGTTATGTATGTATGCATACGAAATGTTATACGGTACTTATATCAAAAAATCTATTTTCGTAAAATTTGTCTGTCTGTTTCGGTTAATCTCTGAAACGGCTAGACCGATTTTGACGGGACTTTCAATGGCAGATGTTATATAAGGAGTAACATAAATTACTTTTTTATTAATAAGTCCACGCCAGCACCGCCACCGTCGCCGCACCGGAAGGCAAATTAATTTAAATCCCACGCGGACGAAGTCGCGAGTAACAGCTAGTCTAAAATATATTAAACATATGCGAAAATTTAAGAGACAGTTTTGGATATGAATTTTAAATTATGTGAATAAAGCCGCGTGAAAAATCAAAGTTGATTTTCTAGAGCTAATATTGAGTCACTCGTTTAGTCGTTTATTTATCCGTTTCATAGTAGTTAAAGTAAAGAATATGATTATGATTTAGCTAATTAAAAAGGATATTATTTTGATTACAAACAAATTGCTTTTATTCTAATACAATTTGAGTGTTGGCAAAAAGCCTCGATATCAATTCGACAAACCTCAGTTGAAATATTGCTTCGCCAATCATCAATAACAACAACAAAACGCGTTGTCGATCGTTGACACGCGTATCGTGCCATAGCTACAATATGTAGGCCATACTTCACAGCCGAAGTACTATCGCGACAGCCGGACAGCCGTGCGATTTATGCGCGAGAAAGAATTCAGCGTAGTGATGTCATGTTTATATTTTGCGAGTAAAGGATGACTCGACCGAGTAGTCATAAAGTTAGAAGATAAAATAGTAAGAAAGATTAAAATGGAAAAGCTTAAGTTAATGTTAACAGTAATTCTATCTTACGTGATGTGATCTTTTTTTCTTTGTTTGGGATTATGGCTCCAATGAATTTAGCGTTAATTAAAATTGACAATCCAAGAAATATAAAGTCATAACTAATTATTATCTAACCATAATGCTCTTGCAATGCCTTTTGTATAATTAAGTACCTGTTAATTGTAACGTTTCTCTTGCATATCGTGGAGATTCGGATTGAGCTCTGAGCTGTGGTTTGTATACAACACCAGATGGGATTTCTTTAAAAATAGTGTCATAACATTTATTCTCGCGTTGATAACATCTCTGGTGTAGGAAGCGTCTACAGTGCGGTATGGTACGTACGGTAACCGTTTTTTTTTCATGTGGGCCGTCTGCTGTGATCCATCTATATATATATATATATATTAGCATATAATAGTGAAGTTCTATTAATCCATATACTTAACGGTTTGGTAGGTGATTATGAACATGATTTTACATTTTTAGCCAATATTTCAAGTTGTTTTTTAGTATACATGATAACGAAAAATAATAAATTATTTATAAACAAATTTATACAATGACGAATAAGTATAGTATAATCTACCTTAAAATAGTGCCTGTCGAATTATTGTATTTTATGAGAAATTCTTTCAGACTAGAAATAGAGTATGAAGCTGTATTAAATCAATACCAAATCAATTATCTGAATAAAAATTCTTACCGAGATTTTGATCTATAATAAATATGTAAACCTCAAAAAATAGTTCGTTCATTGTCTAATTTATAAATAAAAATCAATTAATCATGACTGAAAAAGGTTGGTCACTTCAAGTTAAATATATCGATGTCAACCTGTCATTTCACATCCTTAATTTAGATAAACGTCACTGTATTTTGAATTTAGAATCGGCTTGATTAGCGGGTTATGGCTGCTGATTTATCGTTGTTTCGGAAATATTGCCTTTGTTTTACATTTTTTATGTTCTACGCGTAGGTGTGAAAGATTTATTATTTCGTTCCGGATATATTTTAGCTGGGATTAGATTGAATTCGGTTTTTGTAAACTTTTTACGTCATTTTACTTTGTAGGAGATATTCAGGCGACAGTATATTAGCATGAAATATTTATTGTATACCTTATAATTTCTCCGCAGCTACGCCGCGTGAAAAACCCTGGTTCTTAACTCTATGTAACGTACATGAAAATTTAATTAGGTATTTTATATATATAAACTTTCAATGCTTTAGCTTCTTGTTCAATCCACTACAATTACAAAGGAATTAATTCAATATAGTGTAGATATCTACACAGCAAAACATAAAGAAAAGTCGCAGCCAACCTGATTTGAAGAACCTAATACGTAATGAATGACACGTGGGCAACATGACAACGTATTTGATATTATAGAATTACAGCCATGGTTGTCTACATGACAATTGCAGCGCCACCTTTTTTGCTATTCCGTTTATTTTAAGGAAACGACGTCCTTTATTGGTATAAAATATGTCTAAATGTTAACTCGGGTTATTACCCGAGCTTATTAGCTAGCACTATGTGAATTTTCATTCTTATACGTGCAGTAGTTTTCGCTATTTTCGTCTATCCCACGGAAACGACGTCATTTATCGGAATTAAAAAGTATACTAAGTTACGGCCGGGAATATAAGTTCTATCTCGAGTTTCATTGAAATCTGTTCAGTAGTTTTCCCGTGATGGTCGAACAGACAGAGACAAAAAATCTAAGTCCTGATTGAAGCGCCACATACTGAGTCCCATTGTAAATCTAAACCATCTTAGGACCCACTTGAACACACTCAAAAAACATCATCTAAATTGGTCCAACCGTTTGGGTGTTCACTGACATACACATGGACAGAAGAATTATATATTTAGAGACATCGTATACTAAAATTTCCCACCAATTCTTACGCATAGGACTTGGACTTTATATTCATATAACTATAATATGAATGTTTTAAGACATCGAAATGCAATATACACTAAAATTGAAGGCTTGTAGCAACGCCAACGACCTTGGGGATTTTTCGATAATAATGACCAAATTATTTATCTTGCTTTTATAAAAAAAATTGAAGGAGTAAAATGGTTTTATGTCGATAATTTGGTAGGGACTTAGTGATCTTTTTCTTAACTTAAAATAACTATAGAAAAATAACGAGAAAAAACTACATTACTTCTCATATCGTGAAAATTTATGACATTTTTTTGGTAAATTCTTAAGCAGTAAATATCAACGAAAAGTTATATCATTTGTACTTTGAACCATTTGCGGTAAAAGGAGCCTTAAAATAAAATTCTGGCTAATCCCTAGAAATTTAATTGAAATACTTTAAGCCTTTTATGAACGGGTTCAAAACAAACTTTCAAACAAACAGAGAAATAATTTAAATAAAGTCGTTATTAAGTTTCGTATTTTTTTCTTATTGCATGAGTTCAGCAGACAGGCAGACGGCCCGTCTGATGGAAAGCGGTTACCATCGCCTATGGGCGCCTATTCTATTTGTAACACTAAAGGTGCTAGCAATGTGCTGCCGATCTCTAAAGGGAGATTATAACCTGGCCACTAATGCCGGAACTGCTGCTAACTGCGGAGCTGTTATAGCAGCATATTCTAGACCCTACCACGTGGCTGTGGGTTGTTTTATCACCTATTACGACAGGCCGCCCGGCCGCAGGAAATTGTATTCTTTCTTCGTTCCTGCACGGTTACATTATACCTAAATAACAGTTTACGAATACTTTCGCCAGGTGGTAGGGCATTTGCCCGACTGGATGGCTACCACCCCTGGTCTAAAGTATGTCGCCATAACAACCCTGGGTTGTGTTCCGGCATTAGTGGCCAAGTTCCAGCCTCCCTTATGAGAGCAGCAGCGCATTTGTAGCACCTTTGGTGTTGCATAGGCGATGGTAACCGCTTTCCATTAAGTGGGCCGTCTGCCTGTATGCTGAACTCCTGCAATAAAAATAAAAAAAAACGTAATAAAACTACGTTTTAACGGTTTTAAGCGCGGCAATTTATTTTATTTTTGTTATTCCGTTGTCCGCTTAAAACCGTTAAAACGTAGTCTTATTATGTATTACAAGTCGCGAAAATTTAAGAAAATATTACAGATACTTATTAGCTATTGTTTTGAAATCACAGATAGAAACGACAGTTTTATTCATACATACAAATAAAAATACTATAAATCTATTTCAACATACATTTATATAATATACGTATTATGTATTAGTAAAGCATCTCGTAAATATATATTTTATGGTAAATATGCTCCATTTTGTTTCCAGATAGAGGTCGTTAGGTCTTGTTTGGTGCTTAAATAGCTTTTGATAACTCGCAGCGAAAAAACGGTAGGTACATCCCAGCCGATATTACCGGCAACCAGACTGGGCTCTGTTTTATGGAAATGTACAAATGATAAAACTACATTTTAACGGTTTTAAGCGCAGTAATATATTTGTGCCGTGTGGTGCCGGCAGAGTAGAATAGCACCACCCCATATCTTCCCGTGGGCATCGTAAAAGGCGATTAAGGGAGTGTGAGAAGGTACTGGCCCCTTGTAACTTTCTCACCATGATGCTGATCCATCCATCCAAGTCTTTCTCCGGTCGTAACGGCCTCCGTTCCACTGGGTCTTGAAGGACAGGGATGAACATGTGCACCTGGGTCTCGCGCGTACCCCTGTGCACGTTAATATATCCTGCGCATCTGACCGCTTCCGCTGCTAAGACTCCGATTTACGCAAAAGTCCTGTGGCGATGGGTAAAGGTAGAGAGGTATAGCCCGATGCAAGCTAGGCTTTGTCTGATACCTGCACACAGGCGGTCCCGGGGGCGTGAGTACACGCCGTGGTCGTTTCCGCGCTGCAAATTTGGGGCGACAGCGCGGGCTCGGCAGCACTCGGGATGATAAAGCAGCCCTATTTAGGGAGGCACTGCTTTCCCCGCTCAGCCGGGGAGGGGGCTAGAAAAGGTGCCCTAAAAAAATGCTCGTCCCGACTCAACAGGTGGTAGTAACCGCGGCTATCATCGCATCATCCAAATCGTGGTCGACGTCGCAAAGGATATAAAAGTACATCTGTTATGACATTCGGCGCGTGGAACGTTCGAACGCTTCTTGATCGAGATGGTAACGCTTGCCCTGAACGTAAGACTGCCATAGTAGCTCGGGAACTTCATCGCTACAACGTGGATGTGGCTGCTCTCAGCGAAACACATCTCCCTGATGAAGGAGAGCTGGTGGAAGTAGGTGGCGGCTACACTTTTTTCTGGAAAGGTACCGCTGCCTCCGAAACTCGACGATCAGGTGTGGGATTTGCCATCAAGAATCACTTAGCAAAGCGTTTAGAGGAGTACCCTGTACATATCTCAGATCGCGTTACCACACTGCGCCTTCACCAGGGCAAAGACAACTACCTTAATGTCATCAGTGTTTATGCTCCTACACTAGACAAGTCTGATGACATCAAGGACAAGTTCTATGAGGAATTGACTTATTGCCTCGATAGCATAAACGCCAGAGAGCAGGTTCTATTGATGGGCGATTTCAATGCCAGGGTTGGTCGGGACTATGAGGCTTGGCCTGGAGTTCTGGCTAAACATGGAGTTGGCAACATGAACAACAATGGTCAGTTGCTGCTCAGTCTTTGTGCTCAACACGGTCTGGCAATTACGAACACTATGTTTAGACTTGCTGCCAAGTACAAAACAACATGGATGCACCCTAGATCCAAGCATTGGCATTTGATCGACTATGCAATCGTGAGGCAAAAAGATTTCGGCCAAGTGCAGGTCACCCGCGTTATGCGTGGTGCACACTGTTGGTCTGACCACCGACTCATTGTCACTAAACTGCGAATCTGCCCCCGTCGCCCGCGTAGATCTCTTATAAAAAAGCCTGCTTCTTTGAACGTGGATAAGCTAAAAGATCTCGCGGTCAGGGAGAAATACGCTGAAGCCCTGTCTGAAAAGCTGTTGCCAGTTAATGAGGTAGGTGATGTTGATGCTGCCTGGGGAACATTGTCATCTCATATCATGGATACCGCTTCAACTGCACTGGGAAACAAATTCCGTCGCAACGAAGACTGGTTTGACGAGAATGATGAAATCTTGCGGGCAGTATTCGACAAACACCGAGATCTCCTGCGACAGCACAAAAGGCAAAGAGGAAGCGTTGCGGTTGTTAAAGCTAGTGACCTCGAATTGCGCAACCTGACTCGACATATGAAAGACAAGTGGTGGCAGGACAAAGCTAGTCACATGCAATGGCTCACTGATACAAACCAGCTGGGAGAATTCTACAGTGAGGTACGTAAGCTGATTGGTACATCCTACCAAGCAAGGGTGCCTTTAAGGTCTCTAGACGGTAGTCACCTGTTGACGAGCAAGGAGGATGTACTAAAGCGCTGGGCGGAGCACTTCAACACACTGCTAAATGTGGATCGATCAGCTGATCTGCAAAGTATTGGCTTAATGCCTCAGCTCCCTCTTGCCTTTGAGCTGGACGAGCCTCTATTACGTGGCGAGGTTATTACTGCCATCAGACAGCAACAAAACAAACGGACTGCTGGTATTGACCTCATACCGGGAGAGCTGATAAAATACGGCGGAGATGAGCTGCACACGTTGATGTGGGAACTGTTTGTTCGTATGTGGGAGCAGGAACGCGTCCCGGATACATTTAAATTATCGCGCATAACTGCTCTCTACAAGAAAAAGGGTGACCGATCTGACTGCAGCTCGTACCGTGGTATTTCGCTCCTTTCAGCTCCCGGAAAGGTCTTTGCTAGAGTGCTCTTAAACCGCTTAAAGAACTTGTCTGAAAAGATTCTGCCTGAAACCCAGCTTGGCTTCCGACCGGACCGAGGAACATGCGAAGCTATATTCTCTGTGCGTCAACTGCAGGAAAAGAGCAGAGAACAGGGTTGTCAGCTATACCTTTGCTTTGTTGACCTAGAGAAGGCTTTCGACAGCGTGCCTCGGGAAGCCCTATGGTTGGTGCTAGGTAAGCTCGGGTGCACGGAAAGGTTTGTGAGACTTCTTAGACTCCTGCATGACGACATGCAATGCTGCGTTGCCGTAGACGGTGAACAGACAGACTTCTTCCCTGTTACCTGTGGGGTGAAGCAAGGATGCGTTTTAGCGCCTACTCTGTTCGCCTTATACTTTGCGGTGGTAGTTAGAGAGGTCTTACAAACTGTTTTTCACGGAGTCCGCATTCGCTTCCGCACAGATGGCAGCCTTTTCAACTTGGCCAGACTTAAGGCTCGTACTAAAGTCTCATACGCACTGATCACTGAGATCATGTATGCTGATGACTTGTGCTTCCTGGCAGAATCCCTAGACGGCCTGCAACAGCTGATGTCCGCATTCCACCAAGCCTGCCGTAAGTTTGGCCTGAAGATCAGTGTCAATAAGACTGAGGTGATGTCCCTGGACATACACGGTCACGAGACACTGACCATAAAAGTTGGTGAGGATGTGCTGAAGCAGGTCGATAAATTTCGCTATCTGGGGAATACTGTAACATCCAAGTGTGACCTTGATGCTGAGATCAATAGCAGGGTAGGTGCCGCAGCTGCGGCATTCGGCAAGTTATCTTCCAAGGTCTTCTGCTCGCATGACCTTAAGTTGGCCACTAAGATATCAGTGTATATGACAGTCGTGCTGCCAAACCTCTTATACTCCTCTGAGACATGGTGTGCATACCGCCGCCACATCCGCACTCTGGACCGCTTCCACCTTAAATGCCTTCGTACCATCATGAAGATCAGATGGTCCGATAGAGTGCGAAATACCGAAGTTCTTCGGCGAGCCAATGTTGGTGGTATTGAAGCCTACTTAATGCGTCGACAGCTTCGGTGGTGCGGTCACGTATCTCGTATGGCGGAGGAAAGAGTGGCCAAGCGCATCTTCTTTTCTGAACTGGAGGAGGGAAAGCGGAATCATGGCGGTCCCCTTCTCCGGTTCAAGGATGTCCTAAAGCGACACATGAAAAGATGCAATATAGAGCCCTCTCGATGGGAAAGCTTGGCAGCACAGCGGCCAGAATGGCGCAGGATGGTGAACAGCCAAGTACGCGAGTTCGAGGTTCAGCGTATAGGTGACCTTGATACTAAACGCGACCAGTTAAAGGCTCGCCCACCTGCTGCCATTATATACAACTATGACAACGGCGTACTCACGTGCCCTTGGTGTGCACGGAGTTTCGCCGCCAAGATAGGCTACATAAGCCATCTTCGCACGCACCAGCCTCAATTATCTGATTAGGGGTCAAAGTGGTCGCCATGGCCGGGAATATGTGGTTTAAACTTTTCAATTTTTTTATTACTAAGCTGGTAAGCAGTGAGCATACGGTCGATAAGAATTCCCAGATATCCTTCCGTATAAAGCCTTCCCCCCAGCCCCGAGGATGATGTTCCAAGAAAAGACATTCTCCTGCATCACCAAATGGCCTATCGGAACTCTCATTTATCGCAAGAAACATGTTTAGCACTAGGCTAACCGTTTTATGACGATATTCTATGAAAGCGTGGTATCACTCCGATTGAGACAGCCCTAAGAACTGTGATCAAGGTAATTATTCCAGCATGGCTCTACCACGTACAAAACGCTTAACATCATTAACGATTAATATCAATGTCGCACCACAAATAATACATTAAACCCATTGCCACATCTGCGTGATACGTCACCAACACTAACATTATCCCAGATGGAATAGTAACATAAGAGACATAATAGGGTAAAAAGTATCGCAATCTGACTGTCCTCTTCTCTTTTCTGCAGCATGGTCACCGAAGTGTTGCTCTCTTTCTAAGTAACAGCGAATGTTGAAAATTTTACTTGTTTTAAAATAAGCTTACTTTGGAACTAATTAATTAGTTTACCAAACTTGTGGCCGTGTTAACGATGATCTAAGCAAAGTTCAAGTTTTGCAGGAGCCTCGTCGTTTTACAACCTAACTCCTGAGTTCGGCTCAATTCATTTGAAAATCCTTAAAATATTCAAGTATTACTTTAGGTAGCTTCTGAGGAAAATGTTCAGTAATTCTATCCTACTTAGATTAGGTAACTTAACCAAAACTTATGTTACTTGTAATACTTAATGACTTATAAGTTTGTTAATATCTTATGATGACTTAGTGTTCATAAGTTTCACGCGAACTTGTTTGTTTGGTTTGAAGTCAAACAAATGTTTAGAAGTCAAAAGAATATTGCTAGCTATTAATTTGAAGTATATTTACAAGTTTAATTATTTTAAACAAAATTTTCTCTTAGGGCCGGTTTTTCAATGACCAGATACGAATTATTCACAGAATAAACTATAACATAGAGAAATTAAAATGGTTAATCGCATGAATGAACCGGTTGAATGGTTTCAATTTTGAATTCACTCGGCTTATAATTTGTTCGCCTGTCAATTTTTATCTAATGATTAAAAAATCGGCCCTTAGGGCCGCTTGCATAAGGATCGCCTTTAAATAAAATTAGTTAATCATATTAAACTGCCTAAATACGTTTTACACAAAACGTATTGACAGTTCTTTAAACATATTTAGTGGCAAATTTTACGTTGTGTAAGACGCTAATTGTATTTAAGGGTGTTAAATACGTTTTGTGTTTCTTAAATAAATTTAAGCCACCTTATGCGAGCGACCCTTAGTATCTATCACTTTGTGCACCTCAAATAAGCGTGCATCATCTCTTCTTCATACTAATAAAAGTAGGTAAATCGAAAGGTATTTCTCAGAATCGTCGCTAGTGAACACCCGTTGTTCTCTGCCCATGTCAATGGGAAACAGGCGTAATAATATGTATGTGTGTATGTTGTGTCGTATTAGATCTATCTATATAGGTTTTATATTTTAGTACAATTATTCTTCAAATATTATGAATGGCTACCATCTGGTCTAGGTTATGCCGCCATATCAAGCTTGAGTTGTGTTTCCGCATATGTGGCCAGGCTCCAGTGTCCTTTTACAGAGTGCCAGAAAATTGACAAACACAACGACCTTTACAGGTGGAGCAACTGCCTGTCTGCTCAATTCGTGCAATAAAAAAATTGCCAGTTACGATTACCGAGGCAGGACGATTAAAAAATATTTTTTCTTGTAATTAATATTAAAATTTACAATTAAAATACTGATTCTTACATAAACAAAACTAGTAGTTGATTCGATGCTAGAATGTGTGAAGTGCGCCTTCCGGCGCTGGTCATTAGCAACCTAGATTCGGTAGTATGCCGCAAAGACCGTGAAGTCTACGTCAGCAGGCTACATACTATATGCTACCAGGCTTTAAACGCATATTTAAAATGAAATAAGTTGTTGAAATGAAACTTTTTAGCCACGGTAGTAATTCTTTCGATGGGAACGAAAAAGCGTGACGCCGTGAATTTAGTAATTTAAACACGATGTTCATAAAGATAGAATTGGAAATATTTTGAAGCTTTGAAGTTCGTAAATCTAATTGAAACTAGAGCATTTGTTTCCTATTTTAGTTAGCATATGCCTCTCGTGTCACTTTTTCAAAGTGCAAAAATGGCATCTGAATACTAAGTGTTGTAATATATCTCAAATATGTAATATTTTGCACTAAAATATAAAAAAAAATTTGAGCTTGGTAAATATATTATTAAAATAATAAACCTAATAATTATCCTAATACTCCTGATACTCTGATACTGATATTTATCTCATTCTCTCGTAGGCTACTTTTCTGATGTTTCACTTCTGCCGTGTGTGAATTGCAAACACATTTTTTTTATTGAAAGCTCGATGTTGGTTGAAAAACAAGCGGCATCAAAAAGAAAAAGTATTGTGTAGAATACATAACTTAGATTTTATAGAACTTAGATCATAGGGGGAAGCGCTATAAACAATAAATTTATAATAAGCAATATCTGTTCTCGCGTAGTTCCGACGCAACGCGACACATAATCAAAATTGTTGTCGCCAAGTAACTCGAAAAAGTGAACAACTTTTTTAGATTCTCATGAATAACTTACTGAGTGCGACACGCCTCACTTGTTATGTTTTAAAAAAGTTTTTTTTATTTTCTTCTCTATTAAAAGAGCGGGCTCGGCCTGACGATTTACCGACTCGCCCGATGAATAATTACAGGATATTTCTTGCCTGTCACGTAGCTAATGAATATTAGAGCAGGCCAGTTCTCGAACTGAACAACAAGAAAAAAACCGGCCAGGCGCCTATCGGGCCGCGTATAGCCATAGGTTCCGTAATGGCACGAACGTCTATTCTTACTAAAACATTTTCTTAATAACTAATATGAGACTGAACCACAGCGCAAAATAATTTGTTTTACCTAGTATTTAATTTATATGTAAGTATTACGACTGTAAGGCTGTACATATCTGTTTCTACTATGCTTTTAGCACCATAGGAGAAAATAATTCTTTTGTGTAACTATATTAATTTCTATTACGTGAGTTATATGTCTAAGAAATTTATATGTTCAGTCAAGTGCATATCACTCCACGCATAGTAAGGTTAGGGGTGATGAAGAATATTTATTATTTTTGGCATTTGACTGCAGAGTTCTAAAAAGCGTGTGTCCGTATGCCCTATGTCTCAATGCCTAATTGATTTGACTTTTTTCGTAATCTGTTTCGTTCTTCAAAATTTATAGAGGAGAGAGAAATACTATTTTGGACGTAGATGAATGATAATTATTGAGAGACATATTTCCTATTTCGGATTTAGCCTTGAAGGCCCTCTTGAAATATTCACTCTGGATAGTCTCAACAGTAAAATGTCTTAACATGAACAGAGGTAGTTGCAAATGACATGGAAAAGAGAAAATTCTAAGGATTCAATTTTTTTGTTGTTGCATAAGTTGAGCAGACAGGCAGACGGCCTGGCCTACCTGATGAAAAGCGGTTACCATCGCCTATGGACATTTGTAACACCAAATGTGCTACCAATTGCTGCCGCTCTCTAAAGGGAGACTAGAATCTGGCCATTAATGCCGGAACCCAAAATTTTGAAGGCATACTGTAGATCAGAGGTGGTAACCGCCCAGACGAGCAAATTCCCTACCACCTTGCTGTGGGTTGTTTTGTCGCCTCTTACGACAGGCTGCCCGCCGCAGAAAATTGTATTTTTTCCGTTCCTGCACGGATAATTCAACTGCGGAACCCTAAAATTTCGGAAAGAAATCTGCGGTTGTTTGCTTAGAAGGAATTTCGTTAATTGCAGACTAGACCCCTCGGAGATAAATAAGTCACTAAGCGCAAATTTGTCCATCTATTCTGTTTTTGTTTCGCCCCGCTCGACTTACTTTGTTATTGGGTCATTTTTTCTGCGCCTCGAGTAAATTAAGAGATCCCATATACGACGCGTTTTCTATTAAAGCTTAATGTTTATTTGTTTCTTTGTACATAGATAATACAGATAAAAACACCAGCTCTTAAATGACACACTGTTGGGGTTCGAATTTGCCCAAGAGAACCGACGGTATATGCACAACACTTGTGCAAGGTGGTAGCAAGTTTGAAAATCAGTAATATCTATATATAGGTTTCTGGTGATGATTTCTTGAGATTATCGAAAAAAATGGGACTTTATCAACCATTACGACTTATTGTTTATTATACAATTAGAATAAATGTGATATATATTTTACATTAAATGGTAAGAAGTTATCGAATAAACGTAAAATGCTTTATAATATCTATCTATCTTTTACAATGTTGTAACAACATTAATAAAAATAATAATATTTAAGATTAATATTACATTATATATTGGCGTATAACTTTGCTTCCGCCGTTTTGTTCCGAAATTCGAGGTTTTATTGTAAAAAACTGGTTGTACATTTATGATTCAAAGTATTGTCCATCGCTGACCACTACTTTCTCCCATCTTTCGGGCAGCGTACGAATCCCTCGTTGAAAAAATTGGTCATCTTCTGAAGCGATCCACGAATCGATCCAATTTTTTACTTCTTCACAAGACCGGAAGTGCTGGTGAGCCAGGCCGTGTGCCATTGATCGAAACAAGTGATAGTCCGAGGGAGCAACGTCTGGAGAATACGGCGGGTGGGGTAGGACTTCCCATTTCAACGTTTCTAATGTCATGACCACTTTCGCAACATGGGGTCGAGCATTGTCATGCTGTAAAATCACTTTATCGTGTCTCTCGTTGTATTGCGGCCGTTTGTCTTTCAATGCTCTGCTCAAACGCATTAATTGCATTCGATAACGATCGCCTGTGATTGTTTCAGTCGGTTTTAACAACTCGTAATACACTACGCCGAGCTGGTCCCGTCAAATACTGAGCATCATGGTCTTGGAACCGTGAATATTCGGTTTGGCCGTCGACGTGGAAGCATGGCCGGGATATCCCCATGATTCTTTGCGCTTGGGATTATCGCAATGAACCCATTTTTCGTCCCCAGTCACAATGCGATGCAGAAATCCCTTTCGTCTTTGCCTTGCAAGCAGCTGTTCACAAGCAAGCAAACGCCGTTCAACATCTCTCGGCTTCAACTCGTGCGGCACCCAATTTCCCTGTTTCTGAATCATTCCCATAACTGTCAGGCGTTTTGAAATGGCTTGTTGCGTCACTCCCAATGATCCTGCCAATTCTTGTTGCGTTTCACACGAGTCTTGATCAAGTAATGCCTCCAATTCTACATCTTGGAAAACCTTCTCCCCTCCACCGCCATGCTGGTCTTCGACGTCAAAATCACCGTTCTTGAAGCGTTGAAACCACTCTCAGCACGTTCTTTCACTAATAGCGGCCGCACCATAGATAGGTATTTGAGAGCATTCAATGAGTCTCAGCCGCAGATTTCTTCATATTAAAGCAAAAAATTAAAACCCCCCGCAAATGACGAGAATTTGGCTCGTAAGCTAACATGTTTAATCGAGAATAACTTTATGATGCAGACACAAATCGACTAATATTTCGATGGCGTTATGTTTACAAATACCTAAGCTTATTGTATGACACCTACGATCTACTTATTTCTACTACCACTTACCGCTACAGCCATCTATTGCAAAACGGCGGAAGCAAATTTATACACCTATGTGCATTTAATAGTTTAGTTCCTTTATTTAGTATTTGTTCTCTGAAAATAAACATTAAATATTTATTCAATAAATTTACCATCCTATACTTATTCAAAATTAAGATTATAACATTTTATGATACAAAGGTGTCTGAATCGATTTAATTCATAATATTCAGTTGTATTAACCATCTGGAAGAACTTATTAGTGAGATTGTTACTAGAAAATAACTGTAAATTTAATTGTCATGCGACCCTGTGTGGACTTATACATTCGAAAACACGTTTTGATTTGAACGAATTACCATCTCAAGCAAGAATTTTCTAAGGAATATTATTCTGCAATACGTGAATTAATATCCTTACCGTTGTCAATAAATAAAACTATCATTTCTCAATTGGTTGACTCAAATTCTCGTCTCCAAAACTGTTCCTCTAATAAATTAATGCAAGACGTCCCGAGACCAAGTTGTCGCTTCTGCGAGAGCACTCCGAAGTAAAGTTAGATTAAACGCTATACATCGACGCGCATTAAACTGGTATTTTAGTTCGCTTGTTTGGTTCAGTCGCATTGTATTGCTAATTAGTTTCGGATAGAAACACGTTACGTGTTTTGGTGGAGGTATGATCGGTTATTGCAGTTCTGCTTTATTGGGTAGCTTTATTGGATTGAGAATTAATATTAGATTGTTACACGAGAGGTAAAAGTGACTTATTTAAGCATGAGACGGTTTTGCGCACGAGCGTAGCAAGGGCCCTTATATTTCGAGTGCCTAATTAGACCTTTCACCCGAGGTTAACACTCTGCTTTTCATTTCGAATATGAGGAAAGCAAATAAACACTGATTAGTTGAACAAACTACTTCTCCAATTAAATTAAACGTTAAGTTCGTGTTTAAATCTGATGAATTCATTCAATACGTCACATACGAAACGTCAACTATACTTAGTTTTCTATGGCATTCTACCGGCCAGTATTTTTTGGTCACTGATACTGATAGTAAGCTTAAACTTTATGTAAATTAAATAATAATTTACAAATATAAAATGATGTTACAAAATTGTTGATATTCTTTTTATTACAATTTATGCCGCGATTTCACAGTGGCTATAAAAAAAACATCTGATATGAGTCCCATGTCTATGGTAGACGCATAATTTTTTGACAGCAGGGAAAATTGTTTCCCAGGGACGAAATGTACTGTTTTCATCATTTTTTAAAAATTGAAAAAGATTTTTTATTATCATATGTCAATTTAAGATACGTTACAAGCAAGAAATAGAAAACTACATACTGAATGTTAATAATTTCGATTTAGTAGAAATTTTCATCTTAATCAGAGAGATAAACTAACAGCACAGTTGACTGAGGCACTTTTTATTATCTTGCTAAAATGACGCAGCCTTTTAAATTTTGTAAGAACGTAGCCAGTTATGCCGTCATAACTTTGACGAGTCCGAGTAGCCTATTATTACTCAAACAAAGATTTAAAATATTTTTATGATGGTATTTTAAAAATAGGATAATAATTAGACATTTTAACGCCCGCTCTTTTATATGAATATTATTTTAAAGTTGAATATGTTACCCTATTGCAAATTATACCCGTAGCAAGCAACTTAATACGTGGAATAAAATATTGGAAATGAGAATCGCCCACCATACGTAACTTCGTAAAGTTCTTAGTTCTTACTAACTAGACCAACTTCCTTACATTAATGTTTTGCAAACAATTTTCATTACAAACATTTATTTTATTATTTTTAAAGAATATTGAAGATGAACTTTCCGTTTTTATCTATAAAGATTTCATTGAAATCCCTTGAACTTATTTGAAACGTGCTTAAAGACCGTCGTTCACTATAATTAGAAAGACAAAAAAGTGTGTGTGTGTGTGTGCAATTCACACACGACAGAAGTGAATCTTCAGAAAAGTAACCTACGAGAGAATGAGATAAATATAGAATATCAGGAATATTAGGATAATTATAAGGTTTCTTATTTTTATAACGTTTTTACCTAGCTCACAAATTATTTTATATTTTAATGCTAAATATTACATATTTAAGATATATTATATATAACACATGTTATTCAGATTCCATGTTTTCACTTTGAACAAATCACACGAGAGGCTTAGGATTACTAAAATAGGAAACAAATGCTCTAGTTTCAATTTGATTTATGAACCTCAAAACTTCAAAACAGTTCCAACTCTATCTGTATAAGCATAGTATTTAAAATATTAAATTCACGGCGTCACGCTTTTTCTCTCTCATCGAATGAATTCACTGCCGTGGCTTAAAAAGTTTCATTTCAAAAACTAAAACTGATCATCTATGATTAGGCAGTGTGTAAATAGTAAGTTTGGCATTTATTTAAGAACTACAAACAGACTTTTTAGTTTTATTTATCAGGATAATTTCTGCATAATTTACTGAAGAAATTTTATGTACTTTGAAGATTAATTATTGCGAGGCGAAATTAAACAACGGAAGCAATTTTAAAAGAGACATAATAATAAAGAATGAAGTGTAGCCATTCAATCAATTACTTTTAATATATTTTATGGTCTGAACAGATTGCATAAATGGCTTTTATTCAATTGCCATATTTTCAGTCGACGTTGTACATAAGTAACTTTTACGATTTTACGAACTTATGGAGCACCACGCCGCATAAACAGGTATTTATTAAATGAGAACTGTGTTATACAAGTGTAGGAACATGCTGAATCACAGCGAAATTACTGATCGTATCTCGCGATTGAATTCATTGATACGTAGCACAGCACTGAGGTATGTTCGGGGGAAGTGAGCTAATATATTTCTTGGTGTAGAAAACGTTCTTGAAATATTAATGGTGTATAAATAATATTTTTTATGAGGAAAGCAATGGCAAATATTGCAACTCCTTAAGTCTGCGAGCGTCAGACTTACGTCATAGTATAGAGAAAGGATTTTTAAGAGAAATCTGTTGTTGTACAGCATCCTGACTTCGCATTACTTCGAAGTTTGAAATAATGCAATGACAGGTTGCTACGATGACGACTTTTCGGTTCAGGGTGACGTAATTGAAAGGACGGGAACGAAACTTCGCTGGGGCAACTACTTTGTTTTATTTATATGGCACAGTAAATAACAGTAAACATTCTACCAACAGTTCCAATCTGTTGGAGACGAGAATATCTCCAAACACATTATTTATATCTAAAAGTTATCTAATACTTAATAAAAAGTAAAAAGAATCCCTAGAGAAGCGTCAGTGATGCTTCCGGTAGCCTTAGTTCGGGGTTCTCACATATCTGTCCTCTCTGTGCCGTGCCTTTTAGCGCGTTCCTCTACTAGTTCACAACGCCCAAAATGCTCCGTCAGCCTTTTACATAGCGACCATGGTCGTTATGCTTGTGGCGATAACGTCACTAATGACGCCATTGTTTTCGATCATATAGCGCTCGTTACGAACCATGTCAAGAGGTGGGCTTTAACCACAGAGAATTAATTCTCTCTATCGATTGACATTGAAAAAGGTGCGATTTTCAAATAAACCAATGAAATCAACGCTTCATAATCCGTTCCAATACAATTTACGACTGTAACGCCCGCAAGTAAGTGGAACGGGAAAAATCGCCGTCGTGAACGTGGTCGTTCTGAGTCTCATGTGGAACGTAGCCTTTGTTACAAGTCTGCATACTGCGTGTTATATTGTTTAATATTATTATAAACGTGACCATTAAAATAATCTAAGTATATCCAATGCGGTTTCATTTAATGTTTCAAATTCATCTTTTAATTTCAAATGTGTATGTTTATGTAACCGAACGGAGCATGAACCAATGTGTCCCTTTTATCTGTTACCCAGCATGGGTTACTTTCACACGGGTACCCAATTAAAACTTAAGTAATCCCAAGTTTTAATTAAATTGGCTCCTAATGCAAAGCTACAACTATTTATTTGCCTTGCGATGTGAGGGGAAACAATCGATTTTAACGTTTTCATGATCTTTATCATTAAATATGTAAATTGCAATAGTTCTAGGTCTGTACTGTTTGGAATCTTTATCTACATGGTATAAAACAAATTAATTTTCCGCGTCTGTTTGTCTGTCTGTATATCCGCTAACTCTTCCTAAACCACGTAACGGATTGTTAAACTATTTTAACCATCACTTAGATCATTTTTCACTGAAGGTTTGTATACATAACATCGGTATTCATTATTTATTTGATCTTTATGGGCGTATCGCAATCTATTTATAATATAATAAAATTCTAAACATGCCGTGTCTGTAAGTTGAAGCTATTTAAAAATACAGCTGGAATAGACTATATAAACGATGGAGAACACGAGAGTTTGTTCGAGATTCACGTAAACACTACTGACCCGATTTCGATGCGATTTTCGCTGATCGACAGCTAATTCTTAGGCTTGACATCTGCGCTACTGTTTATCTCGGGATTCCCGCGTATTTTTTTCTGGGAATGATTTAAAATGGCCAGGTTGAAGAAAAAATTGAATTCCAATGTGATTTTTTTCACTGATCAGTAGCCAATTTTATGTAATAAAATTTGGAAATAATAAAGTAGTATACACGTATTAGTAAAAATGCAAAACAAATTAAGTAGTATAAAACCATATAACCTATAAATAAGAGACTCTTGTATAAGATAAGATTATATTAGACGTACCAGTGTAAAATTTTCAATAAAGGAAAGAAATACAAAATATATAAAGATAAAATAAAGACAAAAAGCAATATATATATATATATATATATATATATATATATATATATATATATATATATATATATATATATATATATATATATATATATATATACATAGAAGACAAAAGAAACAAGTTAACAGCCGGGACAATCATGTTCGTACGGAGAGAGGAGGAAAAAAAACTGCCATACATTAGTGTTAGCACCAACACTCCTTGATGGACAGCCAAGCGTGCTTTTACAGACACTTTCTATCTGTTCATACAAGAGACCAGCGCTCCATTCACCTTATTACCTACCATTACACTCCTTTCGATATCACTTTCTTGCTTTCCGTCTAGCATTTGTGTAGCCAGTTTTTTTTATAGTCAATACTGATGTCCATAACAAACACGATCATCAGGGGTAAAAACACAGGAACTATTCACTGCTTCTGTATAAAAATATAATTAAATATCAATAAAGTGTTTTCTTATTAATACCAGGTTTATACTCTTATTACTAGGTGTAACTAGTTGCTAGTGTACTTATTATAAAGTAAACCCTTGTATAACATAAAGGGAAAATTTTGATATAATATTCACGAACCAACCTCAATTAAAATAGAAAATCGTTTTAATAACCACTCAGCCTAAAACGAAGGCTATTATTCGATAACCGAAAAATATGAGGAATAAACTAGGCTACTGGAAATCGGTCGATGAGCCAATATTCCCCAATAATTGATATTTGCCATTTGAATTCATGCTGTGTTTGGAGTTGCGGCTAGGCGGGCCTGGTATAGCCTGGTGTAGCCTTGAATAGGGCTGCTTCACATCAATTGTCGTCATTATACTGCGCGCCAATCTTATTGGCACAAAAGTCTCAGCTTCAGTTCTTATTCAAGACGTTACTGCACTGCTAAGGTTCATTGGTTTGATGACAGTGAATAATAAATAGCTCTTGAGCGCGGTGGGGGATCGAAATAATTAAACATGTCCAGCGGGTTAGCAGCCTGATCAACTCCATCCTGTAAGATATCTACCACGAGATCTCTTGCTTTCCCGGGGATAACTTGTATATTGTCTGGGTTCTGTTGGGCTATGTGGCCAAAGCACTTCAGTACTCATCGAACTGAAGTATTTAGATCAACTACGACTACATCGAAAGCTAATGTTAATATCGTTTTTTTGTAAATTATTCATGAAATTTATATGTTTTAACATAAAAATGAGTCATTCAATAACATTGAAAGTCGTCGTGTACTTTCAGTTCTGCGCTTTTCAACTAAATTAATTCAATTTGATCGATCCAGCTCCAATGCTGCATTTACAGGATATGAAGCCAAAAATATTTGTCAGGTTCGTAGCAAGTGGAGATCCACGGTCTCTGCCTACCCTAATGGGAAACAGGCGTGACAATACGTATCTGTTTACAGAATATGTCAATCTTGTTTGTTCTATGTAAAAAGGTATCCATGTCAATATTTTTAGTTATCTAAAAAGTATGCAATTTTTTATTTAAAAGATTACGTTACACTTAATCGGGCAAAATAGATAAGAAACATATTTTTCGGAAAATATACACTTGAAATAGTTTTTCGTTCCGCTTTTGAAACTTCAATAGTGTAGCTAAATAATCAGGCAGCCCTAAAGGAAAGGCAGATCGTGAAGAGCCGCGCACAAAGAGCGATTCAATCGACCTCACAATGTGTATCTTATGGCAGTGACGTGAGGGCAAATATTTGCAACTGTTGGGCTGCGCACCATCGGGACACTTTCCGCGTCCCCCTGTTTGCCAAAGGTATTTATTAAGTGCTTGCTTAATGCTCACGTTGATCGAGGAAAAACTTATTACGAGAATAGTTCGTTACGTGAATTCATTGATAAAACACTTCGTGTAATGGACGATTAAATCAGCTGAGATATTTATTATCACCTTACAAACGTCCCAGTCTCGTACATTTTGTACGAATGTACATACTTAGGACGTATTAAGTATGTACGAGTAAAACAAGTCAGCACAGTAATTATTGCTAATATAATATTTAAATATTTTAAAATTAGATGATAACGTTTCTAATATAATATTATATAATGAGATGACAACATTTATGTGTGTGTGTGGAAGGAAAAGACATATTGTGCCGACCCCAAGTAATTGGGATATGGTGAAAGAAAAGAGAAAGAGATGACAACATTTATTTATTTATTCAATTATATTACATCCGAGGAATTGTCTGATCTGGTGCCAACGCCTCATTTTTACAACCGCACCGCTCGCCATCGACGGGGGGTTCACCCCCATTTCCTGGAGCACCCATGCTAACTATACAACGATTGTCTAGAACAACAATGATCCGGAGGGAACTTCCCGCCGAGGTATTTTCTCTTCGCTACGACATGGGGTAAAAAGGGTAAAAACGAGTACAAAGTTTTTTCTTCACGTAGTAATAATATATAGGTATAATGTTAGATCTTATTGTAACATGAAATTAATAACAGTTTTTTTCGCGTCTGTCAGTCTTTTTTATGTTTAACAAAAAATGTGGAAACGTTACGAGGTAATTTATTTGATACGACATTTTATGTTTCATGTTATATTAATAAACATCTTTGTATAATATTACTGGGAGTTCCAAATATATTATTTGTTATATATAAGTTTTATCTATGATATTATTACTAGCTTAGGTCATATCGACTTTGAACTTTGTGTTCATACAGCCAGTCGCTATGTATATCTTACTTATTATTTAGTGTTATAATTTGACACATATTCTGATCTGGCCGATTGCCAGATTTCAAGGGTGCAAGGGTAAGAGGGAATGGAGATAAATGGACTTACTTGTAATAATATGAGCTGAGTAACCGGAGTGTCTGCGATACAGGAGCAGCAGTGCGTGTTCTCTTGTTTTATAACTAGATTCACTTGCCACTTATCACTAAGTTCTTGGAACTTGGTTAGTATTATAGTTGGGTGGATATCTTAAATGCGCGCGCGATGCGTGAATGTGTTTACGACGGATCGATTCAGACTGATCGTTGAGACGCGGAAGTGCGGGGTAAATTACTTTTTCGGGGAATCATCGTTCGTTACGCGGTGGCGTGAACATCCTGGGGCCCGGGGAAAAGGTGACGGCTCCCATTTATAGTGCTGACTAAGTGCTGTTGTCGTCGAGGGGAAGACGAGCAATCTTTGTGACTGGTCTCGTTAAGCTGCCATCCTTGGTGCTGAGTTCTACGACTCGGACGACGTCATCCTTTCCGGGCAGAATCTTCTTTATTCTTCCCATCTTCCACTGGAGTCTGGGAAGATTATCCTCCTTTATGAGTACCAGCTCACCAATCTTGGGTCGACTGGTTTCCGTAGTCCATTTAGATCGGGATTGGAGAGTGTGCAGGTAGGATTTCGACCACAAGGTCCAAAATCGCTGAGCCAACGCTTGCACTAAGCGAAAACGTCGTAGGGTTGATGGAGGAGAGGATTCATGGGAATGTTCGGGTAATGCGGTAAGTGGGCGACCTATAAGGAAATGACCAGCGGTTAGGACTTCGAAGTCTGTAGGGTCTGAAGACAGAGGGCAGAGTGGTCGAGAGTTGAGAACGGCCTCAATACGGGCTAAGAGTGTAGAAAATTCTTCAAAGGTCAGATGCTGCTCACCTAATACGCGATAGAGTAATTGCTTAGTAGATTTCACGGCTGCCTCGTGCAGACCGCCAAAAGAAGGAGCTGAGGGCGGATTGAGCAACCATGTGATCTGCTGTGTGGCTAGCTTGTGCGTAATTCTATCATCATTGGCCTTTAAGAAGTTTTGTACTTCTATGAGCTGATTTCTTGCGCCGACATAGTTTGTACCGCAATCAGAGCGAATTAGGGTAGGGATTCCGCGCCGACTAACGAACCTTTGCAATGCCGCAAAAAAGGCGTCCGTAGAAAGTTCCGAGACAGCCTCTAAGTGCACTGCCTTGGTGGCGAGACAAACGAAAACACAAAAGTAGCCTTTGAGAAGTTTGGCATTGCGTAGAGTACTTGATTTAATTAGGAATGGTCCGGCAAAATCCGTGGACACTTGACTAAACACCGGTTGTGGGCTGACTCGATCAGCCGGTAGGTCGGCCATAAAAGGGGGATTCGGCTGAGCTCGATGCCTAAAACAGCGTACACATTTAAAGACACGGTGACGAATGACTCGCCTTCCAGATAAAATCCAGTATTGTTGACGGAGTAGTGCGTGTAGTGTATCTGCGCCCGGGTGGCAGTGTATAGTGTGGAAATGATCTATAATTAGGTCCACAAGGGGGCTTGAACTGGGTAAGATGAGGGGATGTTGTGTGTCATATCTAAGGGCTGAGTTGGACAAGCGCCCTCCTACTCTAAGAAGACCATCCTTGAGAAAGGGCGAGAGGCGTTGTATTCGCACTGTACATAATTTGTTAGTTTGCAGTCGGTGGATGTCTTCAGCGAACATATTTTGTTGGACTGAGCGTACCCAGTGTAAGAGCGCTTTCTTACGTTCGTCTACGGTAATGGGACCAACGATGCGAGAGTGAGAAGATACCAAGCAATTGTGTGCAAAACGTTTAATACATGCGGTTACGCCTACAAGTGTGTCTAAGGAGCTGAATCTCGTGAGTAAATCCGTGTCTAGATCAGGAACCGCGATGTGAGCTACCATTTTTCTTGGTTTTAGACCAGGCAGTACGTGATGACCCAAAGCAGGGGGCATCGTGGGCCAGGTATCAGGTGGGGCCTTGAGCCAAGTAGGCGACCACCATAGGTCATAGGCTAAGAGTTCCTGTGCTGATATTCCCCTGCTAGCACAGTCGGCAGGGTTAAGAGCTGAGGGTACATGTCTCCAAGTGGGGTTACATGGATTGGCTGCAATGGCAGAGACTCGATTGGCCTCAAAGACCTGTAGGGATTGAGAAGGAGTTTTAAGCCAGGCGAGTACGATAGTACTGTCTGACCAACAAAAGTGTTGCTGAATGGTAATGTGGGCAGAAAGTTGAACAGAGACGCGAGAAATGAGCAGCGAAGTGAGGTGTGCAGCTGAAAGTTCCAGCTTTGGTATAGTCTGTCGGGTTTTAATGGGGGCTACCTTGGATTTAGAAACAAGTAGTCTGACGTGTACCTGACCCGTGATATTCGTTTCATGAAGATAGACTGCGGCTGCATATCCGGATTCGGATGCATCGGCAAAACCGTGTAGGGTGTAGGTGGAATCTTTGCTGGTGCAAATTGTTCTGGGGAGTCGAAGAGCAGAGAGTAGAGGTAAGTCTTCAAAAATGTGCTGAAATTGAAATGTGACATCATTGGGAGCCGATTCATCCCAGTCTAACTTTAGAGTCCATAGGTGCTGAATGAGCAGTTTTGCGCGGAAAATAACTGGGCTGATCCATCCACTAGGATCGTATAAACGAGCGATGGTACTGAGTATTGACCTTTTGGTAAATTTTTCCAGTGTAGGTACCGAAATGTGATATGTAAATTCGTCCGTTTGGGGTATCCATTGCATACCAAGTACCTTGATTGCATTGGAGTCGGGTACAACATCAAAATCCTTAGGTATGTCACATTGATCATCCGGGAAGCGTTCTAAAAGCTGACGAGAATTTGAGGTCCACTTTCGCAAATGAAATCCCCCTAGGGCTAGTAACTCAATGAGTTCAGTCTGCAGAGCTATTGCCTTGTCAACTGAATCATGCCCAGTCAGAATGTCATCCACGAATATGGAGTGCGTAAGAACCTGTGCAGCCTGGGGAAAACGGTGACCTTCATCAGTGACCAGCTGTATAATAGATCGATTGGCGAGGAAGGGGCTGGGTCGTAGGCCATACGTGACAGTGGACAGGGCGTAAGTGAGCAGAGGTTGATCTGGAGAAGAGCGCCATAGAATGAGTTGGAACCGTCTGTGGTCTGGGTGAACTAGTATATTTCTAAACATCATCTGGATGTCTGTACTAAAGACCACTTTGTGAGTACGAAAATTTAGAATGATGTCAGTAATATCACGTTGGAGCGGTGGGCCAGTGTGCAGACAGTCATTAAGACTGACACCATTAGAGCTCTTACAGCTGCCATCAAAAACCGTGCGAAGTTTTTCAGAGTTGGCTTTGAAGATGCCATGATGCGGGACGTAAAAATGGTCTTTTCCTTTGAATGTGCTGGGGTGACAAAGAGCCATGTGGCCCATGTCAATGTATTCCTTCATGAAGTCGATATATTTTGAGCGGAGGGTAGGATCTCTTTGGAGTTTGCGCTCCAAATTAAGGAATCGTCGTAGTGCAATAGCGTGGGTTGCACCGAGCTTAGGTGCCTTTGTAAGAAAGGGAAGGGATACTATGTATCGCCCTGTGGGATCACGTGTGGTGGTAGAACGAAAGTTCTCCTCACACTCGTCAGAGGTTGAGTTGTCCTTTGATTGCACTTCTTCGACTTCCCAGAATCTCTCCAGAGCGGAGTGTATTTCTTTATTTGAGTGTTGGGGTTGTAAACAGTCAATATTTACTAGTGCTGAATTAACTTGAGGCTCAGGCTTTGTGTAGTTTGGATTGATAGGACCTAAAAGAGCGAAATTGAAGATCGTGCCGAAGGCTATTGGCCTGCCGGGGCCTAAAAAAATTTTGTTACCATCCAAAATTTGGCCCAAGACATCAGAACCCAAAATCAAGTCAATAGCGGCTGGAAAACGATAAGACGAGTCTGCTAGGGGAAGCTGTGTCGAGTCGAGGAGTGGAACAACGTCAGGTAACATTGTTAATGGTAAAAGACCTGTCAAATCTGGTAGAATGTATGCCTTTGCGCTAATTACTGGGACTTCGGTGTGAATAGGGCGGAATGTGATGGTAGTTGAAGAACTAGAGTTTTGAGTCTGCTGATTACCGACTCCTGTAATTTTTAGTTCTGTGTGCTCGACAGGCAAACGTAATTTTTGTGTCATAGTTTTAGTTAACAAGGTTAGCATGGAACCGCTGTCTAATAATGCTCTTGCCTTATGAAATTCTCCAGTGTTGTCTGCTAGTTCTAGGGACACAGTGGGTAATAAAACTGGTGGATCGTGTACTGTAATGTGCTGAGTATGTGCTGAAATATGACTGTCATTTTGGTTAGCTTTATCAGAGGAAGTAACAGGGCTGCCGGGCAAGTGATTATTATGATAAACTTTATTATCATAGTGCTGAGTATGAAACTGGGATTTATTTTGTTTACGTGATGTAGTGGATGGTGTATATTGTAGCGATGGTATGGGTGGGTGTAGCGTAGTATTGTGTAAGTGAGTAGCAGGTAGTCATTGTTGTGAATTAATAGGTGAATTACGACGAGAAGAGTTTCTTGATTCCGTGGTTGGGCGGGTGTGTTCTTGTCCTCTTAGTTGTGGGGGCAAGAGGTGAGAATTGTCATATGTGGGTGATTCAAAGCCACTGCGATGTAAGGTGGTATGGTGTTTCTCGCTATCACATTCTCTACACCGTCCTGTGGATCTGCACTCGTCAGAGTAATGGGGTCCTAGACACTTACGGCACCGTTCATGAGCTTGGATAAAATCCCAGCGCCCTTGCGTAGGCTGTCTTAGGTATTCACCGCAGTTCAGCAACCTGTGTCCTCTAACGTGACACCAAGGGCAGTAATAATTATTGGTCGGTGCTGGTGGGTGGGCGGAATCTTGTGCTATGGGCTCGAAATATTGTGTAGACTGTGGGTATCCTTGAGCGTACTGTACAGGGTACGCTTGACTTTGTAGAGGATATGCAGGGCGCGTTAAAGGTGGGCGGACGGAAGTAGTGGGCTGAAAACGAACGTGCCGAATTTCTGGTCTGGGTGCAGAAGCGCGTGGTTGGTACCGTGCTGAGGGAGAAGCACGTTCAGTTTGTCTGTATGTCGGGCTGAGGGGAGGGGGGGGTGGGTTATATGTCTCAGTTTCTGTGCAACGTGCATGGTCTTCTAAGAATGTGATTACATCCTTTAAGGTGGGCAGAGTGTCTGAAGACCCATGCGTTCGTTCAAATAATGTGCGAAGCTCGCCCTTTAACTTCCGCACTACTATTGACACTAGGACGTAGTCTGAGTCATGTAGTGGTAAGTTTAGGTTTTTAAGCGCCGATTGGGCTGAAATAAGAGGGGCTAAAAATAACTGTCTGATTTGTGAGCGGGTGGTGATGTGGGGTAACTCTAGTATCATATCTATAAACCTATCAATGAGAACTCGGCGATTTTCGTAGCGATTGGCAAGTGTTGTCATCGCTACATCGTAGTTCTCATCGGTAACCTTGAGGTGTGATACCATACTGAGAGCTTCTCCGGAGAGGCAAGAAAATAAATAGTGTAATTTAACTGCACCTGACAAATTACCGGCAGTGTCCGTAAGGCTTTTGAAAATAGTTATGAAAGATGGCCAATCCTCAAGCTTGGAAGAAAATTTGGGTAGATCTATTTTGGGCAGAACAGTAGACGTGGAGAATGTGGGCGAGCTTGGTTTGATGCTTGAGCTGATGGTGATGTTTGCCACCAAAATTTTTTCATATGCTTCTATAGCCGAGGTGTAGTAGTCAAAGTACCATTTTTCCACTTTGTCGTCAAGGTCTTTAGAGTCCAAGATCTCATAATATACTGTATCCAACTTGCCCTTTATATCGTCCAATTTTGTAAAGCGCCCTATGAAATCGTTTACACTATACTTTTTGTCTCCTTTTAATATAAGGTTAGCTATCTCTAATAGGGAAGTTATGTACTTATGGGTTTGCATAAAGATGGCAGATTGCGATTTGGTAGGCATGACGATGAGAAGTGCACAATAAGAAAAGGAAAAGCAAACGAAAAAAAAAAAAAAAAAAAAAAAAAAAATTTTTTTTTTTTTTTACTAATGCTAATAAAGAACACGCAAGAAAGCAGCCAGAGAAACGTAAAAAATACGAAATAAATAAAAATGATTAGGAAAAAAAATATATATCAAACTGTCGTGTGCGCTGAGTCTTAATAAACACGAAGCTATATATAAGCTATAAAAGTTGCACGGCAAGCTAACCACACCGAGTGAAACGAATATAATATTCAATATTATTATATCGATCCGATATCACGTTTAGTGCAAGTATTCGAGAATAGGTGTGCTGAATAAAGTACAGAATACGTACTCGAGGTTATATTAACCTACCTACGTACCAAAAAATAGTTATCGTGTAGCAATTTGCGTAATTATCTGAGGAATGTGGAATGGGTATTTAAATATATAAGGGCAGAAGTAATATGTTTATAAGAAAACAAAAAAGAAAAAACAAGGGCAGAAAACGGGTAAATGGGTAGATTGATAATGATTGTTTATTTAACTTTTTAGGTATGCGAAAATTTACAATTTGGTTTGAATTAACCATAAAATGGTAAAATACGGTTGTTGCAGACTGTATAAATAGGTCGCCAGTTGGAATATTCGGTTCGAAAGACCATATGATCTGGCCGATTGCCAGATTTCAAGGGTGCAAGGGTAAGAGGGAATGGAGATAAATGGACTTACTTGTAATAATATGAGCTGAGTAACCGGAGTGTCTGCGATACAGGAGCAGCAGTGCGTGTTCTCTTGTTTTATAACTAGATTCACTTGCCACTTATCACTAAGTTCTTGGAACTTGGTTAGTATTATAGTTGGGTGGATATCTTAAATGCGCGCGCGATGCGTGAATGTGTTTACGACGGATCGATTCAGACTGATCGTTGAGACGCGGAAGTGCGGGGTAAATTACTTTTTCGGGGAATCATCGTTCGTTACGCGGTGGCGTGAACATATTCCATACTATCAATTTTAATTTTTTAACAATGGCATCCATCCGTATGTACGTCTCAGTATAGATCCGTCCGGGTTGGAGGTGAATGCCTAAGTGAGCCCACAGCCCGGACAAGGGACGTTCGATGATCGGCTAGGGGTTTTAATGGGTATCCCAAACCGTGGCTTGGCAATAGCATTCCTGCGGGGATGATAGTGCCACCCCGACGAGGCGCAACCCATACACCGGTCGCGATTTCTCCCCCTCACGCGGCTGATGAGCCTTAATCAGATTTCCCTTGGCAAAAAAATATATAACCAAAACAGAGTAGCAGAATTGATACTAAGATATAGAAATCCGTCTGTCATTGGTTTTATTATTTGTCGGCGCACAAGTAGCTTTGATTGTTTCCTTAAACGAATTCGAACTGCTATTGTATTTGAACTGGATTATTATTATTTTTTTTTCGGACCTGGTAACATAAGTCGTGGTAGCGTAATGGCTAGAGCACGCGTCCTAAACTCAAAGGGCGCGGGTTCGATCCTGGCCGGAACGCATACACCACTCAGTCAGTTTTCTGATCTAATGTGCATATTGTTACAATTACCACGTGCTAACAACGGTGAAGGGAAACATCGTGATGCAATCTGCACATCGAGATAACCGATGTGTCAAACCTGCCAAGCCGCCTTCGACAAGCGTGGCGGGGTATACTGTCCGTTCCATAATAATAATTATTAACATAAATCTTTAGGCGAAGGAAGGACATAAGGTTACATTTATTCTCAAAACACAATTAAAAGGTATAAAGTAAGGACTTAATGTTTTATGGGTAAGTTACAATTTCTAAAATTCAGGTTTAGAAATATATAGTATGGCATTTAGATTTCTGAAAAGAAATAAACGTATATTTTCCAGCGTTTATTTTTTCTTAAAATTGCTACTTTAATATCTTGAAGAGTTACACAAAATGTTGCATACATATTTTTTTAAATGACCCTCAGACACCAATAAGACTTTTTACTGCAGGTATTCAGCAGTCAAGCAGACTGCCCACCTGATGGAAAATAGTTACCATCGCCTATAGACATTTTGTAACAATCAAGGTGTTACCATGCTCTCTAAAGGGAATGTAAATCAACACCTAAAAATTTTATATATATTCTTCTATATTGCGGTGGATTCACGAAACTAAAAATAGCTTCAGATATTTTATGTGTGTTTACTACGTCGTTTTACAACTGCACTGCAATTTTAGACATGCAAACAGATATCTCGAGGGTCGTAAAGTAGAATATAACTTGTCGTAGTGGTGCATTAGTGGATGAGGTCGAAATTGGGAAACTATTATACTTTTATGAATATACCGATAAAGTTTAGTGTTTGAATATTGAAATTGTATGTAGGTACATTTTTATTTTTCTATACATAAGTTGTTGTGGTAGATCAGTATTTAAGTTAGTGTTTTATTCTAATGACATGAGTTCAAATTCCAACACACTGTAGCGTTTAAGTTGTTTTTCTTCTCTACAATAAAATTTCTAGATTAAGGGAAAATCACGAGAGGAACCTTATAAATGGAGATTACTATATGTAAAACTCTTCAGTCTATGTTAGAGTAGCGGGTATGAAGTGTAAAATGAGCACAGGGAAGCCCTAGCCTAGCAATTTAAGATCTGATATTATTTATTTAATGACAAATAATATATTTTTTTATGGTTTGAGTTTGCGAATAAAAATTGTGGTCATAACTTCTATATAGTGAATATATTTCTACTTCTAAGAGTTTAATGTCTTGCTTTTCATATGGGTGCAAAGTGACTATTAACTTATAGAAACTTATCCTAATGGAACAGTGGCTTCAGTTAATGCTTTACTTGACTGTGACGTGCATTGTTTTATGTTTAAGTTTGTCCTCGGGGCATGTTTACGAAATGTAGGGAAGTCTTCAGATTAGGTATGCCAGTTTTACTTGTTTATAAACTGCTTGCATTAGAGTAGAAGATTCTTTAATTATTCACACAAAAGTAAAGCATCGGTGTGGATTTAATTAACTACTACTACATATTTGTCAATAATATTTTTTTATACATAAAGATGAAAGTAACTCTATTTGTTACTTTCCATAACTAGACGTCTGAATGAATCTTAATGAAATTTGTCAAGTAGGTAGATTGTATAATGGTAAAGAACATATTTTGGTTCTAAAAAGGAACCTTAATGTGAGAGATTTAATGAATAGGAGATGAAAACTTTAATGAACAAGTCACAAGTTCTCGATATAGGATATACACATTCTTATTAAGGCTTTACGGAAATATGTTTTTGGACCGTACGTTTTCGATTTTATTCATTCAGAAAATACAATATTAATTTCAATTAAATTTATTAAAAAAATACATTTGCATTATTAATTAATTATTAATATGAATACAGACGAAGTCGCGGATAAAGGCTAGTTTTGTACAAATGTACATTAAAGACCAAAGCAGAAAAGAAAGGGTATACTCTGCCCAAATACGAGTGGGATTCGCCAGGTCGGAGTGGCACTTGCATTTCTAGACAAAACTAAAGATGCTATTGCCACGTCACGGTTAGGGATACCCACTACAGCCCCTCGATATTCCGCCCTTCGCCCTTAATGCCAGGGCTACGGTTATACGGCCTAACCTTCTCGCTAGCCCCGGCAGGCGGTGGACCGTCGGCGTCATCCACTGCCGGGGAACCTCTTAGCAACGGTTCCTTTTTTTTTACGAGGTGTAATCAATCATGGACATCCTACCTCTCGGGGACAATATTAGGGTGGACTCCCGATGACATGCTCGGACCTACCAAATAAACCACCACGTTAATCCATTTTGACGTCGTATGGCAGGACCTTGGTGACCATAGACACATCCGATGATCCTGACAGCTTAGCAACGGACCCTAATCTAACTCTTGCTGTTCTGAGAATTACTCTAGTAAATACCCTATCTAGTTCTTCTCGATGCCTCTTTTTGCCTTCCTTATTAGTGCTTTAAATACAGTTTCAGTTGGTCATTCGTCCAAATACGTGCTTGCCGAGCGCCAAAAGTAAGGTCACCTTGGTTTTATACTCCAAAGTTTGTGCTGCTTGAAAGCAATAAAGCATCAAACCGGAAAGGATATAACCTCTTAAAAACTCGTAAACGCTCCCAGTTTATGTTCCATCATGAATCTTGGCTAATGTAGATTATTGTCAGGTACCTCACTGGCAAATCGGGGTTGTTGAACCCTTTAAAATAAAATACAAGGTATAGGGGAAACTCATTATTGTTGGCACCCCAGTACAATAATTGCCACCCTATTATTTTATTCAAAACAAAACAAAGAAATCTTAATATTTGCGAGCTGATTTGTAATATTATCATGTAATATTGGTAATACGTAATAGGGATAGCAATTTGTATGCATATAATGATAATAATAACAGGGGGCCTTTGTGGCGACGCCTTAGGTGAGTAGCGACACCTCGTACCTGACTCCGGGGGCCAAAGCGAGGCCCTCGCCTCCGTTCTTGTTTTAGCCAGCCGGCACGGAGTGGAAATCGCTAGAGCTAAGATTCAAGCTCCAGGGTTGGAAGTGGTAAATGGCATCACGTCAGAAGTAGCTTCGGTGAACCTGCAGCGCACTTCTCTACACCCCTTACACACCTCCACACCCATGTTGTTAAAAACAATGTTAAATATGTGTTTAATTAAACTTTATTTTTAAGATATCAATACCTAAAGATAGTAAGTAAGCGAAATAATGTCTCTGCGATATTTATCTACCTTCCCCTCTGAGCCACAATCGATCATCTCACAAATTACAATGCCTAGAGGTATGAAATGTAGTATATATATATAGAACATAGTTTTGTGTGTTATTAATATGTGGTGTTAAAATTACAAAATTGTTTTTAATGTCTGTCTATGATTTCAAATTAAACGCCAAAATGTAAGTGGAAATTGCTGTTTAAACAATGTCTAATCATTGTGGAAAATGTTTAGAATTTTCGTCCGTCTGTAAATTTGTCTCAAAAGGACACTTTAGCGTTACAGCAGATTTCAATACACGGTTAAGGATTAAAACACTAGATAATGTTCGTATATTTTCCGTTTGTACTTGTATTACAGGGTTCAGAAGCTATAAAAAAACTAACTATTTATTGCTATCTAGCGAGTACACTTAAACTATTACGGCCGTCTAGGGGATCATACTGTACCAAAGCCGGCTGGAGTAAAAAAATTCATGGACTGTGAACGAAATCACGGGCACAGGTAGTATGTAATATCCTGATGTCATGCATGAACAATCTTCCATGATTATCTAAATTAAACCGAAAATAGCGTTGAACCGAATGTTTTACCGGACCTTTATACATTAACGGGTACCCATAGACGTTTCATTACCGGTCCCATACAAAACTTTCCATAAAGGCGCACCTAAAAGCTTTCTCGATCGTGAATAATTAAACCTATTATTACAGAGTATGAAATTGTATTAATTAAATCCTTCCAGCAGTAGCGCTAGTTGCTGCTTCCTTAATTCATTCCTTTGCGAACATTGCGTATTGCAACAATGGAGTCACTTTGTTATATCCCAATGACCAATGTACAGTCGCGCAATGAAAAGGTTCGTTACCTTAAAGTCGACTTTTACTTGCAAGAGTACAAGTAACAGTACTGCCAACATTTTAATCCATATTACATGTAATAAAATATAAGATTGTGAAAAAAGTAAATTGCAATTTTAACTATGACACACATTGTGATTGATAATAAGAAATAAAAAGGATATCACTACGTTTATCATAAGTATCAAAACCAATAAAAAGGGTTTATATCTCTAAACAATTACACATAATACAATTATTAGACAAAATAGAAAGTCAAACAACATTGATCTAGGTAATTTTAAACTTTATTTAATATTTTCTTAAGTTTCGCGACTTGTATACATAATAAAACTATGCCTAAAACCGTTAAAACGTAGTTTTATTAAACTATATTTTTAAACAGTTAAACACAATTTTCTGTGGAACAGTCTGTTCTGTGACTTAATTTGTAAAGGTAATATGTGCTCGCGGGATGTTATATGAATCAATTTTATAACTGGCGAACCTTTTTATACCACGACTGTACATACATGCAAGTTCAGGTTTAAACATATTATTCTAATTGTCAGTTATACATTTTAAAATATTTCTTCTTTTTACACTAACGTCAGACTATGATGGCTTTTTAACTTAAGTATAGCAATCATTGAATTTATTGTTATACTACACTGACGGACTCATAAACTGCATCAAAGTAATAGACGACTTTGAAATAAATATTTTAACCAAGTATGCAAACTTTCTATACAGATTTAAATTGAAACCTCTAGATTGGTTCGTGAACTTTAAAACAGCATATCCTTTAGTTTAAGTTTGTGTACTGGAAAGGACCTTAAGACTTTTTTTGAAGAAAAAACTGAAATTTAAGGAAAATTGGTTTAATTAAAAAATTGGTTTTAACAATAGACACAAACTTTATGCAAGGGTTTATTTATGTTTTAATAAGGTGTATTACCTCCACGTGCCCTTATTACAGATTCTAATCGGTTCTGCATAGATTTTATTAGGGTTATTAAAAGATCTTGCGGAATATTGTCCCATTCTTCTGAAAGTGCTGTTCTTAGTGCTGCCACTGTTGTGGGCAAAGGGTTTCTCGCATATACAGCTCTTTTTAAATTGTCCCAAACATGCTCAATGGGATTAAGATCCGGGCTGCGTGCTGGCCAATTTATTGTACGTATCCCAACCTCTTCGCAATATTGTCGAACTTGTGCAGCAGCGTGCGGCCGGGCATTATCCTGCATTAAAGTAAAATTTTCGTCTATGAATACCATGTAAGGCACCACGTGATCTTCTAAGATCTCTGTTATGTAGCGATGTGCAGTCAAACCCCCTCTATTACCGTTTTGACGGACCATGTCTATGAACACAAGTTCTGTTCGCCCGTTCATCGATATGCCACCCCAGACCATACACGAACCGCCTCCAAAAGGAACACGCTCCTCAATGCAACTTTGAGCATATCGCTCCCCACGTCGACGATAGACTCTTCTGCGACCATCTGCGCCATATAAACATGTCCTACACTCGTCCGTGAACAATACGGAGGTCCATTGCTCTTCTGTCCAATTCAGGTGATCACGTGCAATTCTTAAGCGAGCTTGTCTGTGAGATACAGACAACTTTGGACCATTTGCTGGTCTAAAAGGGGTGATATCCGCTTCCTTTAACCTTCTTCTTATTGTTCGTGCACTCACGTTTACTCCACGCACTTCATTAAGCTCTGTTTTGATGTTAACAGACGTGAGGAAACGATTTCGCAGGGAAGTTGTAACAATAAATCGGTCATCACGACCGGTGGTTGCTCGAGTCTTGCCTGTACCACGTCTCCTTCTGTAAGAACCTGTCTCCACAAACCTTCTGTATATTCTAGAAACCGTAGACTGGTTTAAATTTAAATTTCTACCAATCGTTCGTTGATCCAAGCCCTCCCGCACCAATGCTACAATTTGAGCCGCTTGTTCGGACGAAGTATCCATATTATGGTTCAAAAATTCTCGATGAGTTAAAAAACTAACCCAACAATTCTGCTGGTAACAATAATTTAATTGACAAAAGAATAAAAAATCAATGAGAATCAATTTAAAACTTTGCTATAAATAGCACGCAAATCTGATACTACGAGTAAATTTTCTTTTCCCGGCTATATTCATTTGTTTTACTGCAGTTCTATTTTTAAAATTTCCTTTTTTTTGAGATTAAGAGCCAGTCTCTCCATATTTATATAATTTAATCTAAAAAGTTTGCATACTTATTTAAAAAAATTATTTCAAAGTAATCCTGAACTTTGATGCAGTTTATGAGTCCGTCAGTTTATTATTACAACTAATATGTAAGGAGGGTAATCTAGCAGTGACATCATTGGCGTGATCCGAGTGGTAGCGGTGCGATCGTTTATAAAAGACTTGGATGACAACTGTGCCATTTAGTACTTCCTCTCTTTTCAACGTATAATATTTATAAAATGCGTATTTTTATATACCTATTTACTTTTATTGTCATTGAAAACGAATTAATTGATTATACTGTATTCTAAGAACATCTTAGAAAGAACACAATGCTTAATTGAAAATCGGAGATTCTCCTGGTCTAATCACTGAAGAAGATTCGGATGCTATATGGTCAAGACGACCATATGTTAGATGCCTCCAGTAAATATATCTTCTGATCATATACTCGCAACTTGCTACTGTTACCAAAGTTATTGGGCTTAATACAGAATGGTGAATTTTAATTTCAAATTTCCAACGGACTTTTGTTAATTTAGTATGATTTTGTATTAAGTTTAATCTTGTTAACAAAGCAAAGTTGCAGGGAAGTATCCCTAAGGATTTACCCGCAGGAGTTACAAATATAATTCGGAGAGTTAATTATGCAATCCTTACAACTTGTCCCTATTAATATTATAAATGCGAAAGTAACTCTGTCTGTCTGTCTGTCTGTCTGTTCCGTTTTCACGGAAAAACTACTGGACTGATTTGGCTGAAACTCAGTATATATATATTTTCGATGCCGAGAATGAACATAGGATATTTTTTATCCCGAAAAATGGGATAGTTTCCGGGATAAAAATATATTTGTCTTTTTGTTTGTTATCCTTTTATGGAAAGACCGATTTGGCTGAAACTCGGTACATATATAATTTGAATACCGAGAGTGGCCAAGGGATACTTTTTATCCCGGATAATGGGATACATTTTGGAATATATTTATGTAAAGTTTATCCCGGAAACTAGGACTGGTTTTGTGATTTTGTCCATTTCGTCCACTGGGTCTACTGGGTCCACTGGGTCCACTTGGACCACTGTGTCCACTTGGTGCCCTTGGTCAACTGGGTCCACTTGGTCCACTGGGTCTACTTGGTCTACTGGGCCCACTTGGTCCACTTGGTCCACAGGGTCCACTTGGACCACTGTGTCCACTTGGTGCCCTTGGTCAACTGGGTCCACTTGGTCCACTGGGTCTACTTGGTCTACTGGGCCCACTTGGTCCACTTGGTCCACAGGGTCCACTTGAACCGCTGGGTCCACTGGGTCTACTAGGTCCACTGGACTCACTAAGTCCACTGGACTCACTGGGTCCACTGGACCCACTGAGTCCACTTGGTCCACTAGGTCCGTTGGGTCCACTTTGTCTACTGGATCCACTGGGTCCAGTTGGTCTACTGGGTCCATTTGGTCCACTGGGTCCACTTGGTCCACTGACTACTGGATCCACTGAGTCCACTTAGACTACTGGGTCCACTGGGTCCACTTGAACCGCTGGGTCCACTGGGTCTACTTGATCCACTGGACTCACTGGGTCCACTGGACCCACTGGGTCCACTTGGTCCACTAGGTCCGTTGGGACCACTGGATCCACTAGGTCCAGTTGGTCCACTGGGTCCACTGGGTCTATTTGGTCCACTGGACTCACTGGGTCCACTTGGTCCACTAGGTCCGTTGGGTCCACTGGGTCCACTTGGTCCACTGAGTTTACTTGGTCCACTGGGTCCACTTAGACTACTGGGTCAACTGGGTCCACTTGAACCGCTGGGTCCACTGGGTCTACTTGGTCCACTGGACTCACTGGGTCCACTTGGTCCACTAGGTCCGTTGGGTCCACTGGGTACACTGTCCACTTGATCCACTGGGTCCACTGGATCTACTTGTTCCACTGGACTCACTGGGTCCACTGGACCCACAGGGTCCACTTGGTCCACTAGGTCCGTTGAGTCCTCTGGGTCCGCTTTGTCCACTGGATCCACTGGGTCCAGTTGGTCCACTGGGTCCACTTTGTCCACTGGATCCACTGGGTCCAGTTGGTCCACTGGGTCCACTTGGTCCACTTGGTCCATGTTATCTATTTTGTCATTTATGTAGTTTACATATAGACGGGGGTGGTATAGTTTGCGATATAAAATGAAGTGAATCTTTCGGGGGCAAATATATAAAAATTTAATACAATGTAACCTACCAATGTACTACTTGCTCTTTAAACAAGAGACACGTACTAGAAGTTGACCCGCGGCGCAGCCGTGGGGTAAACTCTAGTATGATATAAATATAAAATTACGTTTGGTTTTTGTTCTCTATTTATTCACTCATCACAATTCTGGCGTTAAATCCCGGTGGCACTCGGAGTGTCTGTTTTAGAGCCCGGAGTCCGCTTTCCTGCTTTTTCTTCTCCATTTCACGCGGTCTTGCGCGTCCCAATTACACTATCATATATTTTTCATACAAATATTATTTCATGTCTGTCAAATTCTATGGTCATATTTATATGATGCTGTTCTTCATTTTTACTTATTAACTGACGATCATATAAACGTCATACTTTATCAAGATTAGACGGCCTCTGTGGTTGAGCGGGCTAAGCCTTTGCCGGCCTACCTCACTGCAACGTAGAGGCTCCGGGTTCGATTCCTGGTATAGTAAATTTCGGAAACGTATTTTCTCCGTTATTTACTATGGTCTGGGTGTCTGGGATCGGCTCCAGAGTAGTCCGTTGTATATTACCCATAACACAAGCGTAACTCGCTTAATTTCGGGATATACAATGTGTGTGTTTGTCTAAAAAAAAAAAAAGGTGGATAACAATTTAGCCGTGTTTTTCGCTTCTATGAGTGCAAATTTATTAATTGCATTAAAAAAGAAGATGAAAACGGCCAAGAAAAAATAAATAAAAGACATATTTGGGTGAGATCATGGGTAACAAGGCGATCAGAGAGAAGATAGAGGTCTATAACACCTTACCTGAAGAACTTAGATTGGAAGGTAAAAAGTCTTACAAAGTATTCAAGATATTACACTCGATATTCTTGCATGTTTACGCCATTTTTGAGGTTAAATGGATGATATGATCACATTTGTAGGCTTACTGTTAAATAGGATTCCTTAACTATGATTATAGACAATATGAATTACAAGCAGTTATTATACCGTCATAGGTTCTTCGTATAAAAATGACTCGTGTTTCTATGATAGTCTAATAAGGCTCTTACATTGTTATACGTTATATCTTATTACCCTGGAAGAAATCTTTCTCAAAATATATGTACAAGGCAAGATCGGTGAAAAAATATTTTTTTAATCTGATCATTTTAAATCATTCCCAGAAAAATTCCGGCGGGATTACTAGAATAAAAAGTAGCGCGCCGATTTTAGGTCTAAGAATTTGCCGTCGACCAGCGAAAACCGCATCGAAATAGACCCTTTAGTTTTTACGTGAATCCCGAACAAACAGTAAACCAACTAACAGATACACAGACAGGAAATGTAAAAAAATCCATCATGTTCTGCATTGTTTATATAGTGTACTCCAGCTGTTTTTTTTAATAGCTTAAATGTATAGACACGGCATGTTTACATGTTTAAACAAACACTTTAATTTTAATTATCTGTATAGACTGTGTAAAGAAAGAAAGTACGTAGGAGTATTAAAATATACTTTTTCTGGCCATAAATATTCTTACAATTAAAAAGAAACAAAATATTACATTTGAATTTGGAATCTGTCATTTACAATTGAGCAACATTTTAACAAACAAAATGACCGTATTTATGTTCAAAGCTCTAAGGAAGCTTCTCAATTAGTCGACAGAGTACAACGTGGGCATTATCCGTCTTCGGTGATGATTTGGTGGGGTGTTAGCTATGAAGGAGTGATAGAGATACCATCCTTGAGAAGGTAGTTAAGCCCCTTAACAACACCATGTTCAATAACCAAGAATGGTCCTTCCAGCAAGATTCGGCGCCGGGTCATAAAGCTCGGTCCACGCAGTTTTGGTTGGAAACGAACGTTTCGGACTTCATCAGAGCTTCACCAGCCGTCGTCTAGTCCCGATCTTAATCCGCTGGATTATGATTTATGGTCAGTTTTAGAGTGTACGGCTTGCTTTAAACGCCATGATAATTTGGAGCCTCTAAAACAATTCATACGATTGGCTGTGAAGAATTTTCCCATGGAAAGAGTGCGTGCTTCTATTGGTAACTGGCCTCAACGTTTAAAGGACTGTATTTCAGCCAATGGAGACCAATTCGAATAAGCTTTTTATATTTTAAATTGTTCCGAATTTATGTATTAAACTAACACACTGTAAAACTTATAAAAGTTATTTGCAATAGAAAAAAATACATTTTCTTTGTTACAATATTTATGGCAAGACTAGGTATACGCGATATGTTCGAGTGTGGTATAATAATTTTAAATGCAATTAAGTACTAAAAAGGGTGTCCTCGACAGCCAGTTGTTGTACCTGTAGTAGGTAGTAATAGTACATGCACTACTAACCTTATGCTTCCTCAAGTTTGTGCTATTTTAAGAGGTGGGTAGGTTACAACTCGCGGCTGCATACCGACATGCATCCGTGTCTAAAGATGTTCAATGAACATCCAGGTCTCGTGTCTGTAAGACCCATATGGGTGACCGGCGGTCTACCGTGTGCAGCGGACTATGCAATATCTAATAGATAGAAAAATAACAGTTTATTGCTCACTAAAATAACAGATATTTACAATATTTTTAGGCAAAACAATTATGTCCTTACGGCTTAAAGCGATCTTATTCATGCATCCTAATCTGCCTGGATGTGGGTGGTGCATAGATTCGGTGTACTTATCCGTTAAACCAATTTATTTAAGTCACTTCTAATTTGTAATCGTCGATACCGATGCGCGGATCTGGCTCTTGGCATTTGGGTGTGTATGCGTGTGGTTGCAGGTTCCAAGGTCCCATGCAAAGTTACCGGTACTGTTGGACCGACATCTGCAATGGTTGTACATCCATCAATAATACAAAGGATGTAGGCCCGAGGATTGGATCTGCCCACTAGGTGAATTCTTCAAGTGTACTTTCAGGGCTAAATCGTCTATACAAAGTAGTAAAATACCTTCTAAATCTTGGAGCCGATTTTGAGGACAACTGAAGTGGTATCATTATATTTTATAAAAATGAATTACCCTTGTAGTAACTCTCCGCCCCTCAATAGGAATCGAATCGCCTGATTTTGATAAAATAACAACATACTATATTTTTACACCAAATCGTAGTATAGCTTGTAAGGATCAATTTCTGTGACGGTCAACCTATTTGTGTATGTATTAAACAATTTTTTCTTGCTTCTATATTATGATGGCCAAACCGAATATAAGCAATCAAAGATCCTGAATCACGACTCAAGTGTTACCAACTGGAAGTCCGCGTTAGCATCGTCTGGTGTATTCTAATTAAATTCTCTTCAAGTTTTGCTCGTGACAAACTCCTCCGCGCTCACTAAGCCGGAATCACAATTTCTTTTTAAACTCCATAACTTATGTTTTAATTTAATTATGAGGACGCTTATAATTTTCGCCCAAGCGGCATGTACCGTCCGTGTTTAATTGAGAAAGTTTTGTATTTTATGATGATCTATATTATATGCTGCTCTAATTACGGTTGAATCTTGATAAAACACAAATTGTTTACCTACTATTTATTGTGAAAATACCTAGATGAATAAAAAGTTCTTGGAATCGGTATTGAAAATGCAAAAATGTAAACAATAATATTTTATTTTTCTACGTTATCTCTCTCCAATGCAATGCATTTAGAATAACGCGTTTCTTTATTACTTGCGAAAAAAAATGTATTTCTTGAGTCTCGAGAAACTCCTCAGCAGCCATAACCGCGTCATTATCGTGAAATTTAGTTCCACGAATTTCCTCTTTTAATTTTGGGAATAAGTGCAAATCACTTGGGGCTAAGTCCGGAGAATATGGTGGGTGGTCAAGGAGATGGGAGCCATCACAGCGGATTTTGTTAAACGCAACTTTCGATCAATGAGCGGGAAAGTGAAGAAACAACACGCCCAACGACAGTTTTTCCTTAATCGCTTTACGTACTTTCGGAATTAAATTTACATAATAGAGTCCGCAAACGTCTGGCCTTTTAGCATGTAATCTATAAAAAGGATTCCTTCACTATCCCAAAACACTGAGGCCGTAACTTTCACAGCGGTAGGAGCAAAGCGTAATTTCTTAACGGTTGGAGAGGATGGTCGTTTCCAAGACATGCTTTGTGTCTTAGTTTCAGGATCGAAATGGTGGACCCAAATTTTATCCATGGTGACAAGGCGACGACAGAATTTATCCGAATCACGCTGGAAAATTTCGAGATTACGCTTAGAAATTTCCAAATGCAAGAAGTTCAACTAGAATATCATGTAAGATTTTTTATAGTGAGGTGTTATGGATCTGATCTGATCTGATCTGATCACGGATAACCGTCATCACGGCTACTGAAGACTGGCCAAAACATCGATATAAAAATCAAATAAAGTACCGAACCATTAAAATGTAATTTTGCTTTGTTTGTCGATTCAGAATATAAAACAGCAAAAAAAATCTTGTTCCTATAAATGACTTCAATTATTTTGAATCATTAGAAAACTATTGCAACTTGTTAGTCGGTACACGCCTTTCTTATTTCGCATCGGGATTTACCGCCGTTAATAACATCGGAGTGCAACAATAATAGTTTTCTTTAAGAAAACATTTCTTTGTAATGTCGGAAAGTAATAGGAACCAAGAAAACAATAAAGATCGGTCGAGAAAGAAAACAATTAGAAACAGTGTACCAATATAGCACAGGCAACACTTCAGCTTGGACAAAATGAGAAAGTACCGACCGGTGTGGTTAACGACTGGTCTGTTTACTCGTCATTGCACATTTGGATTGACATGTAACTATTCACAGCTGCTTGGTGAAGTTCATTATTTTATATGAAGTAACACGTGTAAAGGATTTTTTAACATGTATAGACTTTTCAGGTTATTGATTTAAGAAAACGCTTTTGTTATAATGGACTCAAAAAGCTCTAACAAATCTATATACTATCATTATATTAATACGTGAAGCAAAACCTTTGTACCCCTTTTTACGAAAATTGCACGGACGGAGGAGTATGAAATTTTGCACACTTATAGTTTATATAGACAAGGAGTGCAGAATGCTATTTTTTTTAAACTATGCATAAAAAATACATTGAATCAATAAAAAAAACATTACACACACTACCATGTATTTTTCACACACACGCATTCTTTTGTTTATTGTTAAAGTCAAATTAACAGTATAGCATTGGCGAAATCTGTGATTATAAAAGTATAGTCTTTGAGAACAGAACCTTAATAATGTTCAAACTTATAATTTAATTTAATTATGGTCGAATTTTGACCACTGGGCGACCACTAGTATAAATAAAAATGTATGTATGTACGCGCATAACTTGAGAACGACTTTTTTGTGTCTATTTTATTGGGTCCCCGGATAGTATAGATTCACAATTGGAACAAGTAGGTGCCGCTGGAATCAGGTTCTAGGATCCTCCTAATCGCCTGGATCGTTTTTGGTGATTTTTTGTTGTATGTTTGAGTGGTCCAAGTATGGTTTCGATTCACAATTAGAACCGGTAGGAGGCACTAGAATCGGGTCCTAGATTTTATTTATTCAGAGCAAGACGCCTCCGTGACCCCTAGTTTGTAATAAAAAAGGGCACAAAGTAATTCTTCTTATTTATATATGACTGCACGATATATGTAATTTAGTTTATGTGAGGGATGGCATGATTTGTGGTGATAGCGGACGTATGCCAGAGTGCAGGATTATGGAAGAAAAGACTGGAATATTGTACCGATCCTAAATAATCGGGGTAAGATGAAAGAAAAGAGAGATACATATGGATATTATGCACATGTTATTTGGCCATTGTCTAATACACATGAATGTTTCAGTTTTAAAGTAATGTATAATCAAATTAAATCCTAGAACCATAATTACTACATCCATTATCTATCTGCACGACCCTGAGTTGAAACTAAACCACGCGATTTATTGCAATAACATGCAAGGCTTGGATTTCTATTAGGATTTCCGGCTTAACTTTTAAAATATTAATTCGTAGTACGTAGTCAACTCACATACATGAATAGTAACTCTAACCAAATTTCCGCATACTTTATTCGCGAAAGCCAAAGTTTGTATTGCACTAGCCGCTAGAGTTTGGATAACTCGGAGATTTATAGGTGAGACCTGCAAAGCATTCTGAAACTGTTTCGTTACTCTCTGAGCTCCATGGTTTTTTTTGTTTCACGCCATTTGCATTGCTGATACTCAAGTTTGGTAATATGTTTGTCTTCCAAACGGCCTTCTGCCGCTGTATTTACATTTCTACCAAACTCCTTATCTTTGTTGTAAACAGTTGTTGTTTTTTTCTTGTTTTTGTCATCCCTTTTTTATTGGTTGTCGATTTGTGTTGGGATTTTTGTTGTTTCGAGATTTCGGATTGAAACAGCTTTCACTATACAGCTATTTATTTATTTATGTACTCAGTGACCTAAATCTTTTCACCACAGATATCATTTGCATTTAATTTGCAGAACTGCCAATCAAAGAATGGAATATGTTTTCAAGAGAAAACTTAAGGACCGAATCTTTATAAACCTAGCCCTTGGGAAAATGAAGGTGCTCACAAGCAAAAGAAAGCTTCAAACAACGAGTTGAAGACCTAACTGTTTGGAAAACATTTGTCTGAATTGAATCGTATAGACTAACGATATTTGACCTAGTATGTCGATAAAGGAAACCCAAATAAAACGAGACGGTAACTAAGCTAAAACTAGAAACGTCTTAAGACAAAGATACCTTTTCCGAGTCTGAAGAATTTGCTACGAAGAAAGTTTTAATAGTGTTTGCTATAACATCTAATATTCTATCTGAGTTTTCGACTTGAATTATGATTTGAGCTACGATTTTTTGCTTTTGCTTATGCATTATTATACATGCGCTAATGCATGTAATACATGTATATTTTTATGTACATGCTTTTTCGTTAAGGACGCGTATTCAGCAAGATAATATTTTGAATATGCAATATGTCGAGATACGAAATCAAATAAAATACCGTGCTTAAAATTTAGTTTTATTATGTGTACTAGGCGCAAAAAATATGCATTAAGTGTTATTTCAAAGTAAAAGGTTTTAATATTAATAACGATGAATAATTTTTGGTATGTTATTATGTAATATCTTCTTATGCAGTTACTTATATTCTCGTCTACTGTTTTGTCCGTTTGGGCTCAAAAAAAAAATATAGTTATTTAAAAACAAAAAGTTTAAAATACAATTGTTGATGATATTGATGGTCCAATTGATTAATTATATTAAGGACTTTCCCTTCAACTTCTTTTTTTACTAAAAATGTTTTACTTAAAATTACTTATTATATCTGTATGTAAGCGTATGTTTTTAGTTATTTTTTTATAGTTGAACACACTGACTTTTTACAGTCTTTACTAATATCGTAATTCCATGACAAGCTTTAATAGAATCTCCTTGACATCCTAGAACAAATTTTTCGATCATTATCACCATGAACCATTCTAATGTTTTCGGTTATACTTGACGTATAAAATTCTTAGCGTTATATTGAAACCATTCTACTTATCCTATATTTTTAATAGTGTAAACAAGAACATAATTATTTGTCTGATCCAAAATAGAACAATAAATAAGAAAGGGATTAACTTATCTTCACAGGTTCTACAATATAAGTCTTAATAACTTCACCGCAAACTCCTTATGAATTCTAAACGCGAATAAAATAAGTTACAGTAAATGAAATTCAGACTGCATCCCGCTTGCAGGTGCTCATTACTAAAAGCGTATAACATATTATAGAACACTCACACTATCCAGTCGTGGAACTGAGCCAAAATTTAACTGCTCCCTGGCATACACGTCACGATTATTTGTTGAAAATAGCAGTTATGATTTTCTTTGAAATATTTTATTGCAATACCTTTATTCAAATTTAACTGATCTAAATAAATACATAGCTTCTTATTTGCCAAGAAATTGTAACTTAACTTATAAATAATAAAACAAAGTGACAAAAATAATGCGTATCTTATTGTTTAAAGTAAACTTTATGTCTAGTCTATAGTAGATGGTCGTTAAATAACATTTGATGAGTTGGGTAAGGTATATCTTATGTATTTAAACGGAAAGTTTCTTGAAAAGCTATATTATTTTTAAAGAATACCTAGTTGCGGCCAATGCCGTGCGCGGTGGTACGCGACAGTGGTGATGGTACCCATAGGTAGTCATTTTCGATTAAACTCCTATAGAGTAAATGGTAAACGTTATGAAATTAAATTACCAAAACAAATAAGTTTGAGGCTATTTCAGTTTTAGGCTATATATAGAGTGCACAATTTTGAACAAAATCATTTCGGTTAAATGCTTTTTTCTAGATTTTTGTAGCCGCATACAAATAGTGAAGATTGCTCAAGTCTATGGAACAATTTATTGGCACACACTGGTCGATTATATTATCTAATTTAGTTATTAATACATATATGATACGATAGGCATTGCTTTGCTTCATACTACCAATAGTACAATTTCTTAGATTAAGTCAAAAGAAAGTTTACCTTAATTAATATTTGCCTTAATTACCTACCAGTATTCAGGGCTTCCTAATGAAAGCATTCAAAACCCCGTATCTACTACATCCTCGCTATGCTCTACGAAATATGCAATTAACACGGAACTGCTTTTAAGCTTATACCTAATTCACTTCAACGACCTTGCAAGGATGAAGTGTGGTGGACGCGATTTATACGCAATTAGCGAATTAGGTCGTTCCGTTGTGAATTTTAAAGCATCTATAATTCTGTGTTCTTTCATGGATTAGAACTAATCAACAAAATTATTTGTTTGTTCAAGAAAAACAGTAATTACATCAGTTTTGATTTGGTCACGAAATGCATACAATACTGCTATAAATGGGGAGCAATGAAAATAATTTGGTGGGACCATGTAGCTCCTGATTGGCCCCTTTATATGCTGGTATGCCGAAATGAGGGACGAAGTACCAATGACCCCAAGTCCGGTTGTCAATAAAGCAGAGAGAATAAAAAATGTGCGGAGATAAGCAACGTGCATGGAAGAATGGTTGCACTAATTGGGATAGTCGTTTCTTAAATTTAATATTTGGAAGAGATATGTTTGATAGTTAGAACTGGAGTGAGTGGTTGCTATTTTGGACAATGAGATTGGCTTACTATTGAGCGCGGCAGATAGGTAGTGGGCAGGAATGCTCAGGTGCCTCTCATATCTCTTCTGGACAGGCCTATAGAAAAATAAGTCCTGCCCAATTGAATGTAATGGTGTTCATTGAAGATATATGGAATGAAGTTGTGGTGCAAGTATAGAATTGATATTTTTTTATTGCTGAAGCACAGCAGACAGGCTGACTGACGGCCCAACTGTGATGGAAAGTGGTTACCGTTGCCTATAAACATTTACAACAGTAAAGGTTCTACAAATGTGCTGCCGGACTGGACAGATGGGGCTGAAATCTGGCCACTAATACCGGAACACAACTCAAGGTTGTTATGGCGCCATGCTCTAGACCAGGGGTAGTAGCCATCCAGACGGGCAAATGCCCTACCGCCTGCCTATGGTTTGTTTTGTCGCCTCTTACGACAGGCCTCCTGGCCCCAGGCATTTGTATTCTTTCTCCGTTCCTGCACGGATAGAATAGATAACACTTTACTGCTCTCCAAATATACAATTATAAAAATTCTCGATTACAATATTGTCATGGTTTTTTTTTTACTATTAACATATCTACGGACTCGAGTTCCGTACCTATTTTTACAACTTAATTTCTATGAAAAATTTTTAGAGTCCATACACGCTTATTGTTTATTTTTGTTAGTGTGTGACTTAATTTAGTGATTTATATGTTATGGTGTACCTTAAGATTAACTTATTATATTGATTTATCCTATTTTTAATACTAAACTTATACTAATGTAGAGTGTATCTGTTACATGCTGGTGTTGTGAGGAAGTGCATGTGCAGTGTTGGCCTTATATCTATACTTATATATAGTCCTATCTAGTGCCATGTGTGTTGGTTTTTTCTTTTCTGTGTCTGGGTTATTAAATTTTAGGCTCTTTGTGTGTCTTAGTTTGTTTGTGAAGTGTGCGTGTAATGTAATGCGATGGTAGTGCGCGTTGGTTTGAGTATGTGTCTAAGTTTTATTGTTAGTTATGTGTTTGTGACTTTGTGTGGTGTCATCATTTATTATTTAATTGTTGTGAATGAAGAAAATATTGTTTTCCGAGTGCGTTCTTAAATGTAGGCAATGTTTTGGCCTCTCTGACAGTAAGAGGCAGCGCATTCCATAATTTAACAACCTGCACTGTAAAAGAGTTATCATAAAAAGATAAACTGTGTGTAGGTGTGTCAGTTTACGTATGAGTGCGCAAATTGTGGGAAGTAAAAAGGCGAAGGAACTCAAAACGTTCCTTAAGGTAAAGGGGACTACTAGGTATAAATCATATGTTATAAAGTAATGTAATAAAGTGAGTATTCCGGCAAAAGCGAATAGGAAGCCACTTGAGTTTTTCCACAAAATTCAGAGACATTGTAACATTATCGCAAGCCAAATATGAACCTCATGCAAAAATTCTGAAGTCGCTCAAGTTTATGTAGCTGTTTTACGGTCAATATAGCTTGCATCAGCGTAATCTAAAATGGGTAGCAAAATGAAATATGCAAGCGTAATTTCTTAATAATATAATAAAGTATCTTATTGGTATAGAAATTTGTATGAACTGGGTCTAACAATTAGGTATGAAAGCGGATTCCGCGCTCAGAGATTAATGCTTTGGACGCAAGCTAGACTTAAAGCTCAATTTATCAACATGTACGTCACACAAAAACAGACACCCTCGTCTAATAGCTATCAATATTTGACCTTTGGCCCCATTACTTACACTAATAATCTCGAACAAACTTAATATCAGACCGTAAACTTTACTCATAATGTACGATTAGAGCGACGTTATACGTATTTCTTGGCCATATCTCTATTTCTCGGCTCGTTACCGAACTTAGTTCAATTAAACACGGGTGTTATCGGAAACAGTAAAGCAAACACTGCCATTAAATTAACGAACAGACAGACTGGCACGTATGTTCCCGAATCAGTTGGCAACCACAATAAACTTACGGATATAGCTACTGTCTCTGTTTACAGTCGTTGTTACAACCTTGATTTCGGAAATAATGGGAATTATAGTAATTTTTCTACAAGACTCAAAATTCCTATATGGTAATCATAAGTGAACAAAATATATAGGTATTTTCACTAAAAAAGCAAGAACTATACAAATATATAACAAATAAAAATTTATATTATAAAATTTCAATATAAGTAAAGACTCGTGTATATATATATATATATATATATATTGTGGTTCGGGCATGTGGAAAGAATGCATGATGAAAGAATGACTAAACAGATATACAATGCAAAAGTGGATGGATGCAGAAGTCGTGGAAGGCCACGACACACCTTCCATGATCAAATTGATCGTGTACTAGCGGAGGGTGATGTCAGGAGCCTTAAGAACAGACGAGTGTGCATGACAAGAGTTATGAATGTCAAAGAAGCAAGTGAGGTGTGTAAGAATGGGCCTAAATGGCGCTCTGTTGTTCGTGCCTACCCCGCAAGGGAACTGGCGTGAAGTTATGTATGTATATATATATATATAGTATCAATACTTAAATATATGTAAAAAACCCCTAATAATAAAGGTAATGAAGCAAATAAAGTATAAAATAATAAATATATACCCGCTTGAATTCGTTCAGAGTTATGTTGGAATCATAATCTTGATTACAGCTATTCGGGTTGGGTCGATCGCTGTGATACCACGCTCTCATAAACGTAAAATAAAAAAGACAGGAAGACATGGTTGGTGGGACCGCTTCCGCTGCAGCCTTCATGTCAGTGACATATCAGACAGAGTCCAACAAAAATTCCTACAATTGGTACGGCCAAGTTTTACAGAAACTGGCTAGGTATGTGGTGGCGGTGATGTAGCTAGTATTGAAACTGTCATCTATAACCGTTAATCTGTAATTACATAACATTTCAACTGCCAAAGTTAATGAAAACGTGAAATCTAACATTCAGTTGCCATTCGAATAAATAATTCCTCTGGTAATTGTAGATTTGTACTGAGGATGTTTCGCAAAAAAAATATTGCTACTACTATTTTGAATGTTTTATATATATTTTTGGAGTCGTTTTCAAAACGATTTCTCTCTTGATATTCTAATTACAAAACAAAAATATATTTATATTGAATACATTTAACTGTCATTTTTCAGTTAAGTTATTTGATTTGGTAATTTTATTCAGAATGTAACTATAGTTTTAATATATATCAGTACCTATTAAAGTTAGTACTTTAACGAAAAATATACACGTACTAAGCTTCGATAGGTATTACTTGTTTAATATATATTACTACTTAATAAGGATCAGTTAAGTACCTTTAAATTAATTATTATCAGTTCCTCTAATGATTGATATTAATTAATTAATTTAGTGATCTATTTATGGATCTATTCAGTTCTAGTTTAAGCCGATACTAAAATAACGCACAAATCATTTAGATGAATGGAGCTGAATGTACCTGTTTAGAGTGGGGATGTCTTCTTCATCTATGGCAATTGAGAGCGATGAAGTAATTGGATTCTCGAGTTTAACCTCTTATTTTATTTATTTATTTATTTGAATCTCCCATCAGGGAGCCATCCTCCATAAAAGTGGCCTTTCAACGGCTCTCGTTGCCCAATCTGCAAAGTCCAAGGGTTCGTGTGTTTTACGTTTGCTTTATTTATGGCGTACTTGGCCAATCATTGGGGTTTGTTGGTCTTACGGGCGATAGTGCCATTCATGACTTCCGTGATTTGTAAGCAGCTTTCTCGCCTTATGATATCAGACAATGAAACTCATTTGTCTAAGTAAACATACGTATCAATTTCATGAATGTGGTCATGTACGTACTGTCATGCGCTAGTTAGCTAGTTGGGCTAGGCTAGATAGCCTTTAATTTGTAAAATAATATTTCAAGCATAGTGACTTACAAAATGTTTGTATTAAAAAACGTCTCACAAATACAGTACTTATTTATGCGGTACAAAATTGGACTTTACCGGTAAAAGCAATAATTTTAACAAAGTTTAGTCAACACACGGTGGATATCACACGCCCGCGGGATGTGTACGAACCAACTTTGACAATTAATGGCTTGAACAGACGCGAGTTTTGAATCAGAATAACTACTTTCAGAAGGTTTTCGAATTTGCTGGACAAAAGTAATTAATCCGTTGAATAATTTGCCTCAAGTTTCTTTAAGTCAATAAATTTTCCAAGTGCGTGTCATATTACCCGCGATTGAGAATACTGTAGAGGTAAATAATGCCCACTGTTTTCCTTACGTAACAATACATCCCCAATATTTTTTTATCAAATACCTCATAATATAACTACTTGACTACAGCTACTTTTTTATCCAGGGCAAATCCGCTTGAAGACAAACTGCCACGGAAGAAGCATTGTGGGATGTATGGGATTCTCCTGGTCGAGACGTCACTAGTACCCCCGCAGGAATGCTATTGCCAGGTCACAGTTGGAGATAGCACTAAAACCCCGGGCCGATCCTCGTTGCAAACCCATGCCCGGACTGTGAGCTTGCCTGCGCATTCACCTCTAGCCCGGCTGGACGATTATCGGCCCCTTCATAAGCTGGCCTTTCCATTGTAAGCCGGAGAGCTAGGCCTCTCGGGCGACACACAATCTCTCGACCTATATTCACTTTGTAAACTAATACAACAAAGGAAAACTTAACTTATTTATATTGTATTCTACCCATAGTCCCTCAAGGCTGTAAGTAGAATACTGCCTAAGTCACCGTCTCTATGGGTAAAGTACCCAAAAGGCTGGCTACGTTTCCTCGCGGGATCGCCATACTGATTCATTGTCCGAAGTAGGCACCAGAAAGTTATTGTGGAACATGGCTATGGTTTTCTAAAATCTGACTAACGGAAACGATGCACGCCTATGTACACTGATAATAATAATCCCCAGTTACCTGGGCCAGCCCTAAACTTTCGTTTTTGCTTCAAATTTGCGGTTCCTCTACACCATTGTATAGTTGAATATAGAATAACCTCCAGTTAAACATCTATATAGAGACAGACCATCATCCGCATAATTTCTGAGAAAACTGTCCGTGTTATACAATGACAGACACCACAATTGTTCTCGTATAAGGGTTCCGTTTTTGCGATCATGGTTACGGAACCTTCCCTGACCTTACATCAAGTCAACCTTTTGTTTTTATAAATGCGTCGAGTTTAAATGGTAGACCTTTATCTGTTATAACAACAATTGCAACACAGCTCACGGGCACAGTTATTCTACGGAAGTGTCCCAGAAACAACACGATTGTATTGTAAATGTTCACTATTCTGACCCAAATACTAACACGAAAGCAAAATCAAGTTTCTAACTTAGTTAAATAACTGGTGGTTTTTGTTTATGATGCAGCACGCAATATTTGCGAAATTCTTTAAACGTTTGTATTTTTAAATTGTTGAAACAATCTTTTGGGCACGTAAGAGGCATATCATTTATTAAAAACCGTGACTCTGAAAGGCTCTCTCCCATATCGTCAATACTGTTAACAATTAAGGATGAAGACGTATTGGTTTTCATGTTTAGTTAACATCGAATAATGTTGATGAATTTAGTGTGTCATCGTCCTAACCTTAAATCCCGGTTGTGTTCGAACCATCCACTTAGGAGTACAGAGTTCGCTTACATACTTAGTGCGGTCTTCCAAACCCCCCCCCCCCCCTCTATTGTGAGATCATTGGTAGGCATGTCATTCTTCATGGCAAGGCCATTTTTCATGAAAAACCTATGTTTGGTACGCTTTGAGGTAGCACGTCTAGAATTTTGTTTACCGCCTAATTAATTATATGTTTATCCAAAAATAACTCTTCGGAAATTCATGGACTATAGAAATTTTCTAATACGATGTATTACTCCCAATAATTTTCAAGACAAAGCCAATCTATATCAATTTATTAAAGCCTACCAAGTTGTTCACAATAAATGTGCTGTCATAATTTATCAAGGTATACACATCTACGGCGTCTCGAATTTTGGTAAGTTTTTAGTCAACGTCTTCCACGTTGACGCTGATTTTAATTCGAGGATAATAAATACCACATCGCCTTGAAGCGTTCGTAGTGTTATTTGAAAATTGATTTTGAATAGAAACAACAGAAAACAATACACACACCTAACAACAGAACATAATCAAAACCAATTACAATATATAAACTACCCAGACGTAAAAAGACATCAACACACTAGGCACTAGGATTAAGACTAGAACTATATAACTAAGATATATTAGGTACTCGTATATGTCACAATAGAAAAAACTCAATAATATATACCATAGTAATAGATATAAAAATTGTAAGCAACACACTGCACAAGCATTCTACACTGCGTCATTGCAACAGAAACAACACATTAGAATAAGTATTACAAGATGGATTTAATACTAATATCCCTATTAATATTATAAATGCGAAAGTAACTCTGTCTGTCTGTTTGTTCCGTTTTCACAGAAAAACTACTAGACCGATTTGGCTGAAACTCAGTATATATATATTTTCGATGCCGAGGATGACCATACGATACTTTTTATCCCGAAAAATGGGATAGTTTCCGGGATAAAAATATATTTGTTTGTTTGTTTGTTATGCTTTTACGGAAAAAACTACTGGACCGATTTGGCTGAAAATCGGTATATATGTAATTTTCATAACGAGGGTGGACAAGGGATATTTTTCATCCCGGATAATGGGATAGATTTATGTAAAGGTTATCCCAAAAGTGGCACAGGTTTTGGTTGGTTTTGTGATTTACCATTTTCATAATTTTGGTTATTTTGTCCGTTTTGCTCTTTCTGTCCTTTTTGCTCTTTTGCTCTTTTTGTCCATTTGGCTCTTTTTGCTCTTTTGCTCTTTTTGAACTTTTTGTCCTTTTTTGTTGTTTTGCTCTTTTTTGTCCTTTTTGCTCTTTTGGTCTTTTGGTCTTTTGCTCTTTTGCTATTTTGCTCTTTTGCTCTTTTTGCTCTTTTGCTCTTTTGCTCTTTTTGGCTCTTTTTGTCCTTTTTCATTTTTTGTCATTTTTGTAGTTTTCATTGACGGGGATAGATAAATAAAACTAGGACTGTTTGTAATAGAGGATGAAAGTTTGGATGAGACCAATCATTTCTCAAGTTCATAGATATAAAAATTCATCGTCTATAAAAATGCGATAGTAATTCGATGTGTTTTGCTGTTAAGTTTTCGGAAATCACTGGGAATACTGGATCGTTTTTATTGTAATTTTGTTTAAATGTAGTTTTAATGCCGAAAATGGACATATATACTCATGGCAGGAGATCGGATAGTTTGCGATATAAAATTAAGTGAATTTTTGGGTGCAAATGGCACTAACATAAAAATGTTGTACAACGTAACCTGTATTAATGCCTGCTCTTTAAACAAGAAGCAAGAACTAGAGGTTAACCCGCGGCGCAGCCGCGGGGTAAACTCTAGTATTATATATAAGTAAATTAAGGTATACCTCAACACAACATAAAACCAATAAACTATCACACACACTAACCAAAATATTAAAAATAAACGTGTAAAAATCAAACTTTCTAAATTAAATTAATGTAAAAAAAAGTACGGAACTAGAGTCCGCAGAGCGAAAAAAAAAACTTATAGACTGAATCCTTGATATTTTCAATGAAATCGTGATTTTGATGACAGTAAATAATGCTCTCCTCCAACTAGATTGATTTTGAGAACGGTAAAAGGCCGAATTTTAACATGTTCAGCTCGTTAACAATATAGTTAATACAACTTTTTGAATATCTGCCGCAAGGTCTCTTGCCTTCATCTTCGCCACAATTCTCTCCGCACTGTCTGGGTTCTTTCGGGCTGTTGCTTTGGCGTAGTGGGCATATACGTTTGCATATATTAACCAGGCAAGAATTCTTTCGGGCTGTTGCTTTGGCGTAGTGGGCATATACGTTTGCATATATTAACCAGGCAAGAATTCTAAAAACGATAATTTTTGACTAGCAATCCTATATACAGCAGTTTTCACTTAAATGTTCGCATTTATTTTGAAATCACAGAGAGGCACTTCAATTCGTTATTTGTAAATATTCATCCGTGGAGGAACGGAGAAAGAATAAAATTTCCTGTGGCCGGGCGGCGACAAAACAACCCACAGCCAGGTGGTAGGGTATTTTCCCGACTTGATGGCGACCACCCCTGGTCTAGAGTATGCCGCCATAACAACCTTGTGTTGTGTTCCGGCATTGGTGACCAGGTTCCAGTCTCCCTTAAGAGAGAAGCAGCGCATTTGTAGCACATTTGGTGTAGCAAATGTCCATAGGCGATGGTAACCGCTTTCCATAAAGTGGGCCGTCTGCCTGTCTGCTGAACTCCTGCAATAAAAAAATTTAAAAAATCACGACCACAAACTAAAACAAGATGTTTGGTATAATAAATTTCTTGTCTACGCGTATTTGCATAACGTCCTTGTGGCTGCCTCCTACTACTCTGCAGAAGAGTCTATCACCAAACGTCTTCCAGCATAATTTAGCTGTCCCATCTGAATGTAAATTCCTTAAGTTACTTGAATGGCGAATGTTAATCAGTAAACACAATGATTAATTAAGTCTGTCGTAGACAACATCTTTGTCATTAAAATGAAACCAGGCTCATTCATACGAGAACGCCTTGCGGTAAATGAGTGCGTTCTTTTAAGAGCTGTAATATGTTGTCGTGTAAAATATAAAGCGTTTTGTTGCTTGAAATAAGATGATGTCTAATGTTCCCGTGTAATATGTGTTTGTTATTAATTGTATGGAATTATTTTCAATGATACATACATTTATGTTACAGCGTCTGGTTCGTATAGGGATAGACAGAGGCAATGAATCTCCACTTTATACAGTCTTGGTAGACACCTTTCCTTTCGTCTACTTTGATCAGTTTTTTCTTAGGCAACGCACCTATACTACGTGATACGTTAAGGGGGGAAGTCTTAAAATACCACGCTTAGTCACGAGGGGTGAGATGGGGTGATTCCCTCTAGGAAGATCTCGTGCTTTTTTGAGATATATTCAAATATGGCGCGCAATGTTTAACGCTTTTTAAACGGCTTATGTTTAACTGGATTGCCTTTTATTTTTTAACTTTTTTTTTGCAATAAATGTCATAAAACCATATTTATTAATTACTACATGAAAACTATAGGGAGAGGGATGGGTCGTGGTATATATCACGGGTAGTTACTGGTTAAATAATTGCAAAAGATGAGTTGCCTAGTATAGGTCACTCACATATACGGTTGTTTGAAGTGCTTACATTTTAGATATTTGATTGAATGTTAAAGTATCTTCTTTATTATATTATGACCTGCATACTCTTCTATATTTGATTTTACCCCTTTGTTATAGGTTATTCGTGTTTGAAACTTTGTGTCCATATGTCAATAATACTCTTATGTTTTATTCATAACATTGTCAGGGCCTTTTTACAGCTATTTTTATATTAGGTGTTCTTTTCCAAGTCAGACCTTTCTATAATACATCATACATAATATATTACACACATACATACAGATACACATTATTATATATATTCTCTATTACATACATCACGTCATGACGGAATCCTCCATTACCTCGTTCGGTTGCGCTTTACAGCCTCTTTTACCAGCCGCAAGCAAAACGTCTCCAGGTGCAGCCTGGAGTCCTTACCTGACATTAAATCAAAAACAGTACGATTTTGCGATTTTAGCTTTTATAACGATCTCGTTCTCGATGTAGCACTTGGACTGGTCGTCTTATTAATGTTAATAATACTTTTAATAATGTAAATGTAATTTTTTAGGAAATAAATTTAATTTGCATTGAACAGGATCATAAGGGTCTGACTTTTGCCTTATATCTATTTACATTGACTAAGGATTCTAAAACTTGAATATTCATGAATACATGGCACAAAATAGATTCATAAACCGTGTGAAGCAATATTTAAATGAGTCGAACCATAAGAGTAAATTGTAATAATTGGATATCAGATGAAGACCATATCCAACAGTATTTATCTATAATTAACAAATAAATTGGTTTCATTTGTAAATATGCTTCTAAAGCGACATTTGTAACGTGTAAACACATTCACAACACTGTCGGAACATTTGTATTTATATATTTACAAGGGCTCACATGTTACGATTGTACAGGATAGAAACATTTGCAAACGCAAGCTGTTGACACAACTCCCGGTTCTGTTTGCCGAACAGAAACGTGGATTCACCGTTGAGTATGCATACCAGCCTTAAAACCCTTGACTTATTAAAATTAATGAGCTTTTCACTTTTGCAAATTGGCCCTGTTTTGCCCACTGTTTTCTGGGTACATGTTACGGATCCGCTGTTGAGTGTACATACCAGCCTTAAATCTTAACTTTACTACACAATTATATAGCGCCATATAAACGCGCTCCGCGTTCGTGGATGCGCGGATGTCAGCGGTTCCCTATAGAAATTATTTTCACATAGAAAAACAAATAGACAAAATTTTTAACCGTGTAGAGGCGATAAGAGGTGACAAAAAAATCCACAACCATGTGGTAGGGTATTTGCCCGTCCGGATTGCTACCAGCCCTGGTCTAGAGTATGCCGTCTTAACAACCTTCAGTTGTATTTCGGCCTTAGTGGCCCGGTTCCAGTCTCCCTTTGAAGAGCGGCAGCACATTGGTGTTACAAATATTCACAGGCCCGCACTCCATCAGGTGGGCCGTCTGCCTATCTTCTAAACTCAAGCAATAAAAAAATTAAGAAAAAACAACAGCTCCGTTTTTCCATAATGGTAACTGAAATATAAAAATTCAGACGTTTTTGCAGCAATACTTTGTATATTTATTTATCCCCAGTAGAATATTAGTAAAATACACACGATATTTTAAATAAATTATACAATATAATGAGGTTTAAGTATCCTGGTCAACTCAAACACCATCTACAGTTAGACATTAAAATCGAAATATTTTAAATTAACCTTCTAAAGATACAATTCAACTAAAATTGTATTAAAAAAATTATCTCGTAAGAAAAAAGTCTACGCACGCCGCACATAAGGCAACCTGATTGTGATAACCAACAATCTGGTTATTTTAGCAGCCAGTCTATTTTAGCGTTCTTGTGGATACCGCAGCCAGAGAAATTCCTGTTCACCTTGTGCGTTAACTATAATGAACCATCGTACATCGAAGTGGTTGCTATAACCAAGCTGGCGACGTAATGCGCGGTTTATGTAACTTTCGTACAACTGTTGAAAAGGTAATAAGACTATTTAGCGTCGCCATTTCAGCACCGCCATTTCATCGCCGCTATTTCAACACCGTGGTTTCAGCGCCGGTCCATTTCAGCACCAGTTAATTTCAGCCCCAAGAAGTTAATATTTAAAGGATTTTGGCTGCGCTACATATGAGTTGCATGAATTATTTATGGCCACTAGACCTGTTAACTTCTTGGCGCTAAAATGGACCGGTGCTGAAACGGAGGTGCTGAAATGGCGGCGCTGAATAATACTAGACCCTGTTGAAAACGCTTACAATACTGAACTTTGATTTAGATTTTCTATAATAGCTTTATCGCGTTTTTAAACTTAATGAAGAATAAACTTAATGTAGAATAAAACGATCCCTAAGCAAACATACATAATTATCGTTTTAAAATTATATGATATTTTTTCGATGACCTAGATCAAAAAATTATGCCATGTCAAAAGGGCCTCATTCCAGGGGTTAAAAGTGAATACATTCATAACGAGCGAAGCTCTTGTTCTATACTTAGAAAGAAACTAAAGGACTTTTACCAAAAATGAAACTTTGATAACAATATGAAGATGACATTAGGATAACAGCTGGTCGTCAATGACACTTGTATCAGAAAGTTTCAAGATAAAAGGACAAGTGTTGGTAGAAAAGTATAAGTTTTAGATTTTCTAAGTTATGCCGATATATTTTTGGTGCTTTTATTTAGGTTTCGAAATTGAATTTATGTATGATAATGTGATTTATATACAGAGGTATATGTTTTGTTTTGAACAATATCAATTAAATGGGTAGTCTTCGAGATATGGGGTATTCTCAAATAAATGATTTTTATGGTACAGTAGCCAAATGACAAACAAAGTGGGCTTTTATCATCTCGACGAAACCCTTCATGGTTTCTAAACTGCCATCTCCTTGCCCGACTTTTGGAAGATATAATTGCACAACAAACCAAGTAAAATTCCTAGCCAAAAACTTATTATAACTAGCAAAAGCAAAAAGCGGTGCTTTAGGAGGGCACGCAAAGTTTTCTACCTAGTAATAATTTTTATGGTATGGCGTTAGTAGTAACAATCCAGTTGATATTATACATTAAAATTCTACTTAATAGATATCGTTATATTTTCTAAAAAAAAACATGTAAAACAACATTTTTATGATAGTTAACACATCTAAAAGTGAATTGAAATTACTATGTCTAAGTCCAAATCTGAAAATGTGATCAAAAGTAAAATAAACCACAAATATGCATAGATTGTTGGATAGTGTTAGAGCTGATAAACGTCTAGTTAGACTCGTGTCTTCCATTTTTATCCACGCTTGTACAAGGCGGATTGGCGGATATAACACATCAGTTATCTCGATTTGCAGATCTCATTCCGATATTACTCTTCACCCTTTAGCACGTGGTAATTATAACAATAACAAACACTTACTGGACGTTTTTATATCATGCGTTCTACTTTTAAACAATATAGAAAACCGATCTCAACGCCTTCTTGTTAATAATGTCCTTCAAACCACCTTAACTAATTTTCCAATTAATTTCTTTTTCATGATATTAAATCCCTGTATTTTCAATAATATTGAAATCAAACGCTGCATTAATTTCCTGGAACGTTCTATAAATAAATAGTAATAATACTACACTTACAGCGATGAACGATGTGTATGAAAATTTAATATCCGTTGCCTTCTTCTCTTTGTAAGCGAAATGTGTTCTCCATGAATGTAATAATAGCAACCCATTAATATAATTTTATTCGCTATTTATTAAAATACAATTGTTTATAAATGGATTTATTTATTATAATTTAGTGGAGTATAATAATAATAATTCTTATAATTCTAGTGGTCTATTCACTACAATTATAATCGTATAATTGTAGTGGATCCTCTAATTCTTTCTATTCTCGGTCAGCTGTTTCACTTCTTTGATGGCATGACATCATCTTGAATCTTCCTTTCCCTCTACCACCAACTTTGCCTTCGATTATCATATAGAAAAGGATGTTGTGTCGTAGTAAATGCCCAAATATTTTTCCTTTCCTTTTTTCTGTATACAACTATAAAACCACAGGGTTTTTATAGCTGTTCATTTTCCTTTACTTATGGTTTTTGTTGTTTGTAATGTTGTAGAATATTTTTGGAGAGTGTAATCGTGTTAAAGTAGAACAGACCCATGTGCATTCAGATTAAAATTGGATAGTGGAGAATAATAAAATTTTACAACAACGTATAAAACTAAAGCGTTTCCCGATAAACAGTGGTATTCGATTTCAAAAATTACTTTTCATTCAATCCTTGCTCTTATAAAATGTTTGTTTGATTGTTCAATATGTTTTGTTCCTTCTTCACAGCCTTGAACACAACATGAAACAACTTTTATTAAAAAAATTGTGTGTGTGTGCAGTTCACACGCAGTAGGAGTGAAACAAAGTGTGAGAAGAGGTGAGAGGGATTCTAAATTTCATGACGTCACATTTCATATATTATATCGTTATAATATATTTAACTTTTAAAACACGAAATTTGAAGTATTAACGACAAACTTCAAAACATTTCCAACTCGATCTGTATGATCATAGTGTTTAAATTATCAAATATAATGTACTCTATCTGGATCTCTCGCAGGCTTAGTCCTTCAGATTTATGTGTTTATCTCTTTTCAGTGTCGCTTTTTCGTTTCATGAGTTTCAAATCACAACGATTCTAAAGAAGTTTCACTTCAAAAACTACGTTTATTTATTTTATACTTTGAATTCAGTAAAACTATTTAAAATTGTCAATATCTTCGAAAATCGCGTCGATTTCAATTGTTACTTAACGTAAATCCCATACTCAGAACAACAACATATATGCGTCTCTTTTAAACTAATGATACAGCACATTTTCCATCCTATTACCGCAACTACTTTTCATACCTATACCATATCTTATTTTACATCTCTTAAGACTAAGAGTAGCCTGGAAGAGATTAGTTTACTTTAAGCAGTATGTCCGCTCTTTGTTCTACTTCTACCTATATTATAGCTTTTTAGAAGCTAATCAGTTTATAGTGAAATATAAATAGGCGGTTCCTATATTTCACTGTTCTTTCATTTTTCTCTTACTATTTTGTTAGTAAATTGTTATTGCCGCATGGAGTTTATGTCAAATAGTTATTACTAAGACGAATTAATGAGTACTAAGACATTATAGGAGCCGACCAAAAGTGTTTTAATTCATTTTCTCTACGCATCACAGATCTACAGATTCCAACTGTTTTGTAAATATTAGTGTACATTTGCTTACAGTTTTATCCAAGTCTCTCTACTCGCCTCTATGACTGCATGTGTGTACACTTGTGCTTTTGTGTCAACACAGTTGACGTCGGCTAAAGTTTTCAAAACAAAAAAGAGGGTATTCGAAAAAGTTTCAGCGTTCGCGATGGCGCTGGAATTCATTCCTATTTTAATTTGTCTTGTAATTATTTTCGTAGTGACTTCCTTTGTTCAGTTCTTTTTACTTTCCAGATTTAAATAAACGAAACTCTGATATAGTTCATTTATTCTGTGCTCCGGAGCTACGCTCAAGTTTTTCCATTATTACGACAATTTTTTTGCTCCCAACGCTCGCGTCGATATACGTGTATTTCGCGCTTCGGATATATATCAATATGGCGGTCTATATGTCTGCTTTCAAATAACGATTTTTTTTAAATTCTTTTGAAGTTTAATCCTTAAGAATCGACTATGATATAAGGCGTCTGGTATGAAAGTTTTATGGAGGAGTGAAATGAATACAAGCGTTACCTCGAAAGCGTTACGTTTTTCTGTGCAACGTACCTTGCGCACCTTTCACTTCGTACATGTAGACAAACTCCCATCGTGCGTCGGACATGTTGTGCTGTCGACACGCACTTTATTCTATTGGATTAGAATTTAGCTTTCAGTTTGGCTAGATGATTTTTTGTACTGTATGCTGTTCTGTCCTTAAGACGTCAGCAGTATAATGTCCGTTGTGCCCATACGACGTTGTGTCAGTCTAATGTCAGTTAAGGTCCCGGTAGTGTACGTAATGTATTTCACCCTGCCTCAAAAAAAAGAGTACCACTATTAACTACTGCCTTAGCGGTGGCGTGTTAACTGATGTTTTCCCTACTTTGAAGTGTACCTTATTATAGGAAATAGATTCGCTTCTACCCGCGCATATATTAGATTACATGCTTTATTTTGTAGCTAAATATATATTTATGTCATATGTATCATGATTATCGCAAGCGCATATTTATCTAATTGAATGCAAATTCCGTTCATACCTGTTTCGTGAAGAAGGAACATATACATACCTATAAAAAAACCTCATAATCTCTATATATAAATCGTATATGTTAACGTAGCTATAGACGTTAAAAAATAATACAGCTTAATGTAATAAAAACTTATACCGGCTGTTCAAAAGTTTGTTATTTAACATTTTTTTCGTAACATGTTCGGAGTTTGTAAATTTTATTTTTTCTTATTCTATTCTATATTAAAAGCAAACCATGCGTAGGTATTAATTTTTCTGTGTATACGTAGTATATTATGGTAAACAAGAAATCTAAGAAAAAGTACAGCGTGTCCTCCTTCGTTCTATACATATAGTATATTCCTGATTTTTTAAAATAACTTCATTGTACAGACACAAGCATTTTTATAATTTAGAGAATAAGAATTCACTATTTAAAGTGAAAATTAAATTAAATCAGGTGATGAAATAAACGAATCGTTTACAGGGATATTTGTTCAAAATTACACGAATATCGCGTCGTGCCACAGCCTAACGACTGTGCTCGTAAATAAGCCGCTTATTCGGCAGTGCGATCACGCAGCATCATCAAATCATCGCTACAGTGTGTCAGCGTGTGTGTAAAGTAACTCACTGTGTGTTTGTGATTGGAGTACGCTCGATAATTTCGAGTTGGAAATTTTTAAAATTAAGGACCGATTTTACGATGTTCCGAATCTTTGTACGTCAGTTATACTAGCGGTTCCGGCAGACGTTGTACTACTCTGAAAAAATAAAAATCTAAAACCCCATTCCAGCGCAACTTACCGGGTCTAATTTTGAATCTAAACCATCCCCGGCCACTCACTCCACTATTTATTTTACACCTTGGGTTACATTATTGTAGTTTTAGTAGGAATCCCTAATTTTTTCTAGTAATAAATATAGCCTATATTAATTTGGAATAATGTAGTATTCGAATGGTGATGCGCTAGGATCAGCGTGGGCGTAACTACGTTCTAAGTCTCACGCTCTTCCTGCCATAAGTGCGGAGCACATGGGAGGAGGATGGTTTTAACGGAGTATTGAGTTTTCGAGTCTCTACACAAGCCGGCGATTTGACTCTGGTGCCCATTCGTGGTGTCACCTCTCGACGCTTTGGTCTAATCCCTAGTAAAGGACCCAGTAGTGTGCGAAATGCATTTCCCCCGCCTCAATAAAAAAAAAGCATTCGAATGGTGAAAGAATTTTTGAAATCGTTCAATACAAAAATTCAAAAATACAAATATTTCTTCTTTATAATATTAGTATAGAAGTAGGCATAGATAAAAATTAGGTTTTTATAATTTTATATGCTGCAGTCATTATATTGATGACAAAATCGCTAGGCCGGTTTGATCAGTGTCACACAACGCTTTCTCGAGTCCGAGATGAGTGAGAGTTCCAATAGCCTACTTGCCCCTCTTCCTATCCATCCTTCTCTATCGCATCTCGCTATTACAATCCCATATTCCGTCCCTTCTATCCCATACCTGCACCTATGTAATTTTTAAAAGCGGCTATGATTGTCGTTGTATATGTAGAGCAGGTAAAAATATAAAACGCAACATAATTACAGAAAGTTTAATTTTAAATTAATGACTGTTATATATCTTCCATATCTCTCCTTAATTGTTAATTTGTGTAATATTGACATCGTAATCATTACAGAAACGGCACTTAACAAACTTTACGTCTATTCAAATTGCTTACATTTATAGTCTGAGAGATCATAAACTATTAAACGATTGCATAAATCACCATTTAGCGTTGTACCGCCTCTAATACCCTCGTTAAAACATATCAAGTCATTAATGGGTTATGGTTCAGTGTCTAGTTTCAGCGTATTGAGATGTGTTATATGAAGATTGTAAGGGCTATGGCGAGATACTCGTAAAAATGGTGGTAATGAGAGAATGATGATGAGACAATGATGGTGAGAGAGAAGTGGTGATAAATGCTGATTATCCGTGCAGGAACGGAGTAAGTGTCGTAAGAGGCGACAAAACCACCCACAGCCAGGTGATAGGGCATTTGCCCGACTGGATGGCTACCACCCCTGGTCTAAAGTATGTCGCCATAACAACCTTGGGATGTGTTCAGACATCAGTGACCAGGTTCCAGTCTCCCTTAAGAGAGCAGCAGCGCATTTGTAGCACCTTAGCAAATTTTACGTAATAAAATGTGTGATATTTTTTATCCCGGGAATCCCGCGGGAACTTTGCCGGGAGCGGTTTGAAGTAGTTCGGGTGCATAAAAATTAGCATATTCCGACACAGTTTTTACTAACACAATAGCTTACGTTCTTTTTTAAATACTTGTGACTCACTTTCATCTAAAATTCCTCAATTCCAGACGTATTATTAATAACACTGCTATTACATTAATGCAGTATATCTGGGGTCATGCAAATGTCTTTACTCGGAACATCGCCGGTCACACCTGGCCTTCGCTTATTGAAGATATAAGTTGTGCAAACTGTTACCTCGACCCCTATATTATTTGACGATAGGGATACGTGAATTCTAGAATTCATAATTTATTAATTTCAATAGAATATTGCAACACATTTTGATCTATCTATCTATCATTTAAGAGCTATGGTCTTGTCGGTGGAGCCTCCTCCAATCTTCTCTATTATGGGCCAGTTGTTTTACTTCTATGTAAGACACGACACCCACTTTTTCTGTTATTTGATGCATTAATGCTCACCTTGGTCTTCCATTCCCTCTCCTTGCCTCCACTTTGCCTTCGATTAACGTGCATAAGAAGGTGTCGTGTCGTATATAGCAAATGACCAAACTTCTTCCCCCTTCTTTCCTCCAGAATTTTTAATATTGTGCGTTTCTCCTTTACTATATATATCCAGTACTTCTTCATTGGTTTTCTTTTCTTTCCAACTTATTCTCTCAGTGCGTCTCCAACACCACATTTCAAATGCTTTTAATCAATCGCAATCTCTTTGTGTCATTGTCTATGTTTCACATCCATCTATATAGATTAAATTAATTCTTCGGTAATAACTACTGTAATTTTTATTTTAATGATAAATATTAAATTTTAAATGACATTTAAATATTAAATCATAAATTTCTGCGCGGAAACACTAGCTACTGTTTTAATGATGCCATGTGGGGGTTGAAATAATTTGAGTGGTGCGTCAATGTTGGTCAGGTTTACACATCAATCCCTGTGATCTGACCACAAAATAAGACGATGTGTTGTTGTATACTCTAAATATTCTTAATTGAACTTAGACTGTATTGATATAAATTTTTATCAGGTACGTAATTTGAAAACTGTTCTCTAATAATTATAAGTATTGATGATGAAGACAGTCTAGTTTTATCGACATATCTAAACGCGTTCTTTGTTAAATAAAATTGGTGTATTTAAGGTTGCTCGATTGTCAGTCATCTATCGGATACACTTCGGGGAGTGCTCCTCAGAACTGCACGAGCTTCTTCCGCGATCCACAGTTTACCATCGGACAACCAATCGTACTAGTTATCACCATCGTTACGCGGTGGAAACACTACCGGTCAGGACAAAACGTTTCGCGCGCGCATTACCGAAGAATAGAATAATTTGCCGGAGTCTGTTTTACCTGAAAAATACTGTCTAAGAATATATAAATATCTTCTAGATAAGTGTGCTTCATCGTAGATTGCGTTTTCACTTTACATCACACGAGACAGTGGTTAAACGCAACCCTGTACAAAGTAAAAAAATCGCTTTGTATTACCTTTTCATTCATGGAAATAACAATCTTTACTAAATTCGATGACGAATGGGAACAATATTCGTCGATCATTGTCTATTTCATTTCCAATTTCAACATACGGTACATCAAAAACGAAAAACCATTTCTCAACAACCGCTAACCCTGAACATTTGACTTTTAAATTTCGTTGCAGGCTTGTATACTTTACCGATGCAGGCCCCACGTGCATTCCTACATCTATCTCTGTCCGTCCAATGTATCCGTGAAAGCGAGTTATTGAAATTCCTAGTCTACTTTTAAGTCCTATTCCAATTTTCTGATTCATATTTGAATAGGAATTTGAGATCTGTATATTTGTCGTATGAGATATTGGTTTAGAGTTGTATGTTATTGACTAGAACAGTCAGGTGTGGTTTATACTGACATTAAATTTATAGTTTGCTTGTTGTTCATGATTAAAGGATCTTGTGCACTAGTAGTCCGAGTCCAACACTACTGAATGCATTAGACCAGATGTTCTATGAATCTATTACACTATGGCGCACTTTGTCAAGTTTCTATATTTTATACCTTACTATTAGTAGAAAATTGAGCATACATTAAGTCTGTCAAAATTTTCATATATTGCTTGTATGAAATTTATGTAATTTTTACCAGTAGTGGGGCAATTGAATGAATATTAAGATATAGAAACTAAGCATTACTCATTTACTTCACTTGTTGGCATAGTCTAATCAAATTCGTGTTTGGTTTATTATGTATTACGCCGATTAGTATGAGCCTATTTTATAATACTTCAGTATTCTTAGACTTGCTTATATGGGTTACAATTCGTAAATATTATTTCTTATGGCGGGTAAGAGTCCACAAAGTCCACATTATCTCCATTCATTTCGATACGGTCACCTCCGAATCTTTCCTATCCTTCCCCGTACGACCCTAACCCCCTTTAAATATAACTATTTGCCACCACAAAACGAAAACATGTACCGATATTTTTGATTTCATAAAACTACAACTCCATTGCCATAAACATTAAAAAACTTTCTAAATGGCGAACGCGCCATCCAACGCAAAGTTGGCAAATAAGATCGTTAGTGAGTTAATTAAGATTGAGTCTTGATTAAGTATTTCCTCCAGCTTCGTGATAGATGATTATGGCAGTTCGCGTGCCACTTCTTGGTGCTAACTTCGTTATGATTATCTTGGAACAGCTACGTTCAGATCTATTATCATTACATTACAAGTGGATGCTACAATCTTTGTTTCAATGGTTAAACATATAAATGGTACTCTTATGTTACAAGTGAATGGTATCCTGTATTGTTATTATTTACATTAAATGTGACAGTCACACCTAAACTTATCCAACAGTAAGAAGACATGTAGACTACATACACCATGAGCTCTATCAAATTTAAGAGGTATCCCGTCGAGCCGAATCTGATTTTTGAATTAGTCTCGCGCCGCATCATCGAAATCCGCTCGTCGTGTCCGCGTCCGATTATAAGCCTCGGCGAAAGGCTCTCGTACGACGACCGCGTAACGTCCTCACGGACAGGGTCGACGTTATCACAAAACGGCTGGCCCGGATCAGCCCGCCCGCGGTTAGGACGGCAGGCTGGCAGGCACGGACAGACAGACACAGACGGCGGCGTCTCAGGCGCCGCCAATCAAGATCTCTCCACGTCCCTGCGAGGGACGTTAGGAGACATAGCCCCCCCACAGGATAGACTAGGCGTGTTGCTGGGAAGTTTCTTTCGCCGTTTCTTCTCTCCCAGCCATAACACGTTACGAAACGGCAGTAAGATAGCGTAGGCCGCCGCGAACCGCCGATCCCGGCCCGCCGGGATCCTTCCCCTCGGGCTTTATATTACCCGTCGCCCGTTCTCAATTAGTGCTTTGTGTCGCCCTATGGTGGGCATCATTAAATTCATCCCCCTCTCATGGCAACAGTCCAGCCGAGGTAAAACTCCTTAGGGAGCTCCCTCGAGCAAGTTGCCCTCCCGGGCTCGAGCGCCTTCGCTTCGCGAAGGCACTCGCCCCAAAAACCCCGGTAAAGTTGTAAGGTCTTCGGACCAACAACATAAAGTCAAGTCCAATAAAAAGAAAGGTATATCAACTACAAGTAAAGCCGGCTCGCCTTAGTGAATTATAAGAACTAACCAAACTGCGTTATGATAACATAGTGGCTCCGTAACGTCCATCTTCAAGGGAAACAACTTTTCATAGGTAAAGGTGTGTTACCACACGTGTTGTCCTGGCTGTAGGAAAATTGGCTATCATCGACAATTTAATAACAATTAGTTTTTAAAGTAGAAATGCTCAACATAAATTTCATAACAGTTCAAAATTGGAATAATAATAATTGAAATTCCTCTAAGGTTCGAACGAATCTCTCAATCACAGTGATATGATCTGATTAAATGTCGACAACCTCAAAACAAATTCATGACATTTCGCCGAGATTTGTTTGCGTTATCCATTGGGATGTAAATGATGTTAAATAAGAGTGATAGGCGAAACAAACGAGCGGAGCTGTCGCCGGCTGAGCGTAATCCGAGGCATTTGTGACATCCCGGTATTATCGCCTTACAATGTTTATACATAAAGATTTCACGTTAAATAACATATATGTTTGTCTTTACAAATATAAAAATTCAACATGCTTGCTCCCATAGAACAATAGCAGAAATACGTAGTCTCTGACTCTCAAAATGAAGCCGGCTAAAGGATGCCGATCACGCTGCAGTACCTTACGTGAACTCAGTATTAAATCGAATTAATAGGGATAATGGTGAAATGTTTTCCAATGGATACATTACTATTAACCACACAGACGCAAACCACGTTTATTTTACTATAAGCATTTTTTAAAACTGTATCCGTAAACTTCACGCTAAAAATGCTTCACGTTATTTGACGTTTTTGTTTAAATAGGCTCCGTCTATACTTTTATTTCGTCTGAGAAATATATGGCCACAACGCTACCGTAGTTCTACAACTTCTCTGGCTGCAAAAGTATATAAGAAAACTTCGGAATTTAAATAACATTGATACTAAATATTATTATTATAATAGATTGTTACATTTAAGGATGTCCAAAGGGAATCGATTAAAACAATGTTATATTATATGTAAAAATGCGATTTTATTTTTTTAATCTATATAAGATCAAAGAAATAAAATCTTAAAAGAAGTTGCTTGACTGTAAATATATTTTCTTCTAAGAACTAAAGCGAAAATACTTATTTCAGAAATAATATTTCCTAAGGAGTTTCTTCTAGACGGTATAAATTACACCTTCATGACTTTCACGTACATAGAGTCAGCAGTTTCTGATAAAACAACAGTTACAGACGGACAGACATTGCGAATTTATAAATCTTAGGTTTTAACCACTTTAATGAGTAGTTAGTGTACGCAGCTCGTCACACATATAATATATTTTGTTCTACGCTGATGGTGTGGGCGATACTCTGGTCGTTGTAGGTAAAGAAGTTAAACACTGTTAGTGGTGGAAACTTATAATAAATCTCTTTTATATAACAAATACGTTTGCCTGCCGCTACATCCAACTTGGAAGAAGAAAGAAGAAGCAACGACATTATTGCAAGTATAAAAACAATATTAGTTAATATGTTGGTGTTGCCAACAAGAAGTGATATATGTATTTGCTAAAATATACAAGAGAAAAAAATACATAAATGTGGTTTCATACTCTTTCACCTTCTCCCAATTAATTGTGGTCGGCACAATACGTCTTTTCCATCCATATTTATCTATTCTAACATACGTCCTCTGTCAAACCAGAGATCTAAGACTAAAAAAGAAACGGAAAATCGTGTGAAGGATGTCACGATACATCCTTCACCTTTACCCTTGTACCCGTCAATCTTCCAATTTAACATTCTTGTTGTCACTTGATTTTCATCCCTTCTCATTACATGCCCATACCACCTTAATCTTCTTCCTCTCAATTTTTCCGTCACGGGTGCAACTTTCAAAGCTCCCCTTGTGTATTCATTTCTCACCTTATCTCATCTCTCCATTCTTGTAAAACACATCCATTTGAACATTCTCATCTCAGCTGACTGGAGAGTTTTACCAACTTTCGGACCCTTATAACATGACTGGTCGTATGACAGATTTATATTCATATCTGACCTTTTAGTTTCAGTGGCATTCGTTTGTCGCATGTCACACCGGTTACCTGTCTCCGTTTTAGCTATGATAAATTTATTCTTCTTCTCACATCATTTTCTATATTGTCATTGCTTTCGCGCTATCTAACACTTGAGTGTATAATGCATATTTTTATCTTTTTTATTGCATTAATCCAGCAGACAGGCAGGCGGCCCACCTGATGGAAGGCTGTTACCATCGCTTATGTACTTTTGTAATACGAAAGATGCTACCAATGTGCAGCCGCTCTCTAAAGAGACGCTGGAACCTGTCCACTAATGCCGGAACACAACTCAAGGTTGTTACGGCGGAATACTCTAGACCAGGGGTGGTAGCCATTCAGACAGACAAAGACTCTACATAGCTTTGGATTCTTTTGTGGCTTCTTACGACAGGCCGCTCGGCAGGAGGAAATTGTATTCTTTCTCCGTTCCTGCACGGATAAATTAATGTTGCTTCGTTTACTCCATGAAACAAAGCAAAAGTTAAGTAATAAGTGGGAAATCTTTTAGGCTTACTTTTTTCGTTTCACCTTAGTTCTAGCCAACTCTAATGGCATTTATTTAATCCCCAAGCCAACGGTTTGAGGTAAATGGGAAACCGAAAGTCCTAAATAAAGTACGAACTTTGTTTAGCGTCGGTGAATTTTATTTTTCGATTTAACCTCGTTTTACTGTTCTCTGAAATGCGAACGTTTTCTATTAAGTTTCTATGGTTCTCTGAATAAGACAGGTTATGTCCGAGAATTATACAATTATTTAATACTACCGTATGCCAATGAAGCTTCGTTCGCGTTGCTATGACCAACACCATCTGTTAGTTATTGAAAATGCAACGGTGATACAAAAAAAGCGCAAACACAGCGTCTTTTCGAACTATATTCGTCTATTTCACGCAAATGACTTCATTTATCGGGATAGAAAGTAACCTAACTTTTGACCAGGTATAAGCTAGCTTTTCTTCAAAATTTATGTCACAATATGATTGTATTAATATACATAAAACATATTCGATTGTGGCACAGAAACCTCATGGGTTTATTCGTGCCGCAGAGAGTCGTGTTGAATACATAAAGGTATGATACAAAGTGACATTTTGAAAACGAAATTACACAATATTAATGTTATATCAACAACAATAAAAAAACAGGAGCAGGGGCAAGGAATAATTATCATCATTCAAGTGTTTTCTTCTGATTTGATAGTAATCATAAGCGGGGTTCTCATTATGCTAGTATATGGTTCTGATTGAGTCCCAGGTCTGCACATGGGAGCCCGATGGTACGCGTTAGCAACTAATATAAAAAAATCTTTACAGTTTACATTTGGTAGATTTGTGGTTATTTTCATATGATTTACAAGATGTGTCTCGAGTTTAGTAGTTTTCACGATATGCTCTAGCAGACAGACAAAGATTCCAAAAAATGCATATTAGAAATCTGCTGGTTCGAATTAGTACCCCTGAATTATCTCTCATTTTTAAATCCTTATACAAACTTTTCCCTCTTTTTAATTTTAGTATACCTACATACATTTAAGATTCACAATGACAGCGTTCCATACATTAAAATTGGATTGTAATTGGTTTTCTTTTTTGATTCATTAGCAGTAATCAGTTTTCATATTTCAATCAGTATCGTTGATATAATTTTGAAGGTCAGCATTGATTTGCATATTGAATGACTATTATATGTAATTGAATAGCTCTCGTTAGCAACTCTGTGGATCTCTGAACAGATGTTAGGAAGTCGTCATAATTTATCTCTAATAATCGTCTAGTCAAGGTTGGGGCGTGCGCATTCCGATTCCATTCTAAGTATTTCAATATGTTGTTCCTTATCATGATCAAAATTAAAGGATCACTGAATTTACCATAATATTTTTAGAAAAGTTGCCTAAAATAAACTTTATGGTATTTTGATTTATTTATTTGATTTATTTATTTTGATCAGTTACGTTACTCAGTGGTACTTTAGGACCATGATAAGCTACAGCATTTTTATCGATCTCATTACAGGTGTGCTCACAGAAGAATAAAACATATGTATCAAAAAGAAAACAGCAAAAAATGTGTTTGATTGGAAATAAATTTCGTATCAATAGTGAAACGAAGCGAACGTGCTGTTTCTGTGCTGTCCGAAAGAACTCTAGTTGAGACGAACTACACTGTGCCGCATAACAATGGAATATGGTTGAAATTCGCTTGACGCGAATTAAAAAAGACTGTGCTTCCGAACATATACGCGCAGCAAACAACGCTTAACCCAAATTTGAACTAACTAATATATTAATTAATAATAATTAAAATAAATATAGCTGTAAATATACATATAAAATCAAAATATCTTATTGTTGTCTACGTGTCTAATTTACATATTTAAAAAATTTTGAAAAGTTTTCTCACTACTTACTAAAATATATTTAAAATAAAATCATCGAAGCGGTTGTCGTATTTTTGTGATAATTAATAAGGAAAATCAATTATTATATCTACTTAATATAAGTGGTTTTTCTATATGTGGCAAAACTCGGTTGTGATGTGTTTAGTGTAAGATTTAAGCGTAAGTAGGGGTGTTGAGTTTGTTTGGCGCGTGGGAAGCTCGGGCGCTTCGGAAATAACTGGAGCGCTTTGGGGAAAAACTCGATCGCTTCGAAAATAACTCGAGCGCTTCGGGAATAACTCGAGCGCTTCGGGGGTAACTCGAGCGCTGCGGGCCTAACTCGAGCGCACCACGGGCGACGAGTGCTAATGTATGCGCGCGCGCCTGCGGGGTGATGCAGAACGTGAGTGTAAGCTGTCACGATTGTTTTGGCGCAGGCGCGGCCCGGCGCCGGTAAGATGCGAGAGCGGCGTTGCTCGCTCCATCGCACGTTCGCTCTGCTGCTCGTCTGCATATTCTTCATCAACTGTCAAGTCGAGGCCACTGGTGAGTTTATTACCTTTTTTATTTTTAATTGACTAGCCTCTCTTAATATTAAACTAACCATCGATTGCTGGAATGCCATTCAGAACTTTTTTTTGTATGATATTAAATAGTTGGGATATCCATATTTTGATATTATTGTATACCGAAATGTAAATACCGTTTCACAGCGTATAAGGTTTAACAACAATTAATCGTATATACAGAAAGTCTAGTCAAACTGCATGTTAGTTTAAGTTATTATTAAAGGTTATTATTAAGTTATATTTTAACTCCAAATATGTAAGAGCGAATTGACGAAGTAACAGCATTTTTAAAAAACATAAAACGGTCACATCGCAATTATATTCGAATTTTCTCTGAAACTGCGACAAGCGAGGGCTAATTACATACTTTTCTTTTTTTTCGTTTAATATTTTATGATTGTATAAAAGTAATTAAATATGCGTACTGTGAATGACATAATTATATACCAAGACGTTAATTTATTATACCTAATTTTCTAAATTATATCACGTATCTATTAACCTTGTAATAGTTACTTCTTCATGTTATCTTATTATACAGTATGTTTTTGAACGGTTCTTGTATTTAGTTCGATCAATAGTTTTCATTTAAGTTTTAAAGCAATCACCAAACTATGTTTTATTTCTTTAATTAACACGAAAAATCTAATTTTGTAAACAGTCAGGGCCTCCATACTGTATTTTGAAATTTGATGTATTTATTATGTCAAAAGTAACATAACGTGCAGACCGTCATCATTATTATATACATTTTTGTATTTAGCTCCAATTTTTACATTGTAGAGACAAAACTTTTACCTAGGAATCCTAAATTTTTTGACACGAAATAACAAAATTTTGAGGAATAATTTGGAATAGAATAGAATGTCACTTATTACATAAACTTTCACATATATATATACACACACACACAACTTCACTTCTTCTACATCATTACAGACAAGTTTCATTCATACATACATACATACATACATAACTTCACGCCAGTTACATTGCGGGGTAGGCACGAACAACAGAGCGCCATTTAGGCCCATTCTTACACACCTCACTTGCTTCTTTGACATTCATAACTCTTGTCATACACGCTCGTCTGTTCTTAAGGTTCTTGACATCACACACATATATATAATTTAAAGATAGTTAAAAGATGTTGTGTTCTTTATAGGAACGACAGTTTATCCTTTCGAACGAACACATCAGTACAATATAATGCTGCCTGGCTATTATATTATTAATCGTGTCGTAAATTTTTCTGTTATTTATTACAAAAAATCATAATTTTAAAAATACTTATAAGGGTGGCTTAAAAATCCGACTTTTTTTTAGTCTCGCGTGAAAAAATTTTAGTTTTTGATATTTTAAGGACTCCTTGCAAAGGACAGCTCAATTTTTTTTTTAAAGTCGCTCCTAATTTTTTTTAAAGTACCAGTGCATTAGTTTAGATTTTTTCGAGCGAGTAATGCACTAGTAAATTAAAAAAAAATATGAGCGACCTTTTAAAATTCAAATTTTATACTGAATCTTTCAGAAACGTATTATTTTTTGGTCTATAAAATTATACCGTAACGAGAAAAAAAATTATAATTTTTGTTTCAAATTCTCGTTATTTTTTTTTAGCTTTCCTTAGGGGGGAGTTCTTAAAACATCAAAAACTAACATTTTTTCACTGGAGACTCATAAAAAAACTTTTTTTTTGCGCCACCCTAATACTTATATAAATCTAACGTTAGTTACCTAGTGAATTTCAAAAACACAAATGTCAAAAAAATCTATATCAAAAAACAATAATTATAACTATTTATCTACAAGATTTCCCAATCGAGGGTTCACATTCACTACATAAACACTATGACACAGATATTTATTATTTTGCACAAATAAATCATTACTTGTATTATTATAATCTTTCAGCCTTCTTCATGTATAAGTCGATGCTAGAAATATACGTTTACTATGTTAATCAAATCTTGATATTTCAGTTATCAGAATAACAGAGCCATATTAAACCTCCAAAAAAGGTTCGCCAGTAAAAACATTTACTCAATCACGGCATCTTGAATTCACAAAAGGGAAATTATCATATTTGTTCAGTTTGTTCTGGAGCCGCCGGCGAAGCCAGAGGTGTGTACATAGGGTTAAATAGTGCTTTTATAATGTACACACATGGGAGATTGCTTACTCGACTTTAGCACATGTCGCTAGAATAGCCCAGTTCTGTCGCTTTTTGGTGTTTCGTAGGCATTATAATAAACATTAGGTGTGGCTGCTATATAATCTACTAGCTGTGCCCGTGACGTCGTCCGCGTGGAATTTGTTTTCGCAACCCCCCGTTTTTGAAACATTCTTCATTCGTGCTCCGCTGCTGTTAGTCTTAACGTGATGATATATAGCCTATAGCCTTCCTCGATGAATGGGCTATCTAACACTGAAAGAATTTTTCAAATCAGACCAGTAGTTCCTGAGATTAGCACGTTCAAACAAACAAACTCTTCAGCTTTATATATTAGTATAAGATAATATTATAAAATTCTAAACATGCCGTGTCTATACATTGAAGGTATTAAAAAAAACTGGAATATACTATATAAACGACAGAGAACACGATGCATTTTTTAGATATCTTGTCGGTTTGTCTGTTTGTTGGGATTGAGGTAAAAACTACTAGGCCGATTTCGATGCGGTTTTCACTGATCGACAGCAAATTGTTAGGCTTAAAATCTGCGCTATTTTTTATTCCGGGAATCTCAGGGGATTTTTCCTGGGAGCGGTTTGTAGTTGTTCGCATGCATAGAAATTAGCTTACTCCAGCATAGTTTTCATTAAAACGATAGCTTACATTCTTTTTTAAACGCCGCGGTACTTTGTGTCCCAGGAATTTAAGTCAAGCGTGAATGAAGTCGCGGGCATATCTTTGTAACAATAAAATAATTATTTATTTTCTCTTTAAATACACTGTGAAATTTTAAACTAGTAACATCATAGAGTAAAAGGCCTGGTAGGTTAAAAATAAACCTGTATTAAAGGTTACCAGAATCAACCCATGGCCAAAAAAAAGAAGAATATAATAATTATTATTATAACTAATTGTGTGCCATACAATGTAAACGACAGCTGATTTTTTTCAGTGTGTGGGCGGGGAGGTTGCTCTAGTAGCGCACAACGCCCAAAATGCTCCGTCAGCCGTTCCTTATTAGCGACCACGGTCGTTATGGTCGTGGCGAAAAGGTCACTAATGACGTCATTGTTTTCGATCATACAGCGCTCACTACAACCCATGTCAACAGGTGGGCTTTGACCACAGAGCATTAATTCTCTCTATTGATCGACATTGAAAAAGGCGCGATTTTCAAATCGACCAATGACGTTTCTCTATTTCGTCGTTAATGACATCAACGTGGTCGTTGTGAGCCTCATTTGGAACGTAGCCTTTATAGGCTCTTAGAGACTCGGCCACTTGAAGGTGTTGGAAATAGTATTCTAGATAGATATTTAAATTATTAAACTTGGTAAAGCTAGTTAACGTGTGTTTCTTTGATCCCCTGAATTTTTGAAGATGGGACTCCGATAATGGTTGAAGCTGCCAAAAAAATTGGATTGCGCGATCCATTTGTTGAAGTATTTTTTAACGTTAAAAAAAATATAGTTAACAATCTTTCATATGGACGGTTCCTATATCTTGCAGACTGTTCTTTGCCTTACTACCAATTAAAATTTGACATAAGCTCCGTACAAGTAATGTAAAAATTCAACCGCTGATAAAGCAAGTGAATGAATATTAAGATGATTATAGAAACCGGGCAATAGGCACTTTTTATTTAAACCTTAAAATAAATTTAAATTACATTTAAAAGTGTTATATAAATGTAGTTTCAAATAGGCTTACCAATTAGAAAAAACTTAAATATTAATAATTTTCGTGAAAATTCACCCTAACATTTTCCGTTTTTACATACATAATTTCGATTTAGTAGAAATTTTCATCTTAATCAGAGAGATAAACTAACAGCACAGTTGACTGAGGCACTTTTTATTATCTTGCTAAAATGACGCAACCTTTTAAATTTTGTAAGAACGTAGCCAGTTATGCCGTTATAACTTTGACGAGTCCGAGTAGCCTATTATTACTCAAACAAAGATTTAAAATATTTTTATGATGGTATTTTACATACATACATAACTTCACGCCAGTTCCCTTGCGGGGTAGGCACGAACAACAGAGCGCCATTTAGGCTTATTCTTACACACCTCACTTCTTTGACATTCATAACTCTTGTCATGCACACTCGTCTGTTCTTAAGGCTCCTGACATCACCTTCTATTTATTTTCCGTTTTTCTTCTACATTATTTAAGAATTGTCTCATACGATGTCTATATTTTGCCATATTTAGGACAGAAGGCACTAAATTGGCAACACCGTACACATCTAAAACACTTATTAGCATATATGGCACATTAACATAAAACACCAGCCAAAAATCGCATCCAGCATGTTGACTCCAACCCATCCCGCATAATTACGTACAGCTTGCTTTATGAAAATGAGACCTAAAAACGGTTTTATGTATTAAAGTCACTTTGAGTATAAACTGTTTCGTCACGGTACAGTGAAATGCAAAATATGTACTATATATACATTTAAATTAAAAAAAAATAGTTTATACCGTGTCTTTGCTCTCTAATAATCTTGATAACTTTAAATATAATATCTACTCCCACTATAGGTGTCCAAGTCGGCTTGGCAGGTTTGTCACAGCGGTTATCTCGATGTGCAGGTTTCATTACGATGTTTTCCTTCACCGTTGTTAGCACGTGGTAATTGTAAGATTGCATATGTATATGTAACTGAACTCAATCATACTCATACATAAGTCATAAGCAACAATATGTAATAATTTTTACTACATATTGTTGTTGCTTATATCATGTCTTATTTTTATACAGTGGTCAAAAATACGAAAAATATATCAAAAACAGGCACTGTAAAAAACGAACCTGGTGTTTGAAACGTAATCGTTTCCGCCATTGTATTATCTTTTTCTTTTTTAATTTAATTAGCTTCAAATATTTTTGGCTATACGTATTACAATATCTATTTGTTTACATACATTCGGGCGATATCATTTACCATTAATGAAATTTGTGTTGTACATAGTTTTTTTGCGCTTGACTGTACGCGCTCCGGAAGACAGATTTTGCCTTAATTTAGTATTCACAGAGGAGCCCCACTTTTACTATTCGGCCGTCCCTGCTCGACTGATGTAGCTAAGTTTTAACTGCCAATAAATCCCGTTGCGTGCATACGCGAAATATTTGACGTCGAACTACTCAAACTTTAGCCCTAACTTGTATACGGGCTTAATACTGAAATCCCTCAAGTTTTGTCGTGATGTCCAAGTAAACTTTGTAACAGCTGAAAATACCTTAAGAAATCACAGAGTATACTGTCCTTAACAGAGTAGTTATCTTCTGCTTATGTTATTTTGACAACGTTGTAATTATTTTTTTTATAAATTACATTACACTATCATAGACCAATGGCCAGTTTCGGTCTTACTATTCATTCACTTGCCTTACCATAGGCAGAAATTTTACTTTACTTGTACACAGCTTATGTTAAATTTAAACCAATAGTAAGGCAATGAACGGTAAATGGTAGTAAATAGGAACCAGTTCTAATTAGGAAGGATAGAAAACGAAATTATTAACTGAAATATTTATAGTTTATAATATTATAAAATTCTAAAAATGCCGTGTCTGTACATTGAAGCTATTTAAAAAAGCACTGGAATACACTATATAAACGTGGAGAACACGGTGAAATATTTTTAGATTCCTTGTCCATTTGTCGGGATTCACGTAAAAACTACTGGGCCGGATCTACAGCAAATTCTTAGACTTAAATCCTGCGCCACTTTTTATCATGCGAATCCTGCAGGAATTTTTCTGGGAATGATTTAAAATTACCAAAAAATTCAATACAATGTGATTTTTTCATTGATCGATAGCAAATTTTATGTAATTAAATGTTGTGCTGCTTTATGTCCCGGGAATCTGGCGCGAATTTCAACTCGGGCGTAGACGAAGTCGCGGGCATATAAATAAGTAATTAAATGGACCCTAAAATATACTTGCAAATTAATGTTATTCTCTAAATTCAAACGTAACTTGAATGTTTGAAAGTTAATTTATAAGTTGTTATGGATTAGCTTATAAATTGTAATGGATAAGCCTCCTGCGCACCTTACCCATAAAATACAGGGACCTAGGCTCATTATTCTACAACTGTACAAATAGATTACAGATAAAATACAAAAGGGGATGATTTAATTTATTTAATTGATGATTTTCAATCATCAGAAAAAAAGTTATATTCTAATAGATTATAAACCTTACTAAATACAAAAGTAAAACAATTCGACTGTTTTATTCATGCAACTGTCATTTTAATTTTCCCATGTTGAATGAATGAATAAATGAATTAAGACACTTTATTCTTCACCAAAATTAAAACTACCTTCTTAAAAACTAGATACAATAAATGTTGAAGAAAGGGCGGTTTTATCGCTTAAAGCGATCTCTTCCAGGCAATCCCCTAAACTAAGAAAAATATTAAAACATGTCAGTGGCAATGTTGACAATAAATAATATAAAACATTCGAAATACATGAAATAAGTAAATAAAAATCTTTATTATATACTATATAAACATATCATAATACATACAGAATAAGCAGAACTATTATACTTGAGACGACCAAAAATAATTAAAAACCATTATTTTAAAAGAGGATACTGACTTGTCTGATGTTGTGTTCTATTCTATAGAATAACTTTTATCTGGTGATTGATAAATCAGCCCGTAGTTAAGGTTAACTTTTCATTCTTATATTAGGCTTTACAAAGTACTTATCAGTATGTTGTGTCTTAAGAAAATAATAGATAATCGAACAAAATAAATAATCTTAAACTTACAATTAAATTCAATATAACCTCCAAAACCTAAGTTTTACTGCTGTAGGTACTTCTTAACAACACAGATATAAGAAGCAGGCGGTACGCGTAATTTGCATAAACGGAAAGATCTAGGTAACCCTTCGTGATATTATTTCAACAAAGTGCTACGAGGTCTGAGATTATATTATCTGAATAGGTACTAAAGCTGTCCAATCTTTTAACTGTCGGGCAAAATTGATGATTAAAAAATCTAAGTCACTGATTGCTCCTTTTTTATCACTAAGAATTTTATATAGGATATTGTGGAACTAAATTGTTGCAATATTCTATAATTGTCGTTTATCAAAATAAAGTAATAAAATAAAATCTCTAGTCAAATAATAAACACAATAAAATTGGCCAATGTGTGTTGAGTTGAATTTTAATACAGCTAGCTGGGCCGGCTCGATCGGTGTAGTACCACGATCTCACAGAATATCTAAGTAAAGTGGTTAGCCTTGAGATAATCGTGTCTCGTAAGAGTTCTGATCCTTCACTTCCACCACCTTCTATTCCATCTTCCTATATTGTATCCTCTATACCTTTCCTCCTCTCTGATCTCTCTCTCTTTCTATCCCATGCGGCTGACAACGCGATGGCTTCCCCCCCTTGGTATTTCAAAGGCCACTATTATTATTCTATTAGGCCACTGTAACCATTTTCTATAATATGGACCATCTACATGTTTGACAACTTCACAACTTATGACGTCATAGCACAGGACATACGTATAAAATTTAAGAGGCTGTGACGTTTTTAGACGTCCAACAAAGCGAACAAAACGCTTCCATTCCACTTTTATCATACGTACCGCTGAAGAGTGGACTCTTTACCGTTGACTGTATTTCCTGAAACATACAATTTAGGTGTCTTCAAGTCTTGCGTAATCAAGTATCTTTTAGGTAAGCGTGCTGCATCATAGACTGCATTTTTTCTTACATCAGGCGTAATGTTGGTCAAACGCGAAACGATACAGTATTAAAAAAAATGTTTAAAAGCGTCCAGCTTATTTGACTGTCAAATATCGTGTTGCTACGAACGTCTATCCCCCGCATAAGACTCAACAGAAAATGTCCAAAATAGTTTTACGTCCATATAATACATATTGGGAATAAGTAAGAAAGATTTTTGTAGTAGACATGCCTTTATGGCCAACCCCAAAAAATATATTACAAACGTGACTATCCCGTCGACTCGAATTAGGGATGGTGCAGAACCCCGAATCTTATTATGTACTCGTTACTTATAAATATGAGTTCCATATAATGTCAAAAGGTTCCGTATATTTGTTATTGTATAGGTGCAAGTCTTGGAACCGGTCTAATATTAACCGGTTATAACCGGTTTTTATCAACTATTTCGTTCGAAGCGTAAACTTCAAAAAGAATATTATGTAATAACCGGTAATAATGTATTAACCGATTTACGCTGCGAGGACAGCTTTCTAAATAATTTCACCAAAAAAGTGTACTTGCACAGACGCCGACGATATGTGATTTTGTGCGACTGATAATTTGGTGTACCGCACGCAAGGCTGCTCTTTGAAGGTGTGCGGTAAAAACCATTCATAGCCGGTTTATTCAACAAACCCTATTTAACCAAGTTTTGTTATTGATAATATCAGCCCATAAATGTCTCACTGCTGGGCTCGGGCCTCTCATTATAGGGGTAACGGACAGTTTACCTGCCACGCTTGTCTAAGGCGGCTTGACGGGTTTGACACATCGGTTATCTCGATGTGTAGTTTACATCACGATATTTTCCGTCACCGTCGTTAGCATATGGTAATTGTAACAATATGCATATTAGATCAGAAAACTGTCTAAGTGGTGCATGCGTTCCGGCCAGGATCGAACCCGCGCCCTTTGAGTTTGGGACGCGTGTGCTAGCCGTTACGCTACCAGGACTTTGTTATTAAAACCGTTTAATTGAGATTAAATATATAACAAAATCGAAAAAGCTCCTATCTACTTATTGTTAGACCGCAATCGTAACCGGATCACAATTTTTTTTCTCGTTTCCAAGCCGCATAGGAAAGTGATCACGTTTTAGAATAGATGCTAAAAATCAGTGCTCATGTAAAGGTGCGCGCGTAAAATTATCTTCGTTTTTTTTTAAATGTCATGATAAGAATAATCTAAATTATTTTTTAAACAATAATCAGAATATTGGTTGACTCGTTAAAGATATAACTTCATAACTAAGTGTGCCATTAACACGCAGTAGAAGTGAAACTCCAGAGGATATACTCACAGATAATATATTATTATCAGTTTTATTTCGATCCAAATTGGACCTATGTTTAATCATCTGTCTTAGTGACATTCTAATTTGTGCTGCACAATTTAAAACTCGTATCTCTTTCTCTCGCGGGTTTAGTCCTATAGATTTATGTGTTTATCTCTTTTTAGTGTCGTCTTTTTGGTTTCATCGAGTTTTAAATCACAACGATTCCAAAGAAGTTTCACTTAAAAAAGTGTCTCAGACTAAAGGAAACAAATATTTAAATATCTTATCTATTATACGTCATAGTTCTTAAGCCGCTGGAAGGGACTAACACCTGAAAGACGGGCTTGGCATAGGTATTAGCACCTAAACAAAGACAAAATGCAAATGTAATTTTGGTTTCAATAAATATTGTTGTATGACCTTGAAGACGACGGGCCATAAAAATGACCCGGAATTTTGGAGGGCTTGCGTGCGGCCATGTAAAGGCCAACACGTAGAGGCCCTTTGACATATTTAATGTAAATATGGCGTGACACTGACCAGCAATTATCTTTGTCTACACCATATACAAATTCACCCAAGGACTAGCCCCGGTCAGTGTAGGACTATTGTGGGAAATGAGAACAAAAGGTGCCGGACTATTGGGATAAACTGCTAGTGGAAATAGGGATCTGGGCTATGGGGACTATGGTAACTGCCCGTCGCAATGTTCGGGGAACATGGAAAAACGGGCAAAGGTTGACTCACCACTCGCTACATGGGCCCCTAACAACAACCGTACAATGTTGGCAAGGGGCAACATGGATATGAGTGGCTAAGTTCACCGAAGCTACTTCCGACGTTAGGGCATTTATTACTTCCACCCCTGGAGTTTGAGTCTTAGCTCTAGCGATCTCAACATCGTGCCGGCTAACTAAAACAAGCACGAAGTCGGGGGCCGTGCCTTAGGCCCCAGAGTCGGGTACAAGGTGTCGCTACTCATCTCAGGCTTCGGAACAAAGGCCCCCTGTGGGTCGCCACAAAGCCCCCCTGCGGGTAATATTATTGTTATAATATAATGGGAAAACATCGTAAGCGACAGAATCTGTGTGTACCTATTTGACTTTTTTTATTGTAACATACAGCTTAAATAATGTCGATCCTTACACCCATATCTGCGATAGTGGCAAAAATATGAATATACTAAATCCGAGATCTATGAGTAATAAATATAAATAATTTATCGCTTGTAGGCTTTTATTGTGAGCAGGTTCCAATGACACACACCTGGTTTTTACATGACATGTAAAATGAGAAGGGAAGTACAACCAATAGGCGGCGTTGCTATTGCATTGCTTTAGTGATGTAATTATTAAATTAATTGGATCTTACCAGTTTTATTTCCTTTTATGGTGGGCCCACACCTGCGATAGTATTAGATAATAAATATTGACTGTGGCCGAATGAGTCTTATCTCTTCTTCTTCTTCTTCAACCAGTCCTCTATTCACTGCTGGACGTAGGCCTCCCCAAGTCTTCTTTAAAGCGTTAAAAATAAATCTGGTATTGAATAGCCACATTAGTGTAAAATACGTTATCAGTCAGTATTTAACGTCATTAACAATTAAAACAATATCGCATCAGAAATAACGCACTACACCCATCGCCACATTTCCGTGAAACTGCCAATATCTGTAACATTATCCCAAATGAACCCCCCACTATAACGGCCTCTGTGGTTGAGCGGGCTAAGCCTTTGCCGGCGTGCCTCACTGCAACGCAGAGGTTCCGGGTTCGATTCCTGGTATAGTAAATTTCGGAAACGTATTTTCTTCGTTATTTACTATGGTCTGGGTGTCTGGGATCGGCCCCAGAGTAGTCCGTTGTATATTACCCATAATACAAGCGTAACTTGCTTAATTTGGGGATATACAATATGTGTGTTTGTCTGCCGAATATTATATATATTATATTGTTACGTGTTCAAGTGATTGTAAGATGTGACCTAAACTCGCGCAAGTTTACTAAAGTTTTTAACATTCACCACTGACTTCCGCAGAACCCCAAAAATCGGTAAAGTCGGCTGATTTTGATTTGCATTTTAATATGCACGAGAGGCGTACTCAGTAGGGAACTGTCATATTGTGGTAGAGTTGTAGGTGTCGACGGAGGCGCTAATTTGGAAAAAATCAATTGATTTTGAATAATATTATAGAGTTATTTGTGATGAAGATAGGGTTAGAATTATTTATTAGAAGGATCTACACAACGAATCAGGGCCGGATCTAGAGGGGCAAGCCGGGGCCCAAATTCAAACTTCGCAGACTAATACACAACTCATCATTAACGTAACTTTGATTACCGAGACGTCCAGTACTTTAAGCACATAAATTAATTTTCGCGAGGCGCGTAGGTATAGGTTAAAAACCGCAGACTCACGCGTGACCATCAGAGGGAATCTGATGGCTGAATTCATTATGGTAAAAATATAAGCGAGCGGGGGTGGCAGTCTTTCAGTCTTTAATCTTTCAGTTTTTGCCCCCCTTCGAAAAAGTTTGAGATCCGGGTCTGCAACGAATTTGATTATTTAAACCTCCGCTATGTATTCTGCAGCAAGTGAGATACATCTTTAAATGTTAAAACTCAACTTCCGTAAGTAAGTATGTTGTCTGCAAAACTTGAAAAGTATTCTTTGAATTTATTTGAAATTTCAAACACCCCACTACGATTTAGCTAGTTATATATGTTGTTTGATCAAAACAACTCATTGACTCTTCAGGTGATCAGTACGGATCAGTATGGCGATCCAGCGAGGAAACGTAGACAGCCTTCTGTGACCTAGGCTCAGTATTCTACTTACAATCTTGAGGGACTATAGATAGAATAGAATACAATACAACTAAGTTAAATTTCCTTTTATTGTATTAAATATAGTGATATTTATAATATAGATTTTTTTTATATATATATACGGTGTTTGAAATTTTCCTTGATGTTTTTCTATATCATATATCTAGGACATAGTAGAAATGCAGGATTAGAACGTTTCTTCACATATATATTATTTTATTGGGCCTATTGTCCTTTCTATAGAACTTTTTCTGTGGTACGAACTAAGATTAAAAATATGTAAAATTACTTGCTTTTAGTTAAATTACAAATATTATTAAATCACTAGGATATGCCCGCGCCTTCGTCCACGCTTCACTTGTAATTCCCGGGATATAAAATGCCGCAGCTATCGTTTTAGTGAAATCTGTATTGGAATACACTAATTTTGATGCACCCGAAAAACTACAAACTGCTCCCGGGAAAATTCCCGGCATAAAAAATATGACATATTTTATTACATAAATTAGTGAAAAAATCGCATTACATTCGAAATATTTTTTCAAACTGGCCATTTTAAATAATTCCCAGAAAAATTTCCACGTGATTCCCGGGATGAAAAATAACGCATATTTTTAAATCTAAAAAATTGCTGTCGATCAGCGTAAACCGCATCGAAATCGGCCCAGTAGTTTGCACGTGAATACCGAACAAACAGATAAACAGACAAGAAATCTAAAAACAAATGCATCGTGTTCTTCATCATTTATATAGTCTATTCCAGTTGTTTTTTAAATAGTTTTAATGTACAGATACGGCATGTTTCGAACTTGATAATATTATAGATATTCAACATACGGTTAACACTAGTGCATAAAGAATGTCCTGGAGCATTACGTTCACAACTTGGCAGCGTTAACGTTCCGTGTGACGTAGACACATTTGCATTTAGATTATGTTCTCTGGTGCTGGGAGACGTGGTGCCGGTTATGGCCACAGACCGTCGTGATATGTCACTTTCTAAACGGACCCTAATGGGGTAGAATAGTATAGTACAAAAATGCTACATCAAATCAAGAACATTACAAGTACAAATGGTGGTGTTATCGCCCATGGCGAATTCTTCCAGACAGCTCTTGGATGGAATATTAGAAGGACAAAAAAGGTCGGTATTTGCTAAACCAGCACTCGTAGAATAATTTACTTTATTAATTAATAAATAGGGTATTTGGCTTTTTTTTGCCAAAAGCAGGGACATTCAGACAGCATACACGATGGAAAGTCATCACTGCTGCTTATGGATATTCGTAACGCCGGTAAAATGAAAAAAAAAATCTATATTAGAATTTAACATTTTTGTTAATTTTTTATTAAAATGCCTCGCTTTAGAAGTTATAAGGTAGATATAATTCTGTGTACTCGTCGCGAAAACCTAAGAAAATAGTAATATTTTTAGTTTCATAGCAAAAAAAATGTCCAGTGAAAACTAAAAAAATAATAAATTAATATGTTTTTAAAGAAACTGTTATTATTTAAAAGGTATTTTTTAATCTTCAATCAGTCGCAAATTGAAAGTCCTAATTAGCTTCGATTTCGTAAATTTCATGAATTTCACACAATTCAAAGGACTTTCAATTTATGACTGACTAGCTGACCCGTGCTAATTATAGCTCGGCGTCATTAAAAAATATATTTATAATTATAATCAAATATAGCCTACGTCACTCAAGAATAATGTAGCTTTTTACAGGTGAAACAATTTTCAAAATCAGTTCAGTAGTTCATGAGATTACTTCTTACAAACAAACTCACAAACTTTACCTCTTTATAAAATGACGTTGATAGAAAGATTTAATAGAGATTTTGTATAAAACAAAACACATTTTTGCCACCTGTGTTGGAAGGGTGTTTCTTTTTATTGCGGAGCTGTCAAACAGGCAGACGGCCCAACTCATGGAAAGTGGTTACCGTCGCCTATAGACGTTTGCAACACCACGGGCGGAACCAACTCGTTGCCAACCTGTAAGGTGGGGTAAAGAGGAATCTGACAAAAGGAATGGAATAGAATAGGGGAATAGGGAGAGGGAGGGGAGGAGGGACGCTGAATGGGTCATCGAAACTCGCTCATCACACGAAACAAGATTACCATAAGGCTAACCGTTTCACGCTGATATTCTTTGAGAGCATATCACACCGATCAAGCCGTCTCTAAAAGCTGTAATCGAAATTACGATTTCAGCATAGCACTATCAAGTACCAAGTGTATTGAAGTTAGTTATCTTTTAAACAAATTTGCTCAGAAAATGCTTTTACGATGCCTATATACATTGTTTGAAAATTAAAAAGTACGCACCATACGACGGAACGTGCGGTAAAGTTGTTACATTTACCAAAGTACTTATTTCACCGCACGTTGTACGGTAAAACCGATACTTAGGTAAGTACAAATTAAGAATACCACCAAGGAGTTTCACATTACGAGTTTAAATAAAGCTGAATAATCGAACCTCCTTGGAAGCTTATATCAATACATTTGTCTCAATTTAATACTATAGGGAAAATAAGACGAACGATGTAGTTCTAGTTTTCACCATGCGCACGTTGCGCCATTTACAAATGCGCGCCATTTTCGTCAAAGATTGTCGCGATTTTCTGACTGATATAATTTACGTTTGTTTCATTACCTATTGTACTGTTTTCTCGCAAATGTGTTGACAAACGTTGTATGACACACGTGCGGTTGTTGGTTTTTACAAACTCGTGACTATGGTAAGCCCTCGACTTGGTCGTGATCTTACAATCGTCTACTCGTTTATAGAAACCCACTTACCGCACTAATATTGAAAATAACTATTACTGAACGGTTGTCATTCCTTCTTTTTCCATGATTAAACTTTTAAAAGAAAAAGAAATACACCCTTCATAATTTATCAAATAACAATAAAAAATTCACGGTGTTGTTTCTCATTTCAGAAGTGTCCTGTCTATGAAATGTGTCAAACTGTGTTATTAAGGATCGGTATGATTCAATTTATACGAATCGCCGATATCTTTGTATTGGAAAATATTATCTTTTCCCCGCCGTTTGACATAAAATAAAATGTTAAAAGGGAAACCGGTGTTTTCTTTGACCTCGAAGCTTGAGGACCTTTCGAATTTATTCATTTTGGTAGCTGAAAACCTATGTAACAACATAGGTTTTGAATGAATAAATTATTACACACAACTAAGTATAATGGAAAGTTTTCTCCCCAGAGGCAGTCTTCTCTAAATATCATACAGAATTAAAATAAATTATTAAGCTTTATTTAAAAGTACCTAAATATTCAATGTTTTGTCAAAACAGTGAAAAATTCAAAGTAATACTTAAGAAGTTTACTTTGAATTATAATATGCTGACGGATGTAGGCTATAGGAATTATATTTATAATATAATAATAATAAAAGTTAGAGAAGAATTCTGTGTGTCTGTGTCTGAATCTGTGAGTATATATATACTCTGAAGTTTCGCTTCGACTTCGTGTGAACTGCACACACACAAACTTTTTTTAATACGTTTTTTTATTCTATTTATTTAAAGGAACTAAAATTGAAGTGTTTGTTGGTAATGTAAAAATAAAAATATGAAAAAGTTAGGCAGGATAATTCGGACCAGGAGAATCCGATTTTTTTTTTAATTTTGTCTGTCTGTCTGGATGTACCGGATAAGGCTGGATCGATTTTGACGAGACTTTCACCGGCAGATAGATGTTTGTGATGTTATAAGGAGTAACTTAGGCTGCTTCATGTTACTATTTTCAGGGTTCCGCGAAAAAAACATCCACGCGGACGAAGTCCCGGGTACAGCTAGTAAATAATAATATTTAAAACCTCCTTCAGTACTAATTTAAATTAAAAACTAAATTCATCCAAACATATAAAAACAAATCATAAATCATTGCTCAAAGTCAGTGTTGTATATAGATAGATAATTTAGTACACGAGAAGCCAAAGAACCTACCAATTTGCCTCATGAATATGGATGAATGGTATCTCTACGTTGCGTAGATAACCGTTAATATTATTGTTATTTTGTGTACGATATTCGTATCGGTTGTACAGCGTTGTATTTGCATGATAACGTGTATTTATTGTTTGTGTATTGCAATAACTGGGTAAAAAATATTAGATATGGTAATGATCGCCCAGTAAAAAGTGTATTTGTAAAAAGCTCCTAAACTCTGCATGAGTAGATGGTGCCACAAGTCAGTTCTCTCGCTTTTACGTTTCAATTAAAAAATATTTTTTAAGACAAGAAATAATTAACAAGAAATTTCTCTATATAATAGGTTTTTGAAGTGAAACTTCTTCAGAATCGTTGTGCTTTGAAACTCGATGAAACGAAAAAGCGACACTAAAAAGAGATAAAGATATAAATCTATAGGACTAAGCCTGCGAAAGACTGTGATTCGAGTTTTACATTGTGCAGCACAGATTAGAGAATCACGAAGACCGATGATAACACATAGGTCGTCCAATTTGCACGGAAATAATAAAACTGATAATAATATTTTTTAGACTAAAACAGTGAAAAATTTAAAGTGATACTCAAGAAGTTTATTTTGAATTATATTGTGTTGACGGTTGTAGGCTAAAGGAATTATATTTATATTAATAAAAGTTAGAGAAAAATTATCTGTGAGTATATACTCTGAAGTTTCACTTCGACTTCGTGTGAACTGCACACACACAAACATTTTTTTATATGTTTTTTTATATTCTATTTATTTAAAGGAACTACAAACAGTTACGATATAACAAAATAAAAGTTACAATAAGGTCAGGTAATAATATTGAAGCCAACCACATTGTCCATAGAAAACATTCACAAGATTATCAATAAAAATACAAAAGGTATAAAAATACTAATAATAAGTAAAAGGAAGAATAGGATTACAAAATTCCTAGAACATATTACAGAAGAAAGATAAATGTAAGATTTTTTCATTGACGTGACAAACAGTAGTAACAAAGTTATAGAACAATAAAAAATCTTTACTTTAACTCTAAGTGTCTACGTGTTTAAAACCTTTGAAATATACGTCTTGAAATATTGAAGTATAAGTTATGTATATACCTATATATGTAGTTATAATAAAACTATAATTCCAATTCCAAGAAAGAGAGTTGGTCTGAAAGAGAGTGTCGGGGTGAAGGTAAGGTAAGGAATGCTCCGGTGGTTCGGGCATGTGGAAAGAATGCATGATGAAAGAATGACTAAACAGATATACAATGCAAAAGTGGATGGATGCAGAAGTCGTGGAAGGCCACGACACACCATCCATGATCAAATTGATCGTGTACTAGCAGAAGGTGATGTCAGGAACCTTAAGAACAGACGAGCTTGCATGACAAGAGTTATGAATGTCAAAGAGGCAAGTGAGGTGTGTAAGAATAAGCCTAAATGGCACTCTGTTGTCCGTGCCTACCCCGCAAGGGAACTGGCGTGAAGTTATGTATGTATGTATGTATGTATATATAATTCCAATAACGTTGAAGTTGAACAACATATGATATTTGACCAGATACCGAAACGGAGTGTAACTAACGAATTTAATCCTCGTTTACGTTCTTGAAAACTTATTTCAATATATACTTGACAGTTGCGAAATTATAAATATTTATTATTCATGTAACGCGGCAAGCGCAAAAACTGAACATAAATTAAGTTGTATTTTATTAAGTTTTTGCGACTAGTACACATAATAAAACTAATGTTGCGAAATAATGACCATAAACAAAATTAAAACTAAATAATTAAAATTTACAAAGTTGGCGGTAGGCTAAATAAAAATTTTAACATTACTCATCGACACTTAACATCTTTGTCCTCCGTGATCACGGCTACTGAAAAGTGGCCGAATTCGGAATAATAATAAAATAAAATAACGCGCTTTAAAACCGTTAAAAGGTAGTTTTATTATGTGTTACATCAATTACTCAGTTCTTACTAGAACTGTAAATTCACAGTAGTGATGACTCCTACACCTATAAAAATTAGAATAGATAGATACATACCAAAAATGTTATCTCTTCCAGAAAAGTACACATCATATAAAACTTAAAGTCGAGAAAATATAAAACTAGTCATATCCTAACATTTCAACGACTACTTTTTCACAATCTTTTTTTACTCCAATACTGCTTTCTATATAACTCAAAATGGTACGTGATAAAATTCGTAGGAAAACTATTTTTTCGTAATCACCACACCTAGAAAGCAATTGAACGTACTAAAAAGAATTTGGATCGAACGGCACCAATTGGTGTTACCAGATGTCTTGACTTGAACTAGACATGCTAAATTCCGATGTATAAGGATGCTACAAAAGGGACTTGAAAAGTTGAATAACCTATAATATAGTTAATCTTTTATTTTATAAACAAATTTTACGGGCTCTGTGTTCCGTACATATTAAAAAAAAAAATTAAATATATACCGTAGACGTAAGTAATACACTCCACATGCACTTTTGTCGCCACACCATTGTAACAGTAACACTTCATATATGAATAAGTATTGTAGAGATAGAAATTAGTAATAAAAACAATAGTATTCAATTTTAAGATACACTTACTACACACACAACACAACAAATTGGCACACACAACACGTAGTAATAATTAGCGTGTCATTTTCAATATATGTATATAGTACATCTGTTGGGGGTATTGAGTTTATACAATGCGTTTAAAAATGAGAAAAAGTCAGAGGAGGGCTAATTAGGATCAGCATATTCCGAAAATATTTTTTTTAGACTTTTTGTCTGTTAGAACATCACGTAAAAGCTAATGAACGAAATTAACAGAAACTTGACGCAAATCTAAATTACATGCCGGGTCAATTGTTTCATACGAGTATCATCATTTTTGACAAGAAAGTGAAAGCACGTTTTTTTAAAATCTCAATCGTAGAAGTAATCAGTTTGTATAATTTCAACTGGAGAAAAAATGAATTTTATATTCCTAATTTATTGAAATTGGTAAGTAGGCTAAAATAAAGTTTTGAGAACGGAAAATGTGTGCGGATTTTTTTAAAATTAATCGTCTAGCGTTTCAAGTCAATGTATCTGACAACACTGCTACTAGTCGAACATTTCGAACATTACGTACTATTGAGACGGTCTTTGAAGCTCCAAACGACCGCCTTACTAGTCCATTGTCTCGGGTTTATCCGAAGAATTTCACTTCCGTACCATTAATTTCCCGTTTCTTCTCTAAATCGACCATTCAGTGGCTCAAGTTGGAATTTTCAACGACAAAATTCACGGAACTTTCCCTAATGCAAGTTCAATGGATTGCCTTTGCATCATACTTTGTTTTCACTTATATTATTGGCCCGTCACGTAACTTAGCTCGCATAAATTTTGGGATATTTATCCCACTCTAAAAAGCGTCGTATGTATTGTTCACCTCTGATACACAAATCGTCGCATATTCACTTTCAAACTTGTAAAAGGTGTCGTCATCCCCTCTCTTTCTCTTCATTCACTTTCTCCCTATCATTTGGAAACAGTATAATGTCTCTTCTTTCTCTATTCATTCATCATGTCATCTTTCACACACATCTTTCATGCATATATTTTTGGTCTATGTTTACACTTGTATCAATCTTCTAGTTTAATATTCTTTTTGTCACATCGTTTTCATCCCTCCTCATTATTACATCTACATTTTTTGAATTATGAATCTGAAAATTCTGTGAAAGTCCCAATACTTCGAGAATTGCAAATGCTTTTTAGGGTTTTCTAATCAAATAACATAAATTAAGCAGCTGACATTTATTATATCTCCGCAACCCTTTATAGTGCGTGGTTTTCTTTTGTATAGTTATTCGTAGGGCTTTTTTAGTGGGGGCACGCGGGCGCACGCAGTACCCTTAAAGAAAATTTCTAAAATATCAAAAAATTGCCATAAAATCTGAAAAGAATGAAATAACAAAAAAAAATATGAACTTACAATTTTTGAGAATTAGCGTGCCCCCAAAAAAGATGTGACATAAAAAGGCCTGATTATTCGTAAATGTCATTTATACTATGTAATATTTTATAAAGAGGTAAAGTTTGTGAGTTTGGATGTTCTTAATAATGTCCGGTATTACTAATCCGATTTTGAAAATTCTTTCACCAGAAGAAAGCTACATTATTCCCGAGTAACATAGGCTGTATTTCATTGTGATTAATGAAACAAAAGTTTTACGCCCAACGAATTGAGAACGGGAATGCCTATCGAACATGTTACATGTTACAGCAATAACGTTTCACACAAGAATTGCGCATATCCTATTACGAGGCACTGCGAGTGCTTTCTGCGTTCATGAATTAATTAAAGGTTACAAAGCTTAATATGCGTGCGTGCATGTGTGCGTGGTTGCATGTGTAATTGTAATGACACTTAGCGAAGTAGGCACGGGTCAGCTATATTAATAAACATAGAAGTCAAACGATTATACAGGTCATTTTTTGAGTTGAAACACATCACCCACGGAGCTCAAAAATTGGCGAGGACAAGCAGATGGGTCTTTTGCTTTGAGTAAGCAAACAAGTCGGAGATAAGCTGCATTCAACGTGAAATTGTGAAGCGAGTGCCACCGACAAAGAACGTATTAACCAACCTCTAACTAATGGATGATAGGGTTGCGGAACGACCCCTTTGTGATGTTAATGCACCTTGCGTTGTATTTTAATTTTTCGACCATTCTTCACTTTTTTGTGGCTTATTGTTTGAAGCTGTTATTAAGCGGATGTTTTAGTAAACCAGCGTATAATCACAGTATGGCTTTACGTTGTAATTATTTGACCTACAAACAGGCCATAAAGAATTCTAAATTTCGTTTACTTATGCCGAAAATAGACGGCTCATTTTTGTCATTCAATGTTGATATAAATGCGGCATTTTCAACTCTAAAAAGTAAAAGGAAATCAATTGTTTGAGAAGATTTCATATGTGAAGTAGATGTAACCACATTTGATATACTATTGTATATAGCAGCCGCAAGCAAAACCGCTCCAGGTGCGGCTTTGAATCCTTACCTGACATAAAATCAAAAATAGTAACCTCTGCGATCCTGGTTTTTGTAACTAACGGTCTCGAGGTCGCACCTGGGCCGGTCGTATACCGGGCACTCTGGTATCGTCACTTCCGGAGTCACAGAAACATGCTGGACTATCACTTAATTTAAACATATGCAGGTAAGCCGCGAACCCTCCGTGTCCAGTTAGAGCTTAGATGCAATATAGTTTGAACTTAACGTCGTTTAGTGTACGAGGTGTAGCATAAACGGTGGGAAAAAAGAGCTTTGTAATGCTCGCCTACTAACCGTCCACGTAATATTGGTTCAACTGCTGCACCAACTCCGTCCTAATGAACTGCTTCTTGTAAGAGAGAGGAAATTTGTCGTATAGAGGGACCGCATCGAGCTATTGCCTAGCCAGTTCGTCTGCCCGCTCATTGCCGGCGATGGCGCCATAATCCCGAACCTATAACAGCCGGGCGTTGCACCCTTTCCCTATCAGCTTCACTAGGTTCTGGCGAATAGCGAACCCGAGGAGATGGAGCGTGACCAACGGAGGTATACACCGGTCCAACCGGGCATGAAAACAGTACGCTCGCACCGCGCCGGCGTGTACACGTAACGTCAAAAATTGCCTATTAAAACATTCATAAGCCACGGCCAACCTCCAATATTTGAATCTACCACGGAACGCAAGTCGAACATTGTACGCGCAATCAAATTTAATTGTATTTTTTTTAAATATATAAATATACACGTTATTTCGAGCTTAAAGTACTTCATTGAAGATTTCCTACGCTTCACCATTATATCAAAATTGTAAAATGATACTATTTAGGGTCTAGAAATGGATATAGCATATTTTTGTTTTACAAAACACTGTGAAACACTCCCTATATTATTTGTATACACCAAATTACTTATATAGTCTTGTTAAAAATATCAAGAGTTCTAATTTAATATATTATTGGTATTAATCATTAAACTCAACAAAAGATACAAATCCTATTATATGATGATAAAAATCCTTTCAAAAGCCAACCAACGATAGTTGAACAGAACGAAGTCAACTCATCGGTCACGTGTGCCCTACAATGGCCCACAGACCGGCTGCAAAACGTTATTAAACTTTAAATAGCGCCGACCACCGATGCAGAAACTTCCCATTACAGGGGATAGAAAGAAAATCTCCTATCTGAAGCGATTATTGGACCAGGCTTAATATCTAACGGAGAGAGGGGGAAAAATGGATTTTTTACGCGATCAAGACCTTTGTGGCCGAGACCTTTTTGTTTTATTAGTTCTTTAAGGTTAAATTATTGGTTCGGTTACTAGGCCCTTTGAAATATTTGCTTCACAAATATTGTTAAGGTGCTCTTATTGAGAATTATGGGAATAACTTAATTTGACGACAATTTTCAGAGGTTTATTTTGATTTGTAACTACTACTCATAATAGGGTAGTTGACATACATTACAATGAATTCGGAAACAATGTTCATATAAAAGAACGGGGGTTCAAATACCATGTCATCATAATAACTTTAAAATGTCATGATAGAAATAGATAAAGTTAGGTGGACAATAAAAAGTATACATCTATATCAAATAAACTCAATTGGGATGCGGACACATGTTACAATAAATTCTATTTTTTTACATACAAAACAACAAGGATTAATATAACATTAAATTACAAGTAATTACGCTCGTGCAAAATCTACGAGGCTGTGATATTCTGTAAGTTTATTATAGTATCTCACTTGATTTGACAGTCCGCTCTCCTATTCCACAGAACTCCTTAACGTCTCTTAATTCAAAACTCTAAAATATCAGCGATCCAGTTAAAACCCCCTTTTCGCCGCTATGTAGAGCCATAAAAAAGGGTATTTGAAACGCGTTAAGGGATCGAATCCCCTCAAAAGATGCAATCTTTAGTGTTCAACCAAGTTGTGGTCTTTGATACTTTTTCCTTTTTAAGCCTAGCTGGTTAACTAGTGAGGGGCAGTGACGATGAAAAGAGATGTACATAAGATACCTGCATAGTTTAGACGCCTTTGCTTACCGAAGTTAATGGAAGTGCGATGAAAGGGGACATCTTATCTCGCCAGTTTAAGTGCGCTCGATGTTTATCGTCTGAACATACGACGTTGAACGCCGCTGAAAGCTTTGTTTTTCATTGTAAGTACGTTAGTGTCTCCCCTTTATGGTTTATTGTTTTTTTTATTAACTGTACTTTTTGATATTGTTTGGAATGTTACGCATCATCTACACATCTATACTAATATTATAAAGTGGTAAAGTTTGTGACATTGTTGGGGATAATCTCTGGATCTACTAGACCGATTTTAAAAATTCTTTTACTGTTAGAAAGCCACATTAACAGGGAGTGTCATAGGCTATATAACATGACGCTATATACCACGGGAGCGGTACAGAGCGCGGGTGAAACCGCGGCGGGCCGGTAGTTATAATAAAAAAAATATAAACATGCTCTTGAATGTTGATGTATTTTATGTCTTTCTTCACGGTAATGGGAATAAAAAGATTCAGATAATAATAATGGTCGTTATCCTACCTTAAAAAAAGTAAAATTTCAAACCCGATTATAGCGCCACCTACCGTGTCCAATTGTAAGTCTAAACCCACTTGAACAGCACAAAAAATCAACAAAATGGGTCAACTGTTTAGGAGGAGTTCAGTGATACGAACAGAAGAATTTTATATATAAAGATGCATGTTCCAAGGATATTTCGACAGCGGTAATGAAGATAGTATTATATTACACCTTTTATATCGGAAAATAGGTTAGTGCTTCTGAGATACGTGTCCAGAATTATTACGTGGCTAAGTCCTAATAGTAAGTGACAACCTGTTATAGTTTTATTTTACGCTAAATTAATGTCCAACACATTGAATTATTTTTCTATTGCTAATGGAATTGATTCACTCCTGTACTAGTGACACATTGGTACTGGTATTGGTGCTAATAAAATATTCAAACTGAAACCTTGTGGATATGTATGAATTATTGAAATCGTTGTAAGTGTTTTTGTGGCTTTTTGTAACAGCTTTCCAATTCTGTTCTACTTACAAGTAATTAAATTAATTGCTCTAAATTATAACTTCTGTCTCCAGTCGCATGCTTTCACGGTATTGGATTTTAGAAAATTGTCTTCGTTTTATAAGTACACTTAAGTATAATATAATTGCCATTCTACCAATGGTTATCTAAAAATATTAGAATATAAACATATGTGTGCAAAACATGTTTTATCTTATAACCGGAGTTTCAAAATAAACGTAATGTGTTTTCAGTTTCTAATAATTCTGCGCCAATTTTAAAATTGTTTAAAAATATTTTTAAATCATGTGGAACGTAAAATATATGTACATACAATCGTACCTTACTGGTCGCAATAAAGTATTTCACAGATTTTACAATAAATTTTAAAACACTGAAGAAGAGTACTTAGGTATTTAAATACATATTTATCGTTTAATTTCAAAGTTACACCATAGGAATAATTTTAACTACTATATAAAGAATAATAAATAAGCTATTTTACTCTATAGTAAAAGTCCGTCCAAGTCCAAGTACTGCAAGGGCATTAAAATAAAACCCAGAAATGGGTCTTGGGTTTTATAAACCGTTTCACCAGACGAACATGATTTGTCCAGCCTATTCGGTAGTCTTCTGATAGTCCAGGAGTGTTCTGCTGACTTGTTTGATTTTGTAAATACGTCGCCACTTTACCGTCGCACTACTCGCCGGCGATTGGGAGCTCATCCATATTTCCTCGACACCTGGAAGTCGTCTACTGTGCGTGGCGCACGCTCCTTCATGCGATACATGAGCCATCGGTGGAATGATGTCCCTCTTTTTTTTTTGTTAGTCTCGACGAGGTAGGCAACGCATCGGCTCCCTTAGTGTTGTTGTGTCCATGAGCGACGGTAAAAACTTGTCATCAAGTAGATCCGTTTGCCAGTTCACCAACAAGGAAATAAAAAAAATCGTGCCTTACGCTCTTTTCCTTTGTGACAACCTGAACAGAGCCAGCAGAGGCTGAATCTCAACGTTAGTGGAGCTTCTGCTGATATTCTAGAGCAAGGATCAGGTTCAAATATCTCCCAATACGGTCCATAATTATGCAAGCAGCATATTTCCTTAGACCTACAGACTCCACAGTCCTGTAAGCTTTCATTGAATCTAAAATTAACCGTGACTTCACAAACCACATTCAGCGTTAATTTAACCGAAACCACTCTCAATCGATCCGATTAATGTCAACGTTAATATAACGATTTATAAACCCACCATTATCCTGTCGATAAAAATCCCCCCATTCACAGAATTTTTATTAAGTCACAGATATACGGTAACCGTTATTACAGTTACGGGTGGATTCAGTCAATCGTTTTGGTCATTTTCGGGTCTCCCAAAATCGCTAGCTGTCCTTGCACATACTTTATTGTTGGGACTCTTATGGATAGATTAGAGCTAATGGTTTTAGTAGTCCACTCTTTATCCACACTATGCGGCTGTTCTATTTCAAAACTTAGTAAGTAACTTTTTTGATGTATTTCAAATTCATCGTATAAATAAAAATGTTGCACACGAGATTTATCAAGCATGCAAACTGTTAAGAGAAAAAAAGCACGAGATTAAGCATTCAATCTATAATATTATGAAATTATAATCATGGCCTATCTGTACATTGCAGCTATTTAAAAGAAACAACCGTAATACACTATATAAACAAAGCAGAACACGATGAATTTTGTTTTAGATTTCTGGTCTGTTTGTCGGTTTGTCTGTTCGTTCGGGATTCACGTAAAAACTACGGGGCGAATTTCGTTGCGATTTTCGTTGATAGACAGCTAATTCTTAGACTTAAATTCTGCGCTACTTTTTATCCTGGGTATCCCACGGGATTTTTTTTTAGGAATGATTTAAACTGCCCAGATTAAAAACGGGTGCGTAAAAATTAGCTTATTCCGACACAGTTTTCACTAAAACGATAGCTCACATTCTTTTTCAATGTTTCGGTATTTTGTGTCGACGCAGTCGCGGTTATATCCTAGTATTACATAACATGCAGGAGTTCTGAAAAGAACCGGACCTAAAAAATATAAGTTACTATGTTTTGAAATAGAGCAATGTTTGAGACTTAAATGCGTTCCATGAAACACATTTTAACGTTAATTTACGTACTAGATACATCAGCGTTGCCACCCAACGAGACAACGCGGTCAGTCTTTTGGGAACGTTGCTTATACACAGTAGTCGTCTGATACTAGATTTCTAATTTACCATTAATTTTTATAGCATTTATATATTATTAATTATTTTTATTTTATGCAGTTTATTTTTACTACGTACTTTTGGGTTTTTATTTATAGTTATTAAATATGTTATGTTATTATCGTTAAATATTTAAAGATAACGTATGCATATATATTTATGTAGCTATTCGTTAACGGTGTTATTTGTACGCTATAAATAAACAAATTTATCCACAGTCAATAAGTATAACATTATCCCAGGTGAAGCTCGACCATTATGTTGAGTAAATAAGAGGTGTCATTGTTGAAATCCATTGTTCAACATAGACCTACGATGAATTTCAGTATAGAAAGATTAAGTTTTTCTTCTTCTTTGTTTGGGATGATAGCACCAACGCTTTCAGCGTTGATTTTGCTATACACTTACCAAGCATTAATTTTACTTTTGACAGTTCAATGACATATCAAATTATAATGTCTTATTGCGTTACCCACTTGATTTGTTATAAAAATCGACTTCATTTATAAATAAGCTTTAATGGATTATTTTTCTTTAAAGTAGAACATTTTTTTATTTTCAAATCGATATCTTTCCATTTATTTACGTATAGTGTCGATGGTTTAATAGTCTGTACGTTACATGACTCACAGAATACCACTATTACCTCACTCACAACAATAAATTGCGACAATTATGTCATTTGTTTCATGTGGGCTTTATTGTCAAAAATTATGTAATTTGATAAACGTGCAAACGTAAAATAAACGCTTGGAGACAGTATAAAAGGTTAAGTTAAAATGAAATAACTATGTCATATCATCAAATGACATCATATTGTTACAGCTTAGCCCCCCCGACGAAGATAAATTCCACGAAGCACGCTATTACCTGTCTGCATTTGAACCAATTGTAATACTTTTATGATTGTCTTCCTTTGTTTACTTATTTATTGGTTATTGTGGAGAACAGGCTATTGTACTCGTTTATGGCCGTTTGCAGGCATAATTAGTCAGGTATGCGGATTACGATTTCTAGGAAATTAAATCGATGATACGGACGGGGGCACACTTATATTTATGAAGTATAAAACGACGGCAGGATGGAAAGACGAGGCAGTCAAGTGACCATTACGATACGAGCAAGACGTGTGTACTACATTCAGTAATCTATTTAGTGACGCACTTTGCGCGTGTTATTGAATCGTGCATTACGTTTGAACTGATTGTGTTTAGTTATATTTGTACCTGTGTTATACGTGTTTGTATAGTTCTAATAAATTCTATAGTAATTCCAACGTCATTTTTAATTCGAGTCCCGCACTCGGTAACAATATTAAGTTTCTTTTAACGCGTTATAAAATGTTTCGAGGAATAATAAAGAATCTGCAAAATTGAGGTGTTAATTAGATTTTTTCATTTCAATTTCGGCCATATTTAAAATTTCTAGAAAAAGCTGAAAATTCTTCTTTCTTTCTTTCTTTCTTAAGCCCGACTCGCACATAACCACCTGTTTTATAAACAAACGTGTACTACTGGCCTTCTGTAATTTCCAACTTCCCCAGTGTTAAAATTAACATGCTACCATTTTTATGAGTTGTTCCTGTCATATTTTTTCTGTGATCACGAATATCATAGCACATTAGCGAGTTTAAATTTTTTAAAACCTACCTTAATGGCTTTAAAAGAAATGAAAGTCACTAACTTCTTATGCAAATTTTTAAGGGGGCGCTTACCACTAATGCTGAAAAATGGGTGATATTTCCTGTATAGGTACTATAAAAAGAAAATCTTACTTCACAACTACAAAATTATTTTTCTACGAATTAGCTTCGGTTGTAATAAAAATAGATTTCTAAAATTAAATGTATATAAAAAATTCAAATATAGGTAAGCTATGAACGTGTAACAATAAACCTTTTGGCACAGTCGCGGTATAAAAAGGTTCGTCACCTTAACGTCGATCTTTGCTTGCACGAGTACAAGAAACAGTACCGCCAACATTTTGATAAATGTTACGATTTGTTACGTTTATAAAATGTAGAAACCTGAAAAAGGAAAATTGCAATGTTGACAATGACAGTCACTGAGATTAACAATGGCTTTAATCTTCAGATACAAAGAGGACATCATCACTACGCTTATCATAAATAGACAAGATAGAAAATCAAACAACTTTGATATAAGCAATTTTAAACTTTATTGTCAAACAGTTAAACATAATTTTGTGTGGAATAGTCTGTTCTGTGACTTAGTTTGAAAAGGTAGTATGTGCTCGCGGACCGTTAAATTGATGAATTTGATAACTGGCGAACCGTTTCATTATATTTATGTTTGCCAGTAGCGGTGTGCAATGCAGTAATACAGCTTTACGCGAGGGATACGTTCCACACAGAATCGCGTTAAGCGAAATTCACGTACAGCGGGGTAAGATGAAATAACCAGTCAAATAAATAATTAAAGTGCTTCTATTGCAGAAATTAAACTGAATCAACTTATTCATTGTTACAGATTTTTGTTTATTTCTTTAATCTTTGGAATTACATGAAAAATAGTTATCCAATGTTTTTTGAGCAGCATTTTACATGCATTTTTGGTGTATTCTTCTATACTTAAATTTAATCTAAGACAAGGTGTTCAATTAAGTACAGAGTCAAAAATAAAATAAAATTGCATCATAATATTAAAACCAGTACCTTTCTGTAGTAGTACCTTTTCTGTACCCTTAACAAACACTTTGTTAAGGGTACAGAAAAGGTACCCTATATGGGACCTTTATCTACAAAAAAGTGTTTTTATCGAGCAATAGAAGGGTAACTTTTAGACTATCATTCTATAAACAGTTGTAGTTAATTGTAATCGATAGACAAAATCTACGCGGCTGCTACCTAATTTAAAGGAGCGAAGCCGCGAGAAAGCTAGTTCAATATAAATGTTTTGCCTAAGGTTTGATTCTTATAATTTGTTCATATTACAAAATTACTCTTTCGTAAGATAAATAAATCTTAACTATCTGCGCCTTAAGTGTACTGTCAAACAATAGCTAATTGTAAATCTAGTACTCAAGTAGTAGTTACCCCTTGTCACGGCAGCCATCAACTCACGCGATGTTAATTAAAAAATATAGTCTGCTTTTGGTCATTGACCTTGCTGGATCATTTCGTTGCAACCTTGTTGTGGTGGCTGTAATGGGGTCATAAGTCGTGTTTTGGGTATAACAATAATGAAATAATATTTTTTGACCTTTAACCCACATTCTAGAGAAAAGTCGTCGTTACTTACTCGTTTATGCTGTGGCGTTAATATCGTTCTTCATTTATTTCTATTTGAATGTTAGCAAAACATCAGAGGACGCAAGTAAATAGAAATTGGTTATTGTTGCTTATGGACGCTTGCAACAGTATGAGAGCAGGCAATGCTTTACCAGCTTTAGGATGATATAGAGGTATAAAATACAAGGGATCAGACAGGAGGTATGGATAGAAGGGATAGGATAGGGCAGACATCGGAGAGACAAAGGGAGAAGAGTGCGTATGCGGACCCCGTCCGTGAAAGGCGACACAGGGCTCGATGACATCGCTACGCAAAAAGTCTCCTCCCTCGCTGATACTAGCACAGGGGGCGGCGTAGATGAGTGGGTGATCCCGTGGACTTCCCTCCTCTTGTTGAAGGGGTTGTCCTCTCCCGCAGGACACGCTGGGTTCGTTGTCAAGCTTGGGGCGTCACAGATGCAGTACCTATTGGTCTAGTGCCTGTGGCGCCCCGTAAAAGGGTGTAAGCTAGGGGCGCAGGTTAGGTTTAGTGGGTAGTTTGACGGCCGTTACCAGTATGTATCGAAGCATTTCGACCACACAGCCTGCCTCCTAGCTAACTTTCAAGCGTGCCATTTGCGGTGAGCCCGAAGCCTAAAAGTCGTCCTCATTGTGAAAATATATGCATAATCACATACTTTTTTATCTTTAGCATTGTCTCCTCATGATCTTGTTACCAATAGTTAGGTAAATATGAACGAAGTCTTGTGATATTTAGTATGTGATACAGATCCAACATTTTAAATAGGTGCAGCCAGATGAAAAGTCAAGTATTAGAGAGCCAAATCGTAGAGGATGTTATAGATGTAAGGATACATTACACCTATTGTAGCCCGCAATCTCATCGACCGACCTGAACCAAAGTGCTAATTTGATTAAACCTGCTTATATTCATGAGAAACCTGTACCTATTGTTGATAAAACTACCCTCGAATTCTCAAAATATTAAATGTCAACCCTATTTCTAATGACACTTGTAAATGACTACTCACCGTCATAACGCAAAGAGCTAGTAATTTGGTTGCTATTACGTTATGTCATTATAAACCACTGATTAACATGGATGGGAGACGACACATTTTCAAAGGTGTCTTTGCATCTTTTGCTACCGTCTTGTCTAGTCATTTGAGCGTAGACAGCTTACACTCACTTTCCGTTATTCGTATCTCGGGTGCTTTGAATTCAATGTTTTAGACTGTTTTGTAGGCACTAATAATGTGACTCTGTTTTCAGTATGTGCTATTTACTTTTAGTAAGTGTAACTTCATACTTTGGGTGTCTACATATATCTTATATATATCTATATCTTAGATATCTTATTTTCATAATGACAATCAAATGATTCTAACAATTTTTTATTCTAAAATTTAATTTTGCGAATCTGACAAATAGGAAATATTCGCCCGACACTACACAGATGACGGCAAGTCTATGATATTTCACTTACCGCTGGTGGAGGTGATAACATTTTAAGCCTTTTTTAATCATGTTCGTAACTGCTAATGGTAACCGTTCACTGTTTTTTTTAAAATTAGGAATAGATATCTTTTACGTTAATACTGTATATAGATACAACACAAAATGGATAAGTATTTCGAAATTATCAGATCGTTACATTGAAAATCTGAGTAGCAAACTCAGATTTTCAATGTAACATTTTACCGAATAAAATATGTGATGGCACATCCCCTATTCATTACTCTATGCTACCAACACGTTATCTACGCATGCCCAGTGATGATAATTTAAAGTAATTGTTTTAGTAAATAGTTACACTATTATATTATGCGTTGAGATCTTAATGTACTAATGCGTTGCCGTGAACCGAAATAGCCTATCATTAAAGCTAATGTTGATAATAGAATTTTATTGGCCAATATATCGCGTATCTTCAGTGTCAGAACTAATAGCCATTATAGGGTATAAGTTAATGAGTATTTCTTGATTCAGGTCCAAAGGAAGTATTATTTCAAAGAGGACATACGGGTAGATTGATACTAAAAATACTTTATATCTTGTTCAAAACAATTTTTGTACAACATACTTTTTCTGTAGCTTGAGCTATTCATAATTTTCTATTACATACGCTATTGTATATTTGGATATATAATACACCTTATACTGTTAGATTATTGTGCTATTGTAATTAGTTGGGGTACTGATTAGATAATATTTGCGTGTAGTTGTGATTACTACTCGGCGCTTGGATATAAAAGTGAGAGAACTCGAACGTAAAGACGAATGATGATTCATATGTCGTATTTGCGATCTAGGGAAGCTAATTATTGTGCGAAAAGCATGACCTATAATTAATTGTATTTAAATAGTTAGATTGGCATTCTCTAGTGGCAAAGCATGCTAATAATAAATGTGATTTATAAACAAACTTTCTTTTTTATCTCTGATAATAGCTTTGCGACCTGTGTTCGGCTATATTATACTTCCAGTCTTTAAAAATTTTGCTAAAAAAGTATAAAAGAAATAGAAACAAGAAAAAAATTCAAAACGAATTCAAAAATTCCTAGACAGCTGTGTTGCTAAGAAGATACTTTTCGCTTAGTCTCCTCAAAGTAGACAACACGTGAAGCATACATAGAAGTGCATTAAATCTAACTTACGTAAAATTCTTAAATTTGACAATTGCGAAATTCCTTCTTGAGGTGCATTATAATGAAAATTTAAATGAATTTTACCTACAGTTGAAAATTATTTTCACTAGCGGATTCACGAGTTTCCCAGTAGGAAGGTGATAATTGCCACGATGGCCACAAAGCCCGGCTTAGTGACAAACGAGTTTTGAAGCATTTAATTCTTATTACAATTCTAGCTTTCGAGTTTTTAACACGGCTTTTGAAAAATAATTGAAACTGTGACTTCTATATAATATGAAAATTATGTATAAGAAATTGTTGCGTTTATCGAGCTTTTACCGCCATTTTGTCGTAAGCGACATTTGGACCTAAGTATATTTTTTGTTGTAAGAGGCTTAAGGCTACGGTTTTTTTTAAGGCCTTAAGTTTTAGTTAGGTTAGATCCTACTAATTCAAACACTAAAAGTTTTAGAACAAAATACTAATTTAAAATACCTTTTAAAACAAAAAAATATACTTAGGTGCAATGTCGCTTACAATTAAATGGCGGTAGGGGTTCGATATATTGTACACTTCTACACGAGTGATATCTTTGAGATGCTGTTAATAAAAGAAATCATTTTAGACATAAATATCAATTTCTAAATATATTCCAAAAATGAAATAAAAGTGCTATGATTAATTTGTCTGAAAACTTGCTTCAAAAGGACTACAAACGGCTTAACAATTTACAATGAAATCTGGGGATTAAATCAGCATTTTAATATTAATTATTTGTGTAGCTTAGTCATATCCTGAATCTGAGAACTGTGAAGTGAAAAAATTGAAAAAATAACTGAAGATAACAAAACTTATAATAACAAAAATTAATTTGAACAAGATCCATTAATTTTTTTAAAATATGAATGCGATTAAAATTAATTATAATTTTTCATCTTACAAAACTTTACACATATTTTATATTGTATGACAAGTAAGCTATAACGTCCCAAGTCTAACGAAGAAACAATTTTTTTGAATTATTGTTCACTTTTAAATTTAATTCTGTGTCTTTATTTAAACACCTACTTTTATCTATACGCATTTCAATTGTTTTAGGTATTGTATTGTCTTTAATGTGTCAAATCAGTTGTGTATCACCTTCAACGAACTAAAGTAAATACACCTTTAGTTTTGAATATTTTTAAAGTTCGTACATATGATCTGCTGTAAATTTTCCTGTAAACCTCTTATTAGGTTTTATTTTTTCAGGTGGAAACACTTAATTCATTTTCAGGTCAACATAAAATCCGAATGAAAATTCACCTTTGTAGTGATAGAATACAGTGTATAGGCCCGTCCGAGATTAATGCCCCTACGCTTAAGTCACGTGTTGGCATTTCCCCCAATCTCCCCTGCTACTCATAAAAATAATAAAGCGTCATAAAAATGCGTTGTGATAAAAAAATTACACGCGGAACGAAATATTTATGACGTGGCATGACCTATTTTTTTAATTTAGTACTTGAATATTAAAATTTGTAGGTCATCAAAATATTGTAACGAAGTGTTGACGGTAAAAATGGTGTTTTCGAAACCATAAGAGCTGAAAGTAGAAGACAAACTCCAAACGAACATAAATTTTCTAAATATTTTTAAACATCAATATTTTTTGGTACAAGTATGTATATATGTATTTAATTTAAATAATATGTCGTACTCTACTACTACACCAACTATACCGCCAGATTAGTTTGATTTTTTTCTCTACGTTAGGTTGCCTACAAGAGCTTGCTAACCGATAAGGACGTCTATTGTTTTCACCAAGACAGTAGGTATTGTAATTATTGTGCATTTGTGTAATTATTTATTTTGGTCAGTAATAAAGTTTTTACTTATCTAATCGCAATTAAAACCGTTAAAATTAAGTTTGAATTATGTGTTCTAGTCGCGAAAACTTAGAAAATAACTGTGTTATTTATCTATTTTTATTTTGAAATTTATGTTTACAAAATATTAATTGTAATTTTTTTATGGTTACTATTTTATAAAGGTAATTTGCCTAAACAAATTATTATCGGTGAATATACATACATACATACATGTATGTATGTATATTATGTATAGGTGAATATACCTATGTATAAATATTAATTTATTATTATAACTAAAGTAGGACGATCGATGTTTCAACAAAATATAATATAATGGATGACTACTTGAGATTAATAAATTCATATTATACTTGCGAGTTTTTATAAAACCTCACATACACAAGTCTTCCTCAAAATACTCAGACACTCGTATCATTGTCATATATTATATATACTTCTTATGTTCCTACAGTACGAGCAGCCATGTTGCCTGGCCACCTTTTTAAAATCGAACAATTTTTGAACTCAGACATAAAAATGTATATAATGGATGTCATAAAATGTGGGTAAAATATACGTTTTAACAGATTCGTGTACGAACAAGGTAGCTTAGTCGCGCACCGTTACGAACTCGTGTGGTGGACGGATGCCGCGACATAAATAATTACACGCCACGTGAGCACAGAGGCACCGGCACGAGTTATTAGTCCCACAACACTCCTGTCTTTGTTATTTGTATTACAGGTGTAACAGGCGCCTTTGTCGATTTTGTTTTAAACGAATTATTCGTTCATTATCATCATTAAAAAAAAATAAGTATAACTTTATTCAGAATGCTCGCAAAAAATCGTTTTACTGAATTTGCTAGTTACTAGTTCCCATGAGCGCAAGTCACGAAAAGTTATTTGTTATTTATAGTGTTGCGATGGTAATGTTTTAAGGAAATAACAAAAATCAAAAATGAAGTTATAACAATTAGTTTTCATTAGAAAACCACTCCTCGTGTAGACACGTTGTCAGCATCCAATTTAATAAATACGACTAGATTAGCTGGTGCCCTGCACTTTAAGAGCACAAATATGCATCCTTCAATAAAAGTTATAGTGCTGTTTGCTGTTGAAACGCTAGGGACTGGGGTGAGGTGCTGATGCCATGAGCCTCTACAAAGAGCTCTCAAAACGATCTAATCGAATCTTCAGGTCATTCTAGGACTGGTTCCTATCTCGGACAACGGATCAACCTTACCCTTTGATGACCTAGACTCAGTATTAAGGTATTATAGGCAGGACCGGATCTAGGTGGGGCAAGCCGAGACCTATGCCCTGGGCGGCCAATTCAGAGGGCGGCAAATTCAAACATTGCAGACAAATACACTCAACTTTGACTATTGAGACATAAAGTACTTTAAGCACATAAGTTAATTTTCGCGGGACGTGTAGGCATAAGTTAAAAAGCACAGACGGACGCGTCCATCAGTAGGCGTCTGATGGCTGGAATGATGATGATGATTATAAGGTAAAAATGTAGGCGAGCGGGGGCGACATATTTCAGTTCTTGCCTCCGCCCCCCCTTGAAAAATTCAGGATCCGGGACTATTTATACAATATAAGTTTCTTCATTGTAATAGTTTATATTTTATGTATATTTTGATGTATTGCAGATAAATGTAAAAGAGGAATAATACCTACTCTGTGTAGTTTCCTAATACATACATACATACATAACTTCACGCCAGTTCCCTTGCGGGGTAGGCACGAACAACAGAGCGCCATTCAGGCTTATTCTTACACACCTCACTTGCTTCTTTGTTTCCTAATGATTTTTTAAATTACAAACACACATATTATATATCCCTAAATTAAGTAAGTTACGCTTGTGTTATGGGTAATATACAATGAATTACTCTGGGGCTGATCCCGACAACCAGACCATAGTAAATAACGGAGAAAATTTTCTTCCGAAATTTTACCATGCCAAGAATCGAACTAGAAGCTTCTGCGTTGCAGTGAGGTAAGCCGGCAAAGGCTTATACCCGCCCGCTCAACTACAGAGGCCGTCAAAAGATGGTATCAATACGTGGGAAGAACAAAATCTTAGTATCAAAATCAAGTATTATGTCTACCCGTCAATTTAAAGTTACAAATTATTTTTCAACACACTTGCTCATAAAGTGGCACTATGGTCACCGCAATTAGGCACAGAATGACACCCATTATCAAACTGTGAGTAAAAAACATTATAACTCACTAGTGAGTTATAGATTTTTTTTTAAATTTTATTGGTTGAGTTGCTTTGTTCTTAAAAAAGTTTTTATTCAAAGAAAAAAGATCGTGTTCTATAGAACAAATAAATTAATGTTCCTATTGCTTGCTCATTTCACGCAACTTCTTATTTAAATAGATAATTTTAACTCGTACGTGTTTAATAAATAAAACTTTCACTCATATATAACTTTTTTTATCTACTAAATAAAATGAGTTTTTATTGTTATCTTATTCACAAGTGTGTTGAAAAACGTCGTATGATACACGTGTGTATTGATGATTACCGTCCTCGGCTCTCTTAAGACCCTCGCCTACGGCTCGAGTCTCAATGGCGCCTCGGCGGTAATCACCAATGTTACACACTAGTACCATAATGTACTATTAAACTACAGGAAGTTTAAGTCATTGTTATTTTACGTATGTGTGATTTGTGTACAATGAGAACATTTTATAATTTTCATTTATTCTTTGTAAATATTTTACTTTTTATTAATAAAAAAACACAAGGTGCCATTCTGACCCACGTTACCAACTTGACAGACTAAAGCAAGAAGCAGGTGTGCTCCGCTTTAATTATAAAATAATTTCTCCTGACCCGGAATTATTTTTTTGGGTAACCTATTTTTTCCTGACGTGTATGTGTTTGTTTGGCTATACCCGTCGTATAAATTTTTAAGAGCCTTATCTATTTTTTATTCTAAAATATTCAAAGGTTTATTTGTTTTAAATCAATACGATAAGGCTTTTATTGTTCGTCTATAACAAAGTGGTTCTAATGAATCGGTCATTTTGTATTATGTATAATTGCTTTTAGTGAATTCGATAGTATTAATGTCCTGTTGAAGTTACTTTCCGAACTGGATAAATTCGTAAATTATCTATGCCCGTGTCTTCGTCCGTGCGGGACTTGGACTTTATATATTTCTAATACTTGTGTAGTGTGGAAATGAAACATACACAAATATTTAATTTTAAAAATGAATTTTCTTCGAAAGGAGAATTCGCCATCCTTTCTGTCTAGCGCAATTTTTCTGTCAACTACAGGCCTAAAGTTCACGCAGATCAGATCACTACATCACTCTCGCGATATTTGGGGCGACCAAATATTCGGAGTCGAGTTTGTCGATCTAGATAGGCATACTTGACACCGGCAACGCGTCTGACAAGAGTTCATAGGTGACGGTGACCACATTCCATCAAGTGAGCCAACTGCCTGTTTGCCTGCTTCAGGGAATAAAAAAAAACTTGACTCCACGATCCTCCGCCATTCTTTACAGGCGGTTAAGCCAGCGCTAGCTAGCGATGGCGTCTTACATTGGCTTATAATATTGCGCTCATCACCAGTTTTTCGCTTTCGGAAATTTTTCACACTCCTCCTTATCGGATCCATAGTTGTATATTAATGCTATTCTAATTTAACTATCAAAAATCTATGTAAATGTGTAAAAGATATGTCGTTTATTCGTGGGTTCCTTGGTCTGGTTGAATGACCCTTAGCCAAATGTTATTTGTTCATATATTGTTTATCATGATATGATGAGACACATTGTGTTCTTAAAAAGCTACCCTTAGTTAAATTGTAGATTTTAAAATTTGAATACGTTGAATTTTTGTGTTGGCAATTCGAAAATTCGTATTTTTGTAAATAAGTGAGTTTCTCATACAAAAACCCAATTGTTATATTTAATCTAATTTATATGTTTTAAACACAAATTTTAATTCTAAAAACTTCCATAGACAAGTCGGAAGTCATGGCAATGTGCATACAGTAAATAAAGTGCAACTTGTGTGTCTAACGACATTATACAACTGTTTCTCTTCTTAGCTACCAAACAGCAACGAGGCAGAAACACAGTAATTCAGTGCTTTAGTTATAGTGATTTAGTTTATTCTGTCTAATATTACGCTGTTTGTGAATTATGTGCTTCGATACTCACATTGGAGTTTATAATTCAGATATTATTCATAGTTGCTGTATATTCGTAAGTTAAGTCTGTAATAGCGATATAAAATAGCGAAAAACCCTTAAAGGAGTCTGGAGGCCGATTTTGACGAAAACTTAAGTGGTATCATTAGATTTTTGAAAAAATCGTTGGGATGGCTCCCAACCCTGGTCTAGAATATGCCGCCATAACAACCTTGAGTTGTGTTTTGGCACTAGTGGCCACGTTCCAGTTTCACTTTAGAGAGCGGCAGTGCATTAGTAACACCTTTGGTGTGACAAATAAATGTCTTTAGGCGATGATAACCGCTTTCCATCAAGTGCATGCTACTGCATGTCTGCTTAACACATGCAATAAAAAAATATCAGAATTTGTTGTAACATGTCTCGATATCCCCTATTATGATGTGCATTACTTGATACGTGACGCCTATTGATAAGTGTATAATAAAAACGTGCTTCGTTTGATTACATTGAACTACCCTATTAGCATTATGCTCAACATTTTAAAAATCCAGATCTATAATTTTCATACACTAAACAAAACTTTATAACAAAATTTGTGCTACAATGTTCCCGAGCGTTACTTTTGGTATGTTCAAATAAGCTCATCCGCGTACCATAATGATTATATTCCGCACGGGGGTTGTAAAATAAAGTTATAGGTGGCCCACTCAGCTATATGCTTTTATGTTCGCGATATAATGCTGAGATAACAGATAAATGATGCAAGAGCACTTGATAAGGACCTATTATTATATGAGGACGCTCTCGTAACATATTTTTACAACTCTGCATAAAGTTCTCTAGTTTTGCGACGTCGTGCTTGGTTATTTGTAATTAGAGGCTAGATGCTACATATAATTTTCAACCTTAACAACTTTTACATAAATATTAAAATCATAAACATTAATTTCTCATTCATTACAACTGTTGTGTGATAATTAAATGTAAGGTCTAGCAGGCATCATATCTGTAGCAATGTACATAATTTAAATCCGATTCGGAATGAATTCTATGGAGCACGTGCTTCTATGGAGTTCCACAGGTTACAATAGGTTTTGCATAAAATAATTGCAGTTGGAATTTAAATCCGGTACGAAATTAAAACCGTGGCGTACGCACGGCCATTTCCAATTACTAATAAATTTATGGTTGAGTTGATAATTATACATTTATTAATTTCCAAAATACACATAACTTTTTTTATTGACCTATACAATCAATTGAATGTAAACTATTGATCCCAATAACTTAATAATTTTGCACGATATTTTATTGCCGAAAGCGGGCGAATAGATAGACGGTCCACCTGACGTACCTAAGATAATTATCGTCACTTGTACACGGTTGCACCACCATTTTTTTTTGACAACGCTGGGGGAATGCATTTGCGCATATCCTCTGGCCCCGGGGGATGCCACCAAGGGGTATGTGGGACTCCCGGCTGCTGGTGTTGCACATAAGCTTCAACGTTAGAGCTTGCAAGCACCGGCCGCCAGACTACCCACTAAACCTTCCAGCGTCCCTCCGCATCATAATGAGGCGCCACGGGACCGTAACCATGGGTATGACTGCCGTGACACCTCGATGCAAGCCGACAAGGAGGGGTGTCCCTGCGAATAGAGCACCCCACGGCACTGGGTGTGGCTCGTCGGGAGGGTCTCCCGACCCCCCCGTCCCACTATGTTATAGGGAGGAAATGAGCAAAGCGCCGCGAACTGCGCCTGTGAACCAGGGTCCACCTGCTCATCCGGAATGGCGCCAACGCGGTGGACCTTTAGGATGGTATATTGGCAGATGAGATAGAAGGTATGAGGTAGGGGACGTAATAAGTAGGGTATGATAGAGGAACGAGATAACAGAAATCAAAGATGGGGTAGGATGGGGAAAAGTGAGGTGATGGGACTCTCTTTCACCATTTAAATCACACGATTAGCTCAAAGCTAACCACATTAAAGAAAGAAAATCTTTATTTGCAGAAATAGTGACGATATTATTTATAAGTAATTTAAAAAACCATGTTTCGAGAATTTGTTCGCTACATTTTCGGCAAACAGGGTTTGCACTCAACTTATTGCTGTGTCGGAATTATATCCGACCCAACGCTGATTTTCAGTGCAAACCTTTCTTTTATCCTTGTACCAAAACGACCCAAAATATCTATATTAGTGTATAATTTTTTTGATTAATATTAATCTAGCTACATCCACAATGCACAAAGTAACTATTTATTTTATGCTAGAAACTGTATATAAATTTAAACCATGTTCGTGTTGTATGTATTCAAACTTCCGAAGTTGATAATTCAAGACTGATTACAAATTTTACAATTTATGGATCTAGGTAATTAGAATTATAATGCTTTAATTGTATTGATGACTGCCAAATTCATTATTAAAATTACATATTCTCGTTTAAATATATCCAGGGCCTTCAAATTAATTTCATTTATAACACAGTATGAAACAATATCATAAAAGCAACGAAATTGCTGATGGAAAGAAGTAATAATCAAATTCTTGGACAAATCTTAAAATCCCTATAAATATTGAGTGCTACTTCACTGAGGTGAAACTTAAAAATGAAGTAGGTACTTATACATTCCATTGCTCTGATATTCATTAAGAGTGTGTATCACCACGGTCGAGTCGGCTCTAAAAGTTAAAATATAGATACTGACTCCAGCGTGGCTCTACCACCTCTATTAAAGTGGGGAGCGTTTTTTTTATGACGACCAGGTCTTTTTTTTTATTGCAGGAGATTAGCAGACGGCCCACTTGATGGAAAGCGGTTACCATCGCCTATGGACATTTGCAATACCAAAGTTGCTACAAATGCGCTGCTGCTCTCTCTCTTAAGGGAGACTGGAACATGGTCACTAATGCCGGAACACAACTCAAGGTTGTTATGGCGATATACTTTAAACCAGGGGTGGTAGCCATCCAGTCGGGCAAATGCCCTACCACCTGGCTGTGGGTTCTTAAGTCGCCTATTACGACAGGCCGCCCGGCCGCAGGAAATTGTATTCTTTCTCCGTTTCTGCATGGATAACTTTCTTTCTTTCGTGAGAATCCTGTAATAACATTACAAATATCGGAATTCCTGTTCTCCCACCTATTAGACTTAACATTATGTAAAGAAAGATTATAAAGCAAGCCATTACCGACCAACTGTTGTCAATAAATCAGCGGAGCATTAAGACAGGAGCCCGTTATCATCGTGCGGTGAATTTTATCGGCCGTAAAGCAATATTGCGTCTGCTAAGTACTTCCGCGGTTTCGTTGGTGCCGTGTGTCATAATTTTGGCATATAGACGAACGATTTGCGAGGAACATGTCGAAAACTTAAGAGGGGAGTGGTTCGTTTTGTCATTTCATTTACTCAGGGAAAGACATTTTTACAAGAAATTTAAATAATAAACCAGGCACATGTATACGGCAGTCAGGGTCTCCAGATTGAGTTTTGAAAAGGGTATAGCTGGGTTTTTAAGAGAAATCTGCCCCAGCGGTAATCTCTACTTTTACTATGGGGTTCGTTTTGTTACCAAATATAAATAATTCACCCGAATTTTCATCTTCTAATCTTAAGTATTTTTCGAGTTTAAAAAAAAATCTATTTTCCATTTTATTTTTCAAATAAAAATGCAAATTAAAACATTGTGATTTTTGGCCAATGTCTAGCACAACGTCACAACTTAAGAACAAAAGACATGATTTGTTTTTGTTGTAATTCCCGGATGATAAGCAGAGTTATAAAAGATAAAATAAAACTAAAATATTTTTATTATCGAGTTTTTGAAAAGTGTCTATCACTATATTTTTTCAAAATATGCGTTTTATAATCGTTTTTACTCATGTTTAAAAAAAAAATTAAGTGATGGAATAGTATAAAAAACAAACATTTTTCATAACCTTGCGTTCAAACAACAGATATTCTTTTATTTTTAACTCAAAACCCTTCGTCGAAAAGCCGTTAAAATCATAACTTTATATACTACTAGCTGATGCCCGCGACTTCGTCCGCGTGATGCGGTTTTTTCACTATCCCACGGGAACTCTTAAATTTTTCGGGGTCAAAAGTATCCTATATGTTGGCCAGGGATATAAGCTACCACCATACAAAATTTCATTTAAATCGGTCCTGTCTTTTTGGAGATTAGCCGGTACAAATAGACAGACAAACAAAGAAACAAAAAAATTGAAAAAATCTAAATTAGTTCTATTTCACTTCTTACATCCCTGACTCGGTTTTTATCATTTTTTTTTTAATTGTACAGAAATTCGACCTCTACAGTTTTATTATATGTATAGATTGTATAAATAAATAGTACACTAAAATATATAGTTTTAGTGTTAATATATTATATAGGATAGGGCTATAGGATTTTGATGATAGAAAAATTAGCTAGTAATATTTGTTATGCTAAAGACTGATGAAATGATTGTGATTATTATAATATGTCTGTGTGGTAATTTTTTTTTTTTTTTTTTATTGCAGGAGATCAGCAGACAGGCAGACGGCCCACTTGATAGAAAGCGGTTACCATCGCCTATGGACATTTGCAACACCAAAGTTGCTACAAATGCGCTGCTGCTCTCTTAAGGGAGACTGGAACCTGGTCACTAATGCCGGAACACAACTCAAGGTTGTTATGGCGACATACTTTAGACCAGGGGTGGTAGCCATCCAGTCGGGCAAATGCCCTACCACCTGGCTAATGTATCCACTGGAAACTATTTCACCGGTATCCGTACTAATTCGATTATCTAATATTGAGTTTTCGTAACGCACTGCGGCGCGATCAGCATCCTATTCCAAAATCGGCATCCTTTAGCCCCTGCTTCACTTTGAAAGTCCGAGACTCCGTCTTTCTTTTCATAGAAGACCGTAATTTGATAAATGAAGGGTACCTTCATACAAGACGTTACGTATCGACATGATTATTAAATAATTGCTTTCAAACAAATTACAGCGGTAATAATCAATACAGCCCAGTCTGTTAATTAATTAATCAACTAATTACTCTGAAGACTGTGCGAGTAATTAATGAGTTTTGACGTGTACTCGGAAAATATTTTGCGACTTTTCGATGCGAGCAAGAAATAAAATATGAAGGCTGGGTCATTAGGCAGGCGTGTATGTATACTTAATAGCGTGTCCCGTAACGTACGGGAGTAAATGTAATATGGTTGTATTCTTTTGATGTAATAAAAATATTAATATTAACTTTTGTTTATCAAAGTAAACGCACCACGAGTCCACGATAAGTAAATGTCCTATATTTCATAAAAAAAAATAATCAAGTACGTGGCAGTTCACGAGCTATGAATGCTTCCAAATTAATTAATTGGCATTCAATCCAAAATGTTACTTACTTACTTACTAATAAACGTAGCTTTAATATAGAGTAAGAATAAAAAAGTTGACGTACTCGAACGTGCTTAAGTCACACAAAAGCAATTCCAAAAAAAGTAACGCTTTTGAATTACGCTTGATGTTAGTATTTTCTTAAGATATAGTACACATAATAAAACTACATTTAAACGGTTTTAAACGCGGTATTTTGCGGCCAAGCATCGGTGTCAATTGCTTGACGTCTTTCTTTGTCTTCACTGATCACGGCTACTATAAAATAACTCGCTTAAAACCCGTTAAAACGTAGTTTTATTACGCTTGCATTATTCCACTCCTCATAAATTTTCCATACCGTGACCGTTATGTGAAAATTGAATCAGTAACCCCCATGGGGTTTACATTGATTGAGTAAACCCCAATAAAGAAGTAGTGATGTGTATGAACTATAAATACAACATGAGGCTTAGAGTAAAAGTTAGGTTTATCGAATTATATACGAGAACGTCTACCAATAATTTAAGTAGGGATAGCCTTATATAACTGTGTTGCGGTCAGGCGGATAAAGAACCTATATACATATGATTTATATGTTAGTGAATAGGGGTATGTAGAGTCGTGGTATGAAAAGGTTCGCCAGTTTTCAAATTGATTCATTTAACGTTCCGAAAGCACATGTTACCTTTTCAAACTAAGTCGCAGAACAGACTGTTCCACAGAAAATTATGTTTAACTATTTGACAATAAAGTTTAAAATTACTTAGATCAAAGTTGTTTGATTTTCTATCTTGTCTACGAAGATTGTTTAGAGATGTAAATAAAATCTTTTTGTTGTTTTTAATATTTATGATAAGCGTAGTTATTACATCCTCTATTTTTCTGATGATTAAAACCGTTGTTAATCTCAGTGTCTGTCATAGTCAACATTTGAATTTTCTTTTTTCACGTTTCAATATTTTTTTAAAGTAGTAAAACGTAAAATTTATTAAAATGTTGCCAGTACTGTTTCTTGTACTCGTGCAAGTAAAAGTCGACTTTAAATTGACGTACCTTTTCATACCGCGACTGTACTTTATTTATTGAACTTGTACGATATATGAACGTTTCACATCTTTTTGAGTAAAATGTATGTATTTATTTCTAAAGGGAATCTTATGTTAATATTAGACGGATCCAACAAATTGTATCATTTGACTGAAAAGCACAGAACTGTAAGTCCACAACGGCAATCAATAATGTTTCATTTAATTATTATATGGAACACTTTGTTTGATTTGTCCAAATTGAAAGACAGAAATAATCCATATATAAGTAGTACCGGCTTTACAGACCACTTACTGAAAATAATGATTCTACCACCGCTTTCAAAGCAATTATAGTTACTTTTAAAGGAGAAGAGCGTATGCAGTTGTTATTAAGATTTCGTTATTTTTTTAGGCTTTCGTACTCCGTTGATAGAAACGGAAGTTTTATGAAACCGTCATGTTTATCCATCTGTGTATATACGTCGTAAACAATTTTCTCACCAACTAGGTACTGGGTTACAGATGGAATTTGGGATGCCTTTTCACCGCTATGCTATATGCTATTATATATATATATATATATATATATATATCTTGAAACGGACCACTACCTGGTGATAAGCCGGTTTGTGGGCCTTTTCAAGAAGTGGAGACACTGGCGAGTGCGTACCAATTTCGGGGTGCTTGAAAGAATAAAGTGTGAAAAATTGGAAGATGTTAGTGTAAGGAGTATGTATGCGCGCCTAGTCGAAGAAAGGCTTGCAAAAGCGAACTTCTCCGACTTAGATGTGGATAATGACTGGGATAGTATGAAAGAAAGTATAGTGGAAAGCGCAAAAGAAGCATGTGGATGCGCAAAGAGGCACATAACAACGAAAGGTGATGAATGGTGGGACGCGGATGTTAAATCCAGCGTAGAGATTAAGAAAGAAATTTATCGCCTCTGCAAGAATGAAACCAAAGCTTTAGTGAAAGAGAAGCGCGAAAGAATAAAATTGAAAGAAGAAGAGAAGCTGACGGAGAACTTCGAGGCGAATACCAAACTCTTTTGGAGAGAGGTTAAGAAGTCTCGGGGTTGTTCGTCAGCTTCCAGAATGGAAAGAATAAAATCTAAAGCTGGGGACGTTCTTGCTCACCCACAAGAGGTGTTAGCGCGATGGAGTGAATATTTTAGAGAAATGTATGATAATATCCCGGATGCTGGCACCACGACTGAGTCTGTGACCGACTCCGAGGAGTCAGCATCCGAGATCACTTTGGAAGAGATCGAATGGTCGATAAGAAGTCTGAAAAATGGAAAGGCAGGAGGAATCGATAGTGTGTCTGCTGAGATGATCAAATATGGTGGAACCTGCGTCCGGGACGCTTTCCTGTCCTTATGCAATTTGTGCTGGAGGACGGGAAAGGTTCCCAAGGACTGGAGGCGCGCTGTCATCGTGCCCTTGTATAAAGGCAAGGGGTCACGTATGGAGTGCGCCAGCTACAGGGCCATCAGTTTGATCAGCACAGCATCTAAAGTGTATACGAAGATTATTGAAAAGAGAATGAGAGTGGTATCCGATGGATTATTGTGGGATGCACAAGGTGGCTTCAGAAATGGAAGGGGATGTATGGATCAAGTTTTCTCTCTCCGCAATATCGTAGAGAAGCAGCTGGCTATGGGCCGGAAGGTTTTCTGCGGTTTTGTGGATCTAGAGAAAGCATTTGACAGGGTTGTGCGGAAGGACCTCTGGGACATATTGCCCAGATATGGGATTGATGGCCAACTGATGCGTGCTGTGCAGTCCACTTACGAGGACTGTATGGCATGCGTGCGGCTGGATGGCAGCCTGTCGCCCTGGTTTGACGTCAATATTGGCGTCCGACAGGGCTGCGTGCTGTCGGCTTTGCTGTTCATCCTATACCTGGACGATTGTCTCCAGAGAATAAGATTGATGGATGTTGGGGTGCGGATGAGTGACCTAGTTGTAAGAAGCGAGAGTTGGGTATGGAAGAAAGAGCATGAAAGTAGAGTAAACGCGGTCGAGATGCGAGCACTGCGCAAAATCTGCGGAGTGACGCTCGCGGACCGCGTTCGTAATACCGAGGTAAGAAAGAGAGTTGGTCTGAAAGAGAGTGTCGGGGTGAAGGTAAGGAAAGGAATGCTCCGGTGGTTCGGGCATGTGGAAAGAATGCATGATGAAAGAATGAATAAACAGATATACAATGCAAAAGTGGATGGATGCAGAGGTCGTGGAAGGCCACGACACACTTTCCATGATCAAATTGATCGTGTACTAGCAGAAGGTGATGTTAGGAGCCTTAAGAACAGACGAGCGTGCATGTCAAGAGTTTATATATATATATATATATATATATATATATAGTATAGTAAAACTAGATTTTGCCCGCAGCTTCGCATGAGTTAATGTAAATGTTATCGACAAAGTGGAGAACTGGCCGTTGCAAGCCACCACACCGATACGCCCACCTTAGTAATGTCAATCTTTATATCTGATTTAAAATACCCGTAAAGCCATCTAGCGAAATTGTAATAAACAGTAAGAGCAACAAATTAATGTATATATTTCGGCCGTTCTATATTCTCCAAACATTTGGCATATATTAAACTGATTTAGTAGTTAAGTCAACTTTTCTAAACAAAAATTTGCTGATTATGGTATTTTAATTTGTTATAAATTATTTTGATACTGTTACAAAGTTAGTACTGTCAGTGTTTATATGAAACTTCAAAAGTGGCTTCTTAGGGCGGCTCAATTATAGTCACTGTCATTGCCATGACGATGTATTTTTTAGTGAATTGCAACGGTGGCGACAATGAAACGCTATACTCGTCTATCCCTTGGGAACTTTTAACTGAATGAAAGGTACCCTATGTCCTTTTCTATACTCCTGAAAATGTACATGCAAGATTGTAAATTGATCTGATGCATAGTTCAGGCGTAAAAATGTCACAATCAAAGAAACTCACATTCGCATGTATAATATTAAGTTTAGTAAAATTAGTTAGGATGTAATGAGTACCGAATTAGATTTCGAACTAAGCAAGTCAACTGAAATAAGTTATTCATTTACCACTCCGATATTCGAGACGAACGTTTTGCAACAAATTAGGGCTTAACCGCATGTTTTGTACACGTCTCTCGCGAATAGCGTAAATATTCGCTTCGCATGTCTTCACCTTAATTCTGAGATAATTTTGTGGCAACCCCTCACGGATTAGCTCCAAGATGTGGTACGTAAGAGGTATGTGTTATTTGGGTTTATCAGTCACACAGGATTATTCCTTTTACTGACACCAGGCTCTCACCATTTCAGTTTATAAGAAAAAATATTACTATTTTATTTATTGTTAGTGTGAGAGTAAATAAAGAGTTATTATTATTATTTATACATTAATATTCTGTTGTGAATATACTACAATTGGGAATAAATGCGAAATTTCTAGAAATAAATCAATGATTGGTATATAACAATTAGAAATAATATGATATTGGCTATTGCTCCGCTGCAGATGCTGCTAGGTCCTCTGTATTGCAAGGGAATTTTAAACAACTTTTTTGTTCGGGAGCCCTTCGATATTCAAGGAAATATTTTGTAAATTAGGTGCCACAGGTCATCAGGTTACAGAAATCTCGCTACACAATGTTTAACCACATGTTTCTCAGCTCTTATGTTCCAAATCAATGCAAAGTAACTATCGTAAAAACTACAATTTTAGAGTCTGTATCTCGCGTTTGTGATAGGTCTGAGCGGGGGGATACAAAACATTGCCCAAACCCTACAAAGACACAGGGGTGCGTATTCTCAGCCAAGAGAACCCCATTCGTACATGCGCTTCAGTTCCAAGGAACATTCTTTACCACCTCTAAGAGAGTTGACATTGCAAACGATGTACAGTTCAGGGCCACCTCGAAAGAAAGGCAAAACTTGCCTCTAACAAGCTGGGAGTGCTAAAGCAGTCCAAGCAGTACTTCACTACGTGACAATGCCTTGTGCTTTATAAAGCCCAGGTGAGTACTGCTCACACTTGTAGCTCGGGGTACCCACCTACCAGCTAAATCCCATGGACATGAAAATGTATTCAACCTCGAGACGTTCGCATTGTCGACGATCTTATACTTACAGAACGTTTATATACGCTTGGCCTTCGGAGAGACTTCGTGTTTCTCTGCGTATTCTACCGACAGTACAATGGGGAGTGTTCCAAAAACTGTTCAGAATGGTGCCTTCATCTTCTTTTTATCACCGCACCGCTTTTTCTACATACTCTACCTACTGTACAATAGGGAGTGTTGCAAAAACTGTTCAGAATGGTGCCGTCGTCTTTTTTTTATCACTGCACCGCACGCCATTGGCTGGACGTTCATCTCCACTTCTTTGAGCCACTTCGGTTTTGTACGCAACGGTTCTTTACAACGTTTCTCTTGCGTACCATGGTGATTTGGAATGAGCTCCAGCCGTGGTTTTCTCATAGCGCTACAATATAGGGTTTTTTAAAAAGTTTGTAATAAAATTTGTTCACGTTGACGTCTCTAGTGTTGCAAACGTCCATAGGCGACGGTAGCTTTCCATCAGGTGGGCTGTCTGCCTGTCTGCTGTACTCCAGCTATAAAAAAAGCTAACAATCAATATTTCTAATTTATAAGTAACATTTTCATTAAACACTTACTAAGAAGTTGCTTCAAATTTATGAGGCAATTTATTTAAAAGATTAATACATAATCGTAATAAATTCAATATTTCTAGCTAAAGTAGTTCCTGAAATAATCAGCTATGACACTTAAACCGAGGGATCGGCACTGAACTGTGAAAATAAAGGATCCACTCTTAACATCTACGTAACCTAAATCATTGATATAATTTATAGTTTTCTGTTATTGCTGAATAGAACGAATTGTCTATTTATACATAGTTATTCAAAAATGTATGTAGGTACGTATATTTGTATGATATTTTCAGCCAGAATTTACTTTCAAAACAAAACCAAAGCACTTTTGCTATAAAAATATTGTCTTTCGTACATTTTGTATAAAATCTACCAGTTTATTTTTAAAAATGCAAATTTTTCTTGTGTTAACTGTATGTTTGATTTGCATGAACAGATACGAATTTTTGAACATTTTTAGAGTTACGTAACTATTTTGTCAAGAACTAAATGCCTCTAAAATAATCATATCTGTGTCTGTTTGCCGTTGTTTGGGCACTGATCGCCATTTGCTTCAGTCTTCACGTTTCTGTACTCAAGTACGTTTCTCTTGCACACTTTATGAATTTGGAATTTGTTTCCAACTTAGATAATTATAATTTAGGTCTTCAGTACTACAGTATGAGTTATTAAAAAAAATATGTCATTAAATTCCTACGAGGTTCGCAGCACGTTGGTAAACACATCTAGTAGTGCGAATGTCTATAGGAGAGGGTAACTATCAGCTTGGTAGTGAGCATTAAAACAGTAAAAAACAATTTAATAGCTAGCATAGCTACTAGCGAACCCAACAGACCTCGTCCTGCTCTGATTTTTTTAACCCGATTGCGGTGCCACGATCTGGGTCCTAATGTAAATTTAAACCATCCAGGAACACACAAAATAATTCATTAAATCCCAGTACGCGATTTCTGAAATCGAAACTCGACAATCTAAACCATCCCGAGATCCACTCACTCAAACACACACATATTTTCTTATCAAAATCAGTCCAGAGATTTAGGTTTGAAAAATTATACAGATGAATTTTTAAGTGAGACTTGAGTTAAATCTGAAACTATAAGAAATAGTGAAAATCCTTAAAGGAGTCTGGGGCCCGGTTTTAATCGAAAGTAAAGCGGTATCATTAGAATGTTGATAAATCAATATAAGCTTGCGTGACATGAACTGTCAATTGCGGAAGAAGGCGGAGTTCCAAACCTAATGAATTTAATATTTGTAATTTTTCTTTTTCTGCGATTTTTTCATATTCATATTTCACACATTCGTAGTTATTCTGCTATTCGAGGTGGAGATAAATCAAAGATTATAAAAATCGTCAAACCTTTCTTGACTTGTACATGGTGTAACTAACCCGACTTTGTGTAACTACCTCCGTGTAGGAACGGAGAAAGAATACAAATTCCTGCGGCCGGGTGACCTGTCGTAAGAGGCGACCAAAACAACCCACAGGCAGGTGGTAGGGCAATTACCCGTCTGGATGGCTACCCGCCCTGTTCTAGAGTATGCCGCCATAACAACTTTGAGTTGTGATCCGGCATCAGTGGCCAGGTTCCAGTTTCTTCTTCAAGGCCGGCAGCACATTGGCAGCACCTCTGGTGTTGCTAATGTCTATAAGTGACGGTAACCACTTTCCATCACAGTTGGGCCGTGTAAGCCTGTCTGCTGTGCTTCAACAATAAAAAAAGACACTTTGTTTTGTATAAGAGTATAATAATAATAGATATGTGGATGAAAAGGAGGGAAGGTGTTTGTTATATGCTATATATGTAATTTTATCGAAATATCAAAAGTGCGCATTTTGCATTGTGTGGTATCGAGAAATATTTTTAAAATCCTAACCATATCATTTCATGATTTTCCTTTAAGTGTGGTCACATTATAGTGATAAAATTGTAGGTACGCTACCAAAGTAGTAAAATGGCCTTCTACTTGGAGCAATCTCAAATAATTTTAGACGATTTGAAGTTTTAGTGCTTTGTTTTCAGTTTTGAATATTTTATGGATGTTATGCTTAGTTGAGCACGCCGTACCGTACGATGCGTATTCAATTGTGTTAATTCATCCGTAACATTGTAGGATTTCAATCGGAATATTGACAATTCATTTTTTTCTACGACATTAGGCAATAAGAATGTATAGGGAACTCTCGTATTGCGACATGATTCGAAAGAGTTTCTTCATTGGTAATATCAATTTGTATGTAATATTAGACTCTTGCATGTGGGTTCTATTTTAGAATTTATCTAGAATATGGAGTTTAATTCAAACAAAAGTAAGTTTAAAATCTCCATATAGAATCAGAACCGATTTGTTGGTACCGCGCTTAAAACCGTTAAAACGTAGTTTTATTATGTATACAAGTCGCGAAAACTTAAGAAAATATTACGATTTGTTGTGTTAGATTATTAATGTTATAATTTAAATAACATAGTGGACATTATAAAATTATATTTTTTCTTCTTCCACCGGACAAACATATCGACCTTGCAATTTTTTTTGTGTTGTCCGTTTTGTTTATTTTTTTGTTCTTTTTATTTATTTTCTTTTTTGAGACATTCTGAGTGACTCATATAGAGTCACTCAGAATGTCTCAAATACGAGTTACAAAATCCATATTTGGAGTTTTGGTAAGGAAAACTCTACTTTGAAAAAAACGTGACATATGACGAGTGATACATCACACCTGATTTCTCCTAAACGCATGTAAATGTTCAGGAGAGAGAAAAGATCAGATGAATGTTTAACACTAATCCGGCAGAGAACAGACAGTCCATGCTTGGTTTTATAAATTGATATGTCACGACGCAATCTCACAAGGCCTATCCATCAGTCAGGGGCTAATGATTGATGGATGTTACTAGCCTTCGGAGGCGATGTAGGGCGATCCCCGTTTACTTTTCCCTTTGATTTGCTATTTTTACTTGGCGCGAATGATCGACGTCGAAATCCCGTGTTGGAGCGAAACGTCACGCAAGTTACGCCTCCATATGTCAATAACGTGGGATTGTGATAAAGGTGGTAAAGATTTTTAGTCGTTCTTTATATGGAATGCTAGGCTTTTATTTAGGGAATTTATTATTTGTATCCTTCTTGTAGGCAAGAGAGTATATAAATAGAAAATTAAAATAATTTTACCTAAATATTACAAATTATTAAAACAAATTTTTTTCTATTCAATGGTACCTACATTAGATGTAATTGATAGTAAATTATACACATACACACACAGATGTGTGTGATAGTAGTAAATATGTAAAAATATCATATTGACCATGTTCACAGACAATAAATTTATTTTTACATTGTGGATTGAAAGAGGATGGGGTGATAAAAGTGGGAAAAGAAATTTCAAGGCGGTTTGGGCAAGTAAAAAGAAGGAAGGAAAGCAGAATCACAAAACATGTATATGACAACAACGTTGCCAGTAGAGTCTGCCACGATGTACTCACCGTGATGAAGTTGAAGATATTTTGAAAAGGTTAGCTAAAAAGCACTTTAAATAAACTTGATTGTATGAAGAAAATTAAAGAAAGTTGGTGAAGCGAAATGTGTCAGAATTGTAGCAGGTGGAGCTCCATCATCTCTGCCTACCCAAATGGCAAACAGGCATGGCAATATATATATATGTATAAATTTAATTAAAATAAGAATAGTAGACCATTTGTAATTAAAAAAAATCTTGTCTTCAATCAAAGCATTATAAACATTGGCGTTTTTGTAGAGTAATTTATATTTTTTTAAGATAACAACCTGCCTTAAACTGTAGCGAAGCGAAAGATTACGCTGAAATGAAATGCAAATTAAGCAAAATTTATTATTATCCTGCGGTCGAAAAAAAGAGAAATTCCCGTGAGAGAAATACAGGATGTGATTAATAAGGGCCCCTTGTAATGTTTCAGTGAGGACGCAAGAATATTTACTATTTGAATATGAAAATGTGAAAATACGGGAGACTAAGTGTACTTTACGGTACATTTACGCTTAACTTCTTAGCTTCGGGCCTCTTGAGTATACTCTTTTATTACATAATATAATTCTTCTGTCGTAATATTACTCTAAAGGAAAAAGGTTTAGAGCGCCATGTATTTTAAAGGCAACACCACTCATTTTTTGTAATGTTACTCAGACGAAAAATTATTTAGAGCTTCATATTTTTTTGATAACAACATTTCCTGGGTTATAAGTCAATAATAATATGACTTTTCGAATTGTTTGTGGATCTAGGAAAAATCTTCACATGCCCCCATATTTGCTATTTTCCACTCAGACACATTAGGTACTCTTGCTTAAAAAACGACTTTTCATTATTAAGCCAATATTTAACCAAAGTTATACTTATATATATCAAATTTTTGTGTTTGAAATGTATACTATCGCTTTCTTATCTGAAAGTCTAAGTACTTAATCTTACTTATGTCTAAATAAACAATCGCTGTTTCTCTCTATTTCTCCCTCCCCCCTCTACCCCTCCCCCTCTCTCCCTGCCCCCTCCCCCTCTCCCCCTCCCTCTCTCCCTCCCTCTCCAACCCCTCCCCCCCTCTCTCTCTTCTCTTTCACCTTCTTTCAATTATTTGGGATTTGGCTGTTTCTCTAATTACTGTAAAAAAAATACTGACATCGTCCATTCTAAAAATATCAATAATGCAATAATATCTTACATCCGGTACAATATGCAACTCGATTCAATCTGCCAGAAACACGATTCATCTATCATAAGAACCCTTGTTTGTTCTAACATTTTCTATATAAGTACATACTATAGAAAATCGACAGAAATATCTAACTCGCTTAAACTTCATACTAAGTTGTTGTAAAGACTTGTTCAGATTGGAGTGACTGAGTATACTCATAGTTAGATATAAAAGTACTTCGTTTATGTCAGAAAGATTATCTGTATTTGTCGATTCCTTAGTAAAGTTTTTGAATTTAGTATAGTTGTTAGTTCTCAAGTTTGATTTTCTCTTAAAGCATGGATGAAACACGTTATATTTTATATAAAGATAGAGTGCTCGTCCATCTTTTTCTTTACGACAATACCTTTAATTAAATATTGCATGGAATCCTGAAAAAGAAGATTTGTGTGGTGAGATATCAAATAAGAAGTATATCATTAAAAACAAGTGGTGTCATTAAAATTCTCATAATACTCTCCCTGAACGGCATTGCCTTTCTATAGGCTAATTCTCCTGTTAGTGACTAAAAGAAAAATATGAAATTTTAATTTTAACGACATTATTAAGTACAATCTCAAATGTATATATTTTCCACATTACAAAAATATTTTTGCTAAAGATAATATTATTTTTTGCAAAATTGTTTTTTGAATAAATTTTGAAAAGCGTAAAAAGTAATAGGTAGGTTTGCTGGAAGAAAATTCTTTTAGAGTTAAGCTCGCCTTTGCACATCACCACTGTTTTATAATTTTGTATGTAACTTTTTGAGTACAATAAAGAATAAAGAGTAATTTTGACAACTCACAAACTTATATTATGATTTCCTCCCGTCTGAGTGAGTTTTTAATTTACTATTTAATAAGCAATCGTGTTTTCAATTCACTGTGTGTATTTTTTTCAAATATCAGTATGAAATGGTAAGGTTATTAAAATATTGGGACGACCAAACTTGTGAATGAAAAGAAGAGCGAACTTATTCATGATCAGAATGACATAAATAGTGATCACCTCTCAATATTCAATTCTAAAGTGTACGCTCGGTTTCGTGCTCACACACCAGTGTGGCCTTGTCTTGCATGCATCAATGGTTTAATTAATGCTGGCTAATGGACTGAGAGAGCGGTGAACTTTGACTCTGATTTCCCTTGAATTGTATGAAAATGTATTATATTATACCTACCCACTTATTTATAAAGATTCAACATTTTTGAAACAAGTTTTAAAATGTGAAGTGAATTCGGCGTTGAGAGAATTTTCTGGCTCATATTTCTAAAGATAGTGGTCGAGGGGATGAGTTAGAAGCTAATATCTCTCCACATATGGACTTTAAGAAGAAAGTAATTATGGACTATCTTTAAAATTATATTTTTTGTAGATTTAATACTCTATATGTATATTGAAAAAAAAATCGACCCTCAGTTACATGTATGGCGGCTAGTTCTAATTAATATTTTATTCGCGATTTCACTACTTCTTTGTATTACAGCACATAAAATACACCTTTTTGCCAAAAGTTAGACCAAGTAATTTCTGATATGGCTGTGACATAAGGACGGGCATGTTAATTTTAAAGGGTTCTGTTTTTCTCAAAATGACAATCGTTAATAAGTCTCACAGACATACTTGTCTATAACTTTAGAAACCTTAAGGGCCTATTTTTTTGTCACCAAAGAAAGTATAATAAAGAAAAAAAAATGACAGTTACATGATTAAAACAGTTGAACGGTTTCACTTTTGAATTTACTCAGGTTATAATTTATTTGACTGATAACTTTCAACTTATGATAGAAAAATCGGCGCTAAGAAACAAAAGAAAAATTTAAGACTCATCTCCGTACTCGTCTTTGTCTGCCAATGAGTCAATCAATCCAGGGTTAATGGATCGAAGTGAAAGCAGCGACGCCTCGCTTCGCCGTCTAGTCTATTTGCATAAACAGACAAGTCTTTCACTATCGATCTACCTATCTGGATACTTGATATGAGAAAATGAAGATTATGGTTCGTTTACTAAAATAAAAAGGAGTAATGAATGGTTTAATTCTAATTTGTACATTATTAGAATAATTTAGACTTACTTTATTTCAACTTCACATTTTATAAATTAGTTGTTAAATTTTATGTTATTTATTAAAAAAAAACCAACAGCGCATATCAATAATACAAACAACAACAAAAATTACTTATAATGTAGGGCTATTATAATAACAGGTTTTTCTGAATTCATTTGTGAGCTAAACGAGCGAACTAAAGTTTAAAAATGCAATAAATATATACATAAGTGAAAATAAGTATATACTTACATACATACATAATAATAAATAATTAAAATAAATCTAAATAAAATACATAGATAGATACATGTATCATACATTAACATTGAAATATAATAAAAACATATTACTTAGATATATTGTTATTTTTCATATGATGTGTTGGTATCTGTTCCCAACAATTGTTTTAAAGATTAACCTATTTATACTAAAGTGAGTATGTTTATTTTATTATTGATTTTTCATCCATCTCATATCTTTCTTCGTTAAGGGTATGGTTGCTTCTTGCATTCAATGCTTTTCCTTTTTATAGAATTTATTTAGTGTTTCCGAAGTTCTGTACCGTGTATGGGGTATACATTGGGTATTTCTAATAAATGACATGAAAAAACATTTCGTAGTATACTTACGTACATACTACCTACTTGGTGGTGTGCTGTGATATGTGGACTAGTATGGAAGCAACTAGTGATCACGCTGGTCTAATTGGCCTATATTCGCATATTCGGATAACTGTATATCATACTAGTAAACTTGGCTAGTATATACTATAATACATATTATTATATTAGTACATATTATTAGTTCTCTATTTACATGTATATATACATGTAAATAGAGAACTTATCTTTAGGAGAAGACATTGTTTGACAACACACTATAATATTTGTGTAGATAAATTAAAAAAAAAATAGTTTTCTATATATTTAATCTACATGTATTTGGTTATAATCTATTAATATCAGCGAAAAGACCTTGAAAACTTTGACAGCTACTCTGATTGCGTATGCGGTATGACATCCGTGGCTACGTTCCACAAGAGACTCACAACGACCACGTTCACGACCGCGATTTTTCCTGTTCCACTTGCTAGCGGGCGTTACAATAATAAACTCTAGTGGAGCGTTGACGAACGACGAAATACACAAATGTCATTGGTTGATTTGAAAATTGCGCCTTTTTAAATCTCAATCGATAGAGAGAATTCAGGGCATGCCCTGTGGTCAACGCCAACTTCGAGGCAGCTCTTGACATTGGTCGTTGTGAGCGCTTTGTGATCGAAAATCGATCGTTTTCGCCACAATCATGTTGACCGTGGTCGCCATGTAGAACGGCAAACGCAGTGCCGTAAATAGCCTTTTATGCGCCCCATACGAGCTTCTATAACTGCGCTCTTGTTTTTTTTTAGATACTATAGATACCCTAGCTAGAGCAATGCTAAGAATAGGCCTACTTTATTTCATTAAGGGTGATAAAATAACGCACAAGGACCTTGGTGTTGGTGGACCAATTGTCTAATATTTTGGAACAAAAATCTATTTTTTTAAATATCTAGAATACAAATACGTTCGTGTGCTGCCAAAAAAATGAGCTCGATGTTTTGTTTAATTTAACAGACGTTTTTATTGACATTGACATGTAGGTATGTATGTGTTGGAACCAAGCTCTAGGGGCGCAGCGGGAGCTTATCAGGAGCAAACCGAAAAAATAATAGTCCTGCCTGGTCTAGCCATACTTGCGCCCCCCAAACTCTACTCCATGTGCTTGGTCACCGGTGGCACGGCCCTATTTACGGCACAGGGCAGACGGAGCATTTTGAGACGTTGTGAGATACTAAAGGTACGCACCCCCTATGTTAAAATGTAATAAAATTTGAGTCTGAATTTAAAGGAAAAAGTATGATTGAAAAATTTTACGTTTGTAAATTTCTTGATCATTGAAAAAATAATAAGATGTTCGGATTGTTGTTGTTGTATGTTAGAAAGGTTATAAAAATTGTTTCAAAGTTTAACCTAAGCACGAGTAATAATAGTATCATTGAATAATTGTACGTCTTTAAAATTCTTGATCATTGGGAAAAAAAATCTTCGGGATTTTTTTAAGCTTCTGTTCTCGAATTAGTAGTGTTCTAAATAGAGTTCGGGTGAAAGTGTGTATAAAGAAATAAATTGCTAATCATAACACTTCCCAACAACAAAGCCCAAAGCCCTGTCGATCCAACTATGGAACAGTGGTCAAACTTCAAAACGGATGGGATATTAAACACGAGTAATCTACAAACTATGCGGCTAACAGGTAATAGCGCTAAAACTGTTTATATTGCTGGGTTTGTTCGATAAGTTTGTTCGTTGATGTGATACTAAGCCGCAACGTAAGCCGCGACCGATGGAAACATATTTAAACGGGTAACCGTAATAACTTGTGCTGGCGTTAGTAAATTGCATGAGTACACAGGATAAGTTGATTGTGTAGTGATGGGATAGCGGTTTTGTTTATTTACATTTTCGATATTCACGTCAGCTTTCTGTTGTATATTAATTAATTAATCTCTATTTATCGTTTAATTGTTCCATAGAATATTACGGTCGTGGACTTATGTATTAGTTGTATTGGTATATTGTTTACCATGATGTCTCATTTTTTGATAATAATTAGTCGTTTCGTTCATTTAAGCATAACACACTATTATTAAATAAATATCAAAAATTTGCAGGCGAGCAAAAAAAACATCACAAGTATCAATACTGCAAGTTTAATATGTATTACTAAACTAGTTATTATGTATCACTAAATAAAAAATATATGTTATTTCTGTTCTCAATACTTTTCTTGTGGTGCAACCATATTCAATGAAATATTAACACAATTATTTTAAAATCTTATTATGAACAAAACACTTCACCTGTTATAGAATTAATATATTTAGTAAGCCAAGCAGATAAGAGAAATTTTGAAATATTTATTAAATCTTTTTGTGTGAAATTTAGAAAAAAGGATTTGATTCTACTTGTAGCTTACGTAATTTTAAGATAGATGGCACTAATAAAATAATTTTGGAAAAATAGTTAAATAACGTTTGTTTTTAAAACTGTATATAAAAGCATAACATTTACCGGTTGAAAAATACTTTAAAAAAATTAAAGTTCTTTTTAGCACAAGAAAATAATGTTTCAACGTCTAAAATCAGAAAAAAAAAACATTTGTACTATCAATCATTATGCGGTCACGTCAAGCGGTGGTTGAAAATGACGGATGTGATCTTAAAATAATAGATTTGACAGCTCAATTTGTTGTTGAAGAAACTATATCATATCCAAAGGGAACTAAAGTCGTTTTTAGAGTTCCGTGGTCAAATACAAGAGAGTGGAACCCTTAAACTTTGTTATATAAAACCGTTTTTTGCTCTGTGAGGAAGAAATTTTATAGGACGGTGTGATTCTGCAATTGTGGTTCAATATTGCTGTAATAAAATCTCACTTCTTCAGTCAATCAATGTCCTCTGATATTAGCGAGAATATATTTGAAAAATTAAATAAAAATCAACAAAGAAAGTGTATTTTAAATTAAAAGTGATTATGAAAAGATCTAACGTCCAAGCGGTTTGAAAAAAGTTATTAGACAGGTATTGAAAAAGAATAACAAATCATCGTGAAATGTTACGTTTGAGTTATCCCAGATACCCAGACCAGAGTAAACAATGGAACGTTCATTTAAAAAGTTTGTCCTGCCAGGAATCGTAGCCGTTACCTATTTGTTTCAGTAAACAAGGCGAGCCAACACCTAAACTGCTATGTAGTTGAGGCCGTCTTAGTATAGAAATTAGCTGTAGTTAATTAGGGATGTAGCATAACTGAGCATAACTGCTCAAAGCGGAAATCCATTAAAAAGTAGAAGCATTGACTAATAAGACTACCAAGGATTTAATACGGAACAACGGAAATATGTATAATTGTTTTCTTTATTAATTCAGAATACGGAAACGATTAGTATTCCCTCGACAACAGTCGTGTATTTGTGTATACATTGTTTATCCTTAGAATATCATTTTCAGGGAAACAGGATTCTTGCTATGAATTACATTATTTAATGATGTTTTCGTTTATCATATTCTGAAAGTACGCTTGGAGTTGCCTGGTCACAGGGATGAAAACACTCATTTTCGTCCCTTGGTAAAGATCTTCCCTGCCGTCAAAAAATTTAAAACCTGTGTGAGTTATGTCTCAACTTTTTTTACAGCCACTGTTAAATCGCGGCATAAATTGTAATAAAAAAATATGAACAATTCTGTAACATCGTTTTATACTTATAAATTACTTTTTAGTAAATTATTATTTAATTTATATAAAGCTAAACATTTACTATCATCAGTGACAAAAAATACTGACTGGTAGAATGCCACAGAAAAAAAGATTTATTTGACGTTTCATATGTGACGTATTAAATGAGTTCAACACACATGGCACTAGATACGACTATATATATATAAGTATAGATATAAGGCCAACACTGCACATGCATTTCCTCACAACACCAGCGTGTAACAGATACACTCTACATTAGTATAAGTTTAGTATTAAAATTAGAATAAATTAATATAATAAGTTATTCTTAAGGTACACCAAAACAGAAAAAAATTACTACATATAATGTCACATACACTAACAAAAATAAACAACAAGCGTGTACGGAGTCTCAAATTTTTCATAGAAATTAAGTATTAAAAAAGGGTACGGAACTCGAGTCCGTAGAGATATATATAATAATAATAAATAAAAAATGAGTTCATCAGATTTATGGATTTAACACCTGAGTTTAAGAGAGAAGTAGTTGTTTGTTTAATTAATCACTTTTTATTTACTTTCCTCATATTGGAAATGAAAAGCAGAGTGTTAATCTCGGGTGAAATTCCTATTTAGGCACTCGAATTATTAGCGACCTCCCTACGGTCAGGTACTACATCTAAAGTTAGATATTACAGTAGAAAATGTTTTGATATTAATCATCTAAAGCACAGTTTAACTAAAATTTTATCCAAAAACTTATCTTGTAAGATGAAACCAGGTATAGGTGCTACATAATTAATATCAATGTTCGTCTGTGTTTCGTAACGAAAAAAATAACATTTTATTCTCTTTTATAGAATTGTTTATTTATAGTTGCTAATTGGCTTTTGTAATTAAGGAGTTTTACGTACTTTTTTATTGCTGGAATAGTTCAAACGTATTGACAGCCCACTTGACGTAAAGTTTAGAAAGACTGGGACGGGATTGAGTGATGAGATAGGAGAGATGGGATATAGGATATAGCCATAGAATTAACATCTATGTAGTGGAACACTTACAAACCAATAGTTGGCGCTGTGCTATAATTGAGGTCGCAAACGATTCCCGAAACGTATAAAGAATATATACAAATTTCCAACAGTAATAGACGAGCCTAGGCCTGCGACTGCGAGGCCTAGCAATAGTTTCGCTGGAAGATTTTCCTTTGAGACGGAGGAGTATTCCATCTCGCTTCTCCACCTAGTCGAGACATCCCTAAATCTATAATAATATTATAAAATTCTAAACATGCCGTGTCTGTACATTAAAGCTATTTAAAAAAACAACGAGAATAGACTATATAATCTATGGAAAACACGTTGCAATTTTTTTAGATTTCTTGTCGGTTTGTTCGGGATTCACGTAAAAACGATTGGGCCGATTTCGATGCGGTTTTCGCTGATTGACAGCTAATTCTTACACTTAAAATCTACTACGCTACTTTTTAACCTGAGAACCTCGCGAGGATTTTTCCGGGAGCGGTTTGAAGTTGTTTGTAGGCATAAAAATTAGCTTATTTCAACACAGTTTCCACCAAAACGATAGCTTATATTCTTTTCTTAAATACTGTGGTACTTTGTGTCTGGGGAATCCCGCGGGAATTTCAAGTCAAGCGTGGATGAAGTTGTGAGCATATCTTAGTAACAAAATATATTTTTTTATGTCTTCTTTAACCATCTACACTGTGAAACATAAAACTAGTAACATAATTAGTTAAGAGGCTGGTGCCTGAATGAGGTTAAAAAGAAACCTATATGACAGGTCACCAGGATTAAGTGGTTGAACTTGATATTTAGCTAATTAAGAAAGAGGTTGATCTTGATATTTAACTAATTAAGAGAGAGAGAGAAAAAATACTAGTTAATTATTATAAGTAATTGTGTTCGTGGAAGCCCTTAAAGTGTTTAGGAGTGGCGTGTTGTCTCTGTATCTATCTGTAAGTCAGCATAAGTGATGCAAGAATATGTATGTGTGATTGAGTGAAAGTGAATGGGTCAGGGAATGTAAAGATCCATGTATTGGCTCAACATTGTCAGGGAATTGGAGGGGATTAGGAAATAACGTCGATAGTGGAAAACAGCAGCAATATACGATATAAGAGGTCTTCAGTGGACTGATAGTCGAGAGTTTTTAGGAAGCTAGTAATTTTTGCTTTGCATGGTAGCAGACATTCTCACTGCACGAAAGAAAGAAAGAAAAGAAAATATTTCTTTCACGAAACAGGATTAGCTCAAGGCTACCTTTTTCACCGATATTCGGTGAGAGCTTGGTGCGCCAATTGTATTATTTTTGTCACACTTTTAATATATTTTTAATTCAGGTGAAAATAAAGTGTACAATAAATAAAATCTAAAATCATAAATGTCGTGGTAGCGTAATGACTAGCGAACACGTCGTAAACTCAAAGGGCGCGGGTTCGAATCCTGGCCGGAACGCATGCACCGCTTAGGCAGTTTTCTGACCTAATGTGCATATTATTACAATTACCACGTGCTAATAGCGGTAAAACATCGTGATGAAATCTGCACATTGAGATAACCCTTGTGTCAAATCTGCCAAGCCGCCTTGGACAAGCGTGGCGAGTGTACTGTCAGTTCCCCTATAGTGGGAGGCCTGAGGCCAGCAGTAGGACGTTTGCGGGTTATTGTTATAATAGTATATTATAAAGTACCTACGCTCACGTATAGAAGCGAGAGATGGGTATGGAAGAGAGAGCATGAAAGTAGAGTAACCGCGGTTGAGATGCGAGCACTGCGCAAAATCTGCGGAGTGCCGCTCGCGGACCGCGTTCGTAATACCGAAGTAAGAAAGAGAGTTGGTCTGAAAGAGAGTGTCGGGGTGAAGGTAAGGAAAGGAATGCTCCGGTGGTTCGGGCATGTGGAAAGAATGCATGATGAAAGAATGACTGAACAGATATACAATGCAAAAGTGGATGGATGCAGAAGTCGTGGAAGGCCACGACACACCTTCCATGATCAAATTGATCGTGTACTAGCAGAAGGTGATGTCAGGAGCCTTAAGAACAGACGAGCGTGCATGACAAGAGCTATGAATGTCAAAGAAGCAAGTGAGGTGTGTAAGAATAAGTCTGAACGGCGCTCTGTTGTTCGTGCCTACCCCGCAAGGGAACTGGCGTGAAGTTATGTATGTATGTAGTATATTATGAATAAAATCTGACTTGTTTGACTTTTCATTCCTTAAATATATTTTTTTTTGTCAACTAAATTATATCTCTATCGAATACAAAAGCGGAATAATTGAGCTATCATTGTTTATATAAATATCATTTTAAATTTTTTTCAGTTCTTTTTATTCTGTGGTTAACAATTTTCTGGTCATAGTAAATTTATCTATTAATGTGTTTTCTTCGCGCTCACTCTCGCGCAGTATACCTGTGAGAGAAAGAGATAACTAATAGTGGTCCGCTGTATCAATTTCTCCAACGACGGCCTGATTACAACTAATATGATCTGCTTATTAATATAGTTATAATCAGTATAAATAAAAGACACGCCTGCATTATGACCTAATAATGTATGCCTAGATTAATTATATATATTTGGAAGCGATTATTCGTGGGTCTTCAAACGCAATGGTCCACTAGTTGTTTCAGTTTTTACATTGTCACATTTCCATGAAGTTATTTAATGCAAACATTATTCAATTCAAGATCAATTAGAGAAATTAAACATAAAAAGTACCATTCTTTTCATAGAGGTACTCATTCTGTTTAAGGGCCTACTAAAATTACCCAAATAAATGCAACAAAGTTGTGCTGTAGAATTAACAGTCTTGTGTTCATCATCTTAAGAGTTGCGATTAGAATGACATCATCAAGAAAATGTATCGATTTCGCAAATATGAGTAGACCCCTCTGCTCGCTACTTTAATAAAGTTAAGTGCTGCGTCCTTTTATTAACAAACAAAACGAAGGTTCTATATTACCTAATGGTTTTTCTAAAGGAAATAACTTGCAAGAAGTATTAGTAAAATATAGACTTATTTTATTGATTCATTCGAGGAGATTGCTGTTCATTTATACCATATTAGATATTAGTCGTGTCATTTCAGTTATGTGCCTCTCAAAAAAAATTATTTAATTCGGTTGATCCGTCTAATATCAGCATTAGGCGAAATGGCCACATGCGGAGTACTACAGATTTTGGACCGATGTTGACAGTTGCTTCAAAAGAGTGGCACCATGACATGTGCTAATAATATCTATACCCAGCAATCTTATTACTGACCGATGAAAAAAAATAAGGAGTAGTCGTCCATACTATACGTCGTAAACCTATGCTGGAATAATTATCTTGATTACAGACTTTAGGCTGCGTCTCCATTGACGCGGAGCTGGGCGGATTGGAGAGGAGCTGTCAGTGAAGTGGCCAACCACAGTGCTCGAAATCTCCAATCCGCCGCAGTGGAAACAGTATAAGTGGACCGGAGCGGACCTGAGCGGACTTTCAAATAAAATATATGAACACGCGGCCCCCGGAGGCGGACAGAACGGACTCGAACAGGCTGTGGTGCCGAGCGAAGGGTAACGAGACCGTGCGGCGCGAATAATATGGGCAATCAGTTCTACTTCATCTGCTTCCGAATATTCATCTTCTAGTGGATGATGTAAAATATATAAAAGAGCTGCTCTTTTCTTTACCGACAACATGACGTATATTCTCTCCAAGAGATTGAATTTGACTGATCGGAACACGGCTCAATGCAGCTCTGGTCTGCTCCACTCCGCCCAGCACCCCGTCATTGGAAACGCAGCCTTAGTGCCAGCTTGATCTATGTAAATACCACACTCTCTCACGAAATCATCGTGAAACGGTTCGCCTTGAGCTATTTGTGTTTCGTGCGATTAGTGAAAGTTCCAACAGCCTACTTCCTCCTCCCACTATCCTATCCCCCTATTTTAGTCTCCAGCCAGGCCCAGCTTATAGTAAATATTTACCAATATGGAGTAATGAGAATGAGATAAAGGATAAGATAGAGAGGGATCAGACAGGAGGGATAGGACAGAGGGGATGAGATATAGGATTGGAGGTGAGAGCATAGTGATACAAAATCACACCGATCGATCCGGCCCTACGAGTTATAATCACCATATTAATTCCATTATGGCTGTATCACGTAAACACATACATACATAACTTCACGCCAGTTCCCTTGCGGGGTAGGCACGAACAACATATCGCCATTTAGGCTTATTCTTACACACCTCACTTGCTTCTTTGACATTCATAACTCTTATCATGCACGCTCGTCTGTTCCTAAGGCTCCTGCCATCACCTTCTGCTAGTACACGATCAATTTGATCATGGAAGGTGTGTCGTGAACTTCCACGACTTCTGCATCCATCCACTTTGGCATTGTATATCTGTTTAGTCACGTAAACCACGTTGAGATAATTTTAAGATAGGGCAAGTATTTTCGATTATGCAGTTTTACACAACTTAATAATTCTGATCGGCAGTTATCGTTTGCGCAGAAAAGTGCAGACCGCTAAATAATCTATATTGGACTTTAGTCGCAAGCGGAAATGGCAGAGTGTTGCCTGCTATACATTCTTAGCTCTGTTCTGATTAAACGATTCGTACACTGTCGTACGCTATTAAAATTGGTCTAGTGCGCAGATACAATCGCGGTATGAAAAAATTCGTCACCTTAAAGTCGACTTTTGCTTGCACGAGTACAAGAAATAGCACCGCCAACATTTTAATAAATGTTACATTTTGTTACGTTTATAAAATATAAACTTAGATACACTTAGATTAACCATAGTTTTAATCATCAGAAACAAAGAGGATATTATCACTACGCTTATCATAAGTATTAAAACCAATTACATCTCTAAACAATCTTTTTAGACAACAATTGTTTGTAGAATAGTCGGTTTTTGTGACTTAGTTTCAAAAGGTAACATGTGCTTGCGGAACATTTAATGAATCAATGTGAAAACTGGCGACCTTTTTTATACCGCGACTGTACATGGGGAGGAATTATTAGTTGTGTAAAACCGTACGCTTTCTAGGCTTCCAAAATCAAATGGCCATTAGTCGGCAATGCAGAACCCTTTCCCATGTATAAATCGGCACACACTTGGATGATGCTCTATATTCGAAAAAGGAGTACAAAGTCACATTCCCTTCACATCTCCGACAATAAGCATCGCTTAGATTGTTACATAAAAGTTGAGTGCCATTACGTTCTAGGTCGTTATCTAGACATATATCATAAAAGGCACGGCGAGCACTCAGCGAAATTGTATGCACGGAACATCACTCATATAATATCGTGGAAAGTACCTAACATGTTAATAACTGCCAAGACTAGTACTACTTGTAGTAGGTTCTCTGCATAGGTGACTATTTCACTAACAAGTAGATAGTTGCTATAGAGAGAGGTTGGCTAAGGGCTCGAGCTGACCGGGATCTTGTAGTTGCATGATAAACTGATTCTTCAAGCATTATATTTTTGTTTATTATTAATAATTTTACATGTGTTACGTGTGAGCGCCCGAAATAATCCGTCTGTGTTCCTTTTAGGAGGCATTTCATAATTTTAAGTTCCAAAGTAGTTAATATAACATAACGAATAAAAAGGTTATTCGTTACAATACTTAGTTCTGAACACGCCATAAGCTACTGTGCAGACGGCACTGCCGACATTCGTCTACAGCGTTACCAATGCGCTGTTATTTTGTGTATTTCTATGTACATATTATGCGAACGTTGTTTGCCCTCCCATGTCGCCGTTCTACTGCTAACACCCGCTCACAGCGGCAGTGCGACGGTGGGGCCATGATGGTGTGGCAACGGTGTCGTGTATACGCGCCCTAAATAGTATGTCTATTAGGGATGGGCCGAATGTGGTTTGAACCGAATACGAACTTCGGCCAAACATTCGGTTAAAACAAAAAATTCGACCGAACTTCGGTTTGATTTCGCCACGCTTTCTCAAGAGCAACACGTCGTGACCTGTTGACGTCGTGACTTGATAACGCCGATTGTTTTTACGTTTTTTACGCCATAACCTGCCTCTAGTAAATGTTAAGTATGAGTAGGTGGATAAAAGAATAGATTTTAGGACCTTTGATGGAAAAAAATCATCATTTCATAATTCGAAAATCATAATGTTTCATTTTTAAAAATTGATGTCAATCAAAATTAAAGTTGTGATTGCTGATGTCCCTTAGACGTGGTTTTTTATTTTATTCAAGTTACGCATTATAATTAAGCAGTTGCACTACTTACTGATGTTTCTTAGAGGAATAATAAGTAGTAATAAGTTTTTTTTTTTTAATTTAATGTCCATTTAATAAAGCAAAGACTGAATCAAGAACTAATTTTATTTGTTTTTTATCACATTGCACGTTAAGGTTTACATGTACCTAACTAAAATAAATGAACATGAGTATATAGATGCTAATTTTTATATTATGGTTATGTAACTTCAGTCAAAATAGTGCAAGTAGTTATATTATTTTTTTCTTGCACCGAATGTTCGGCATTTTAACTGAATTTCGGCCGAATGCCGAAAAGTTCGTCTGAAGCTTTCGAAATTCGGTCGAATCGAATGTAAAACGAGTTTCGGCCCATCTCTAATATCTATATTTGAATGTTACCGTTGATTTATTGAAAATTTACGGTCTTATTATAGACAATCAGAGTAAGTTTGAACACCTCTTTATATTTCTTAAAGAAGCGGTCAAACTTACTCCAACCACATGAATAAGACCCTTTAATCATTAGTTAGAGAAGCTTCGGATCAGTATGTCAAAGAGGCTATACAATATTTCAAGAAAAAATTGTATCCTATTTATATCCCCGTTGTCAGAATAATATATTAAAAAAAACATCATAATACTACGCCTTTTTTTTCATTTATGTAGACCGAGTAGTTTATGAGACACTGACTGTGACAGACGGAGGGACATGTATGACGAAAACATAAGGATTACGTTTTTGCCTAAACGACTACAAAAAACTAAAAATAATATGTCTTATAAATTGAGTATACTACAGTATTCGACTGAAAATTATAATAGTAGAAGATGAAATGAGCTGCAAATTGTGGTACGAAGACAGAAAGGTAGAATTCTTTTTCAGATCATTAAAATGCACAAGAATTCCAGGTAACAAAAAGATGTTTCATAAAAGTATAAAAGGAAAGACTACAAAACGTTTAAAGAATAACACCATAATGGAAATTTCTGAAAGAGTAGATATCATGAATAAACAAATCTTTGACCTATCGAATATTGGGTTGGAAAATTAAAAACAAACTGAGCCTAAAGGTACTTATACAATACGGGGGAATGATTAAGCGAAATTATTTCAAAACAGCGATAAAGAAAGCCTTTCAAAAGCTGAATGAAACGAACGATGGATTGAATGGTGTGCTTTATATGTAGGTGTTTCATAAATCACATTTTGGGATCCGTATTTCTATTAAATAAAATAGATTTTTGTAAGTACAATATGTATGCTCTTTGATTTACATGTTTTTTAATATGGGCTCGCAACTTTTATTTGTTAAGTCGCTGTCAAGTGTTTATGAATGCTTAATTTTTCAAATTAATTTATACAGATAAATGAAATCGAAGTGTCTGTTTGTAATGTCAAAATAACAGGTTTCCTACTAAATGCATATGAGAGTGTATAGATAGATACGGTACTTATATGAAAAAAATATTTTTATAATTTTTGTCTGGCTAATATCTGAAACGCCTGGACCGACTTTGATGGGATTTTCTCTGACAGATAGTTGTTGTCATAAGGAGTAACTTAGGCTACAGAAAAATTCCACGGGGACGAAGTCGCGGGCACAACTAGTCTACAAATAAATTGGTCTATCAACAAAGTACCCATTCTAGTCTCAGCCAAATGTAGGTCTTTGATTGACGCCAAACAATGGAGTACGAAAAGATGCATTTCTTTAAAAAGTAAAGATGTTTTTTTTTTTAATTTTATTTATTTATAAGAAAAGTAAACAGATAGAATATATATGTAATATATAATGTTAACTTATAGTCTATAATTCCATATGTTATTAATATGGTATCCAACAGCACTTCAAATTTTTTTTAAGGACTTATGTTACAATAGTAATTTAGTTTCTTTTACCGGTAACGGTGCAACTTATATGTAGTAAAAGAAGTAATAAAATAAAAATAGAATTAATGTGAAGCAGAGGTACTTAAAAGTTTCTTGAGTACAACATATTTCAATTTACCAATGGCTATAGAAAACATGTCAATGTTTTAGACAAACACAACTGAAGACGGGAATAGATAAAGTAGAAATATTAGTAAACATTGAGGAAATCGCATACAAAGTTGTTTTATTATTATCAAATAACTTTTTTACATAACTCCTTCATCATTCGTTATTTTTAAAACCAATCTAATTAAAAGCAATGAATATCTATACGGTTGTTGTGCATTTTAAATATATTTATACTAAAAGCAAAATATCACCTTTTACATAGTTCGCACCAAAAACTAACTAGCGAAGACATCAAACTGATCGACTTGTAATTAGCACATACCATAGGTATATTTGTAATAACTAAACATTTTAGGCAGAACCCTCAGAATGCACTTAACTTTCGTAACAGCTTTTGTATTATTTTCACCTTTAGTGTAATATTAGAATTCGTGTTTCGCCTTTTCATTGGCAGTCGACCGTTACAAATTTAAAATAACATAATACGTGAATAGTAATGTTTGAAACCTGTATTATTTCTGAGAGAAATACGATGTGAATGAAATAATTAAGGTTGTATTCTTTACTGCGAATGTAACGTTGCACTTGCACCATTAAAAGAAATATATAGACATAGCCAATGACAGTAATAATGTCTAGCAAACTATGTCACTGTCAAGAGTTTAAAAAAAGTTGTGACGGCGGTTAAGTTTCGTTCTCGCACGAAATTCAAATATCAGTTGTTCATAATTTCTTTTATAATTATTATTTTATACTTTTCAAAACTTCTTTAAATTTTATTAAATTAACTACGTGTTCCCGCTGGAGATCAAGGCTACTCAACTTGAAGAGCTTCCAAGGCTTCGACAAGCCAGTGTACCCTTTTTTATGCATAAAAGTCTACCGATTGTCACGGAACAGATTAAATACATTATATACTACATAATTATCTTATATAATTCATTCACCTACGTAAACCTATTATGTAGCCAAGAAAAAGGAGCTGAATCTTCTTCTAGCGTCGCACGAAGCTGGGAAATAAATAGATGGCCCACCTGATGGAAAGAGGTTACCGTCGTTTATAGCAGTTTGCAACACCAAGGGCGAAGCGGACGCGGTGCTGGTCTTTAGGGTGGGATAAAGAGTACGAAATAAACTATCTTGGATAGAATAAAGAAAATTTGAGAAGGAAAGGGGGTGAAGTGAGTCATCGTAACTCTCATTCATCTTCCAAAAACGATTAGATCAAGACTGTTTCACGCCGATATTCTATGAGAGCGTGGTATCACACCGATAGATCCGGTCCTAGAAGGCCCATAAGACAACACTATCTACGTTGAATATTTTTGTGGGTATAAAGGAGGCCATTCACTACCCTGCATAGCAATCTGCTTAGATGTCCGCTGCTGCAGGTTTTGTGAATTTTGTTCCAGCGCGCATTGCGTTCGGCAACACCTATCAGGATGCCTCTTGGGTACTGCAAGCTCCACCCACCGCAGGACTGCCCTGCAGGATAGTGAATAGGCCTCTTTAGTTTTATCACTTACTTTGGTTCATACAAATACTATCGATACTAACTTCCCAGTACATTCATAATTTTACAACATAAATACCGAAATCAGTACTGGGTTTTGCCTAAAGCTCTATGGAGCCTAAACAACTGAAATAAAAAAAGCACGCGCAAGAAATATTCATAAATTTGAACGTGATTCGAAATTAATATAAGAATTCAGCTGTGAACAAGTTATACCTTACTTTTTTCCCTTTTGGAAGAAACGGGGCTCGCCCACTTGGCGAGATGGATTTTATTGTACCCGAGTTCATTGTTAAATGTACTTGTATTTTTGTACCAGGTTAAGAATTTGTGTAGGTACGTTGTACATGTACACATTATGCATTTGTACATTGTGTGTATATATGTAAACTTTCTTTGTGAATTAACTGACCATAAATACTATTACATAGAAACTTTTCACTATTCTCAATTTGTAACGCGTTTACTATGTTTAAAAATTTCTCTCGATTTTCCGACATTTCACATGTATTTTCGTGTTTTATTATCAAATTACAATATGGAATGGGGTGTTGAAAAATAGGATTGCAGTTATTACCTTGCTCAAAAGTATAGGGTATGGAATCGTCGATCATATTCAAGACACTGCAAAAGCTTGCTATAGCCTTATGTTCGTATACCGTAATCCCTTTTTCTTTTTTCTTTCACCTTCCCCCAATTTTTTCGGGTCAGCATTCTTTTCCTTCCATACTCTTCTATTCTGATCGACATATGTCCATTGTCGCACCACAAATCATCATATCATCTTTCTCACAATCCATCCGTTTTCGAATACCGTACTATGTATCGATATACCAAGAGCTCCTCTGTCGAAGACCATAAAAGTTCTGGGCGGCCATGTGCTGTCAGAACTACAAAGACTATTATTGCTGTTAAAGTCAGAATTCCATGAAATCCCATAAGGAAACAAAAATACTTATCGAGAAATGAAGATATGTATGTACCTTATATATTATTTATGAGGGTTGCCTGTAATGCTGCGTTTCCACGCTTGCCAAGGCTCGGCAAGCGTCCACAAGCACAAGCGTGTAAAGAAGGCGTTTGGCTTGGCTTGCGTGAGCTTGTGGACGCTTGTATTCGATCCGGGCTAGTGTCGGTTTTTGGACACAAATCAAAGGGCGCTTGCGACGCGTTCACACGTTGGCGCGCGCTTAGTAGCCGCATATACATATACACCAGCACCGTTAAATTTTGAATATCGAAAATTTTTAGAAGGGTTTAGGTTCACCTTCTAAATTTTTTTGAAGTAACCGAAATACCAATTAAACTGAAAAACTTATTAGTTACCGGGTACGATTTTTATGAATCTTTATCATCCACCATCTTCGTGGTCGTCGGGCTTTCCTTGCTTTTGTTTTACTTTGCTTGTATTTGTAATAAAAGTAGGTTAAACCAAACGTAATAGCCGATACAAGTTCGACGTCCGCCATGCTTGGATGTACGTAACACACTGACGGATTCACAAGCGTGTAAACGACTCCCAAATGCCAAGCGAGATTTGTGGACGCTTGGGGCTTGTGGACGCTTGCCGAGCCTTGGCAAGCGTGGAAACGCAGCATAAGGTTTTATTAAGAGCCCACGCTAATTAATTATTTGAGAGTCAAAACCACTGAGTCACTTCTTATCATTGCACAAACCGTCTCAACCTCCTTGATTTTATATGAGAATACTGGCTTATGACGTCACAATTTTAACGAGTCAAATAATTGTTTAATAATTAATTGTGTAAATTATAGTATCCCAGCAAAGTATATACGATTTAATCAACCCATTAATGTACTTTTAAGTTTTACCAATTACAGACAAATCTCATTTCTAGTGCGAGCAAGTTATTATTTATATAATTTAAATAAATACGAGGACATCGACCTGTTAGTAGTCAGTATTTCAGAAGCCAAGCGGTGTCTAAGCCTTAAAGTTTTATGTACATGTTACTTTTAGCCATCAATAACTTATTCGTGATAACCTGTCATTAGCTTTCTTTTGTTAATGAAAGTTATCTATTCAAATGTATTTAGCTGTAGGTTTTCCATAAATAATATTGAACTCTTGACCGTAAGATAAATATAAGATATTTTGAAGCCCCTTTTACATGAATACTATTTTAGAATTTATTGTAATATATGTCAAATACCCAATTATGTTGATGTTTAACGATCTAGATCTTTTTTGTATATAAACTGGAAGGTATAATATTTGAACAGAGAAAACCTTCGGTAATATTAAATCGCTCGAAGTGAATATACGATTTTTCAAAACTATGTCGGTACTAATCCACTTCTTAAAAACCTTGATTTACATTTATAGTTATGTGTGCTTATTTGTTAGTTTGTCTAAATATTAAGGTCTTTGTCGACAATTTCTATACTCAAAATTAGACATTGATACATTTTTCAATTATTTCAAAGCCGATTTTTAAAACAAGAAAAATACTTTGGTCTTAAATTCAGTGTGAATAACATCGGCTAAAATGTATTATACCCTAAAAATAAACTATGTATACAAACAAAAATAATAGATATAGATACATACACTTTATAAAAATTATAAACTAAAATCGATCCAGCCCGACAAAACCGCTGTCCCTGGGCAATGTACCTAAAATACTGGCAGCATTATCTCGCTGAATACAAACACCAACTCTTTGAGGGCGGTAAGCTCCAACCTTCCGGTCGCCTGAGGCCCCGATCACATTCGAACAGCACGATTACAGCTATAAAATAAAATGTTGCCATAATCGATGTCAATCGAGCACTATAAAACAGACGTACCCTCTTGCATAAACCTTTAAATAATCACAACATTAAATCGGGATCGGTTCATCCCAACAAGACATGCGGTCTCGTTACCATTACCTCGTACATGTATCACGGACTCCGGACTCAATGGGTCCGGTATCCGGAACTCCGGACAATTAGACCCTCATTTGTACGCAACCGAGGTTACAACCCTTCGGTGGGAATCGGACATGGACGCCGTTGGAACGTGTGCTGTTTATTCACCAAACAAACAACTGTAGCTGAAGTGACTGTCGGGAATTGTTCGAATTTAGAACCGAACAGTACCTTCGAATTCGTTACCTGTTTTGTTGCATTCGAGTATCGAGCACTGTTGGGGAATCGAACAAGAAAGTTTCTTTTGTTGGGTTACAACAATGTTTTGTATTTTGCGGTGAAGAGCGTGTGTTGTGTTCGAAGTTTGAATTGTTATAAGCATTTTTAGTATTATCATCATAATAATAAGACTTTGTTATTTTCGGTTTTTGTATCGTTGTATTGTTTTAAAGGGGATTAATAAATAATCGTATTGTATAACAGGGTCTTTATTTATTGCCTGAAACAGGCAAATAGGCGGACGCGGACGGCCTTTACAACACCAAGGGTGTTGTCAACGCGCTGCCGGCTTCTAAGAAATTTTATAAAGCCCTTCTTAAACGACCCCTTGTCGTCGCGTAGAGGGAAAACCTCGGCGGGAAGTTCCCTCCAGATCATTGTTGTACGCGGAATAAACATTCTAGAGAACCATTGCGTAGTTGAGGTTGCGGTTATAAAAATTAGGCGTTATCACCAGATCAAACAGTTCCTTGGAGCACTCCGTTGTACAGGCGGTAGAATACCCAGAGGGACGCAAATTCTCTCCGAAGGCTAAACAATTCTAAACTGCCTGTTAGTATGGGATCGTCGACTATACGAACGGCGCGACGCTGGAATGAATCAAGAGGGTCAGCCTGGTAAGCGGGTGCTCCAGCCCAGTAGTGTGGGCAGTATTACATATGTGGCCTAATTTGTGCTTTCTAAAGCACAAGTCTTTTGCCGCGGGGAGAAATACTGCTTATTGGTTTTTAGATTGAGTCTTGGAAATTAGTTTTGACATGATGCTCTAAAAGACAGACAGACAGGCAAAAATTCAAAAAATTGCATTTTCGGAATCTCCGAATTATCCCCCCTGATGTTTTTCACATTTTTAAATTTATTTAGAGGGTTTATAGTATAAGCGATAGTCAACCTTTTGCTTATAAGGACCACATGCATGTATTAGATAAGGTGTTGCGGGCCACAACATTTATATACACCCTAGACGCGTAGTTTACCGATGTACTTGTCATCTGTGCCGGCTTATTATTAGGTTCTCTTTACCTAGTTTGTAATCTAGTTACTATTATTATAGACTTTACCTTCCCCCCCAATAATAAATACATTTATTAATTATTTTGATTGGAAATGTATTGCATTTAATTTGTTTTTTTTTTTTTATATCTTTCAAGACCACGGGCCATAAAAATGGCCCGGACTTTTGGGGGGCTTGCGTGGGGCCATGGGAAGGCCAACACGTAGAGGCCCCTTGACAAATTTAATGTAAATGTGGCGTGACACTGACCGGCGATTATCCCTGTCTACACCATATAGTAATGCACCCAAGGACAAGCCCCGGCCAGTGTAGGACTATTGTGGGAAATGAGGACAAAAAGTACCGGGCTATTGTGGTGAACTGCTAATGGTACTAGGGGTCTGGGAATATGGGAACTATGGCGTCTGCCCGTCGCAATGTTCAGGGAACATGGAAAAATGGGCAGACGGTGACTCGCCACTCCCTGCATGGGCCCCAAAAAATGCCATAAAGACAGGGGCAACATGGGTGTGAGTGGCTAAGGGGTGTAGAGAGGTGGGCTGCAGGTTCACCGAAGCTACTTCCGACGTTAGGCCATTTATCACTTCCACCCCTGGAGCTTGAGTCTTAGCTCTAGCGATCTCCACTCCGTGCCGGCTGGCTAAGGCAAGCACGGAGGCGGGGGCCTTGGCCTTTTTTATATTATTATTAATATTTAAGCTAACGCAATTTACTATGAGGATCTAGGTGGACGTTAAGCCTTAAATGAAGATAATTAATTTTATCGTGACTGTTATATGAAATGAATTTGTTTCCTGCTAATACTATATAATAATAGTATATTTTTGTGCCCCAACATCATTATCCCGGATATTATCACGAATAGTTCGTAACATTAGTTCCCTTTGTTATAATTATTTATGTGGAGTACAAACAATCTAATCCAATAGATCTCTACACTCGAGATATTCCGATACGCCATTGTCTCGACTATCGTATTCATAGTTACCCTGAATAGATATCCCTTGAGCGTAATTGTTTGTTTTCACTCCACGTCGGCTTTTTCCACTCGTGTATACCTTTGTCGGTGTACTGAATGGGCAATGATTGCTTAATAATCTGTAAGGATCGGAGATTAGAGAATCGTGACTCGCATCATATTTAATGGCGGCTAGGGATGTGATTTTTAAATATCGAATAAGTTAGTGTTGAATCAATCTTAATATAATTCGTTCGTGGACCCGGCAGACGTTGTCCTACCCTGAAAAAATTTAAATCTAGAACCCGGTTGCAGCGCCGCCTACCGGGTCCAATTGTGAATCTAAAACCTCCTGCGATGCACTCAGAAATACACAAAAAACTTGGAAACCGATTCCAGCGCTAGCTAGCGGTTTCAACTGTGAATCTAAACCATCCCGAGAACCGGAAACTACCAAGCACACATTTAAAATTTAATAATAATCGGTCAAGCTGATTTTGAGTTTTAGCGAGACTAACGAACAGCAATTGATTTTCATATATAAGATTTTACTTTCTGTTCATAGCCTAAAGAAGTAAAAATCACATCGAACAATTTATATCACACTGTTCTAAGTGCTACGGATAAAAAAAATATGTTTTAGGTACTGTCAAGTGTGGTATACGCTGTGTATGAAAATGTGATGAATTGAGTAGTCGTTGACGTCGAGTGCATGTTACCAGTAAGAACTTTGAATCTTTTTGTAAACACTTGTAAATGTCAACGTAACTATCGATTTACGTTTTATTCATATTGTTACGAGTGCGAGACTCGAATCAAAATGCCGTTGGAATTGTTATAGAGTTTATTAGAACTATACAAACACGTATAACACAGGTACAAATGTAACCGAACACAACAAGTCCAAAAGTAATGCAGAAGGTCGTAATTCAATAGAACGCGCAAAGTTCGTCACTTATTAGATTCCCGATTATAGTACACACGTCTCGCTTCTATCGTGGTTCTCGCTGTCCTCTTCCCTCCATCATGCCATCGTTTTATACTGCACAAATGCAATATGCCCGCCCGGCAACGCTGACTGAATTTTCTAGAATCAGCTTGTATTTTAAAATCCGTAACACCTGGCTAATGATTACAATACAATAATAGGCCGTTCTCTAGAAGCTTATGGCCAATAAATAAGTAAACAAAAGAAGACGATCGTAAAAGAATTACAATAGTGTCAATGTTATTAGTTACTAGTTCAAATTCCGACGGGTAATAAAATGTGTTTTGCAGGTGGGTTTTTATTGAGTTAGAGTAAGTTTGTAAGCTTCTGTAAGAACTTTAAAGAAGTCTACAAACTTACAATATGTACAAGACCGTTAATGCAAAATTGGAATCGGCATAAATCGCGCAAAGATTATCGTTATAAGATACTCGCGCCGAAAGTACACTAACGCCTCGATCCCTCGAATGTTTGACCTTATATGTTTGGAAGAATAGTCATGGCCTCCTAGCAAGATGCCCACTAGTCCTTGAAATTCTTCGGCTTCTATGAATTTGCAAACAATAGAAAATCAGGATAAATGACGTCTTGCCGGAAAGCGTACAAAAAAAAATAACGCGGACAATATATCATACAACTTCGTAATGGTAATAAAACCCCTGTAAAGGAGTAGTTATCGGCTCGTAACAATATGTACAACATGCATTTTCTGGAACAGTATTAATTTTTTTTTTTCAAATAAGTTACTTGATACTTCTGGTACTCGAAAGAATTTATTAGCTCAAGCGTTAAGTCATGTCATAACTAACAGTGGTCCTAAAGTAAGATTTCAGCACGAACTATATTTTGAGACGACAATCCGTCTAATTTAAAAATTATTTCAATCGTACAATATGAATGTGCAATACAACATTCCATTTTTACCGATTATCATTTAGTCTTTTTGTGCAGGATTATTGCCCTATTATATCTGAGTTACAACCCTATTTCGAACATCCTTTGTTCCAACAATTCAATCCAACGATAGTTCGGCTCTTATCAGAAGCAACTTTATTTTTATAGCTACCGTTACATTAATTATACCTCAGCAGTTAATTTTTGATGATAATTAGCAAATAACATTCAATGTTATAGCGCGATTCGGTTTTATGTCGTCAATTATTAACAGTAACTGTTATTTTGTCGGTAATTTTTGTTTATCTTTAATGTGCGTTTAAATTGAATTATCACTTCGAAGCCCTGAAAAGAATTTTAGGATGTTCAGAAAAAAAACATGTTTGCTGATAGATTCTGCATCTTGTTGATACACATTAATGATATAGAGGTATTCGTAAATTATACCTATACCTTAAGGTAAGAATGATGGTTTGACTGTGGTCTGTCTGTCTGTCTGTGTGCTGATTATCGCAGGAGCTATTAAACCTATGCACACAATATGTACTTAGAAATGTCGTATGTGTATAAAAAATATTTTAGTTTGATATATATCCGTTAGTCTACTTTTAACAGATTTTAAAAGACATTGATAAATATTAATTGTATTACAAATATTTTGAATCCCAATTCAAAATACACCTAGATACATTAAAATACAAGATGTAAAACAGCAGTTGGGTATAAATTTGATACTTCAATTTTTTTTATTACTGTATAGGTTTGCGCTTGACCATTATCTCGCGCGATTTCGAGCGGAGATATAGTCTAAGATGGAGCACGCTTAGGTAGGTAGAAGGTACCCATTCACACGAGACTTGAAAACACCCAGGTTGTGGTTTCGGGAAAAACAGACTCCGGCAGAGAGTTACATTCCTTTGCGATGCACATAATGAAGGTGGGACTCAAAGTGCTTTGTTCGTATGGTTCATATGGCTGTATGTCCACCATATAGCGGTGCCGCATGCCAGTACGTCTGGTTGTCCGATGATGCAAGGGAGACGGTGGAATAAGATGAACTAGGAACAAACCTGTGTTTTAAGATAGTATACGGTTTCATGCAATTATTATTAGATTAAAGACAAATAGGAGTGCGTTTGCAGTTTTTTTTATATAGGTTTTGCTTTTTAAGTTTATCTATATAGATATCTTCCCTGCAATCAAAAACCGATCGAAGCTGGGCCGCTCAGATATTAATAACTTAATTTATATTTAAGGGAAATTCGTTAAAAAATTAACCCTGCCCGTAGTCGAATTAAAAACTTTTTTGACCGCTAGACCATAAAGGCTGTAAAATGTAATATTATTTAAATTATAATTTTCAATATACTTACATTCATATTCTTGAATTTTATTCGTCAGTGGCACAGTAACCTCATGGATTTATTCGTGTAAATGAATTTACACTATAATAATATTATTGAAAAAGGGGAGCAGAGGCAGGGAATTGTTATCATCATTCAAATGATAGGTGCAACTTTAAAAACTATCCGACTGTACGGCTAATATAATGAAATGGTTAGTAAGAAAAATACATTACCTAAAATGCTAGATTAAAGCCACAGAAGCATATTAGTGCCATCAATTACAGCAACTGTTCCCCATTACACTGCGGGGAATTACGAAAGTCGGCTACCGTGAGGGGCATATTGCATAAAAGGTTTATAAAATGCCCGACCGACGGCCCGACGGACGTCCATTCAACTTTATTGTGCCATTAATGGTCGAATTAAGGTCATCTGTGCGAAATGATTTCAGTCTTACGTGTTGCACACGAATGAAATTATTTGTGCGTTTTTAATTCAAGTTTTTTACTAGGTTGTCTTATAAGGCATGAACGAGTTTTGAAATTAGCGTTTCCTAACAAGTAAATTAGCAAGGAAGAATACTGAGATGATAGTCTTTTTCTTATAGTAGTATAGGTTCGCGATTGACCATAAGCTCACCCGATGTGGAGCGAAGATATGATCTAGGATGGAGCACGCTTATCTAGAAGATAGCTATTTACACGGAACTGGAAGACATTTTGCGTATGATGAAGCTAGACGCAAAGCGCTTCGTTCTTATAGGTAGAATATCCACCATATATTGATGCCGCATGCCGGTGCGTCTAGTTGTCCGATGATGGAAGGGAGATGGCGGGACCAGATCGAAGAGCTCAGCTGCACACCCTCCAAAATGTATCTGTTAAAAAACGGATAAGCTGGCAATCCTGCGTCGATGTTCGAGATTTTGAGTTTTCTGGTCGAAAAGCTGATCATCGCCAACCAGCCTTCTGGCTATACTTATTATTTATTATGTATATTTATTTTTATTGATTTTTCTATTGCTGTATCATACTAAACTATAGATAGATATGTATATGTAAGAAATATGGCTAACAATGACGGTGCAATAATTTATTCTTATTTTGATAGAAAAAGAAACTAGTAAAGCAATCAACCAACTAATAACTCGATTTTGTGTAAAATATCAACGTAAAGTAAAAAGATAGCCTCGTGTGGATAGGTATTTTCTAGGTAAGCGTGCTCCATCTTCGGTTGCATCATCGTTTGACATTAGGCGTGATCGTGGTCAAACGCGAACATTAATTTTTTTTATGATTCTTGGAGATTGTCGTTCCTACTATTCATTTCTATGCCTTAATATTCTTTTCTTCGCCTTTATTATTACATTTTTATTCAACTTCAGACTTTACACACAGAGTCGTCCATGGTCAATCAAATTAACATATGTTACGTACTTCGGTATTCAGGGGTTGATTTTTCGGATCACGGTTGCCCTTTACGATCCGCCATAAAAGGGAATGGGTCAGGTCAATAGACCAGTGGCCGGAACCTCGATTCAATGGGAATAGTTTAGTTTCTGCCTTCTAACATTTCAATTGGCATACGTTGCAGTTCTTATTAGGGTTCCTGCAGCACCGGAATATAAGTACATTATGCATTTTACAATATTTTAAAAATATTAACTTATGGATGGCTTTGAAGTGTCGTGTTTATTTATTTATGGTTTGTTTACAATTACTAAACCATAACATTAAAAGAAACAATATAAGAAACAGTACTGAAATAAGGGTGTAACCTTTTACAAATCAACACAGCTTAGTTCTAAACATACATACATACATACATAGCTTCACGCCAGTTCTCTTGCGGGGTAGGCACGAACAACAGAGCGCCATTCAGGCTTATTCTTACCACCTCACTCGCTTCTTTGACATTCATAGCTCTTGTCATGCACGCTAGTCTGTTCTTAAGGTTCTTGACATCACCTTCTGCTAGTATACGATAAATTTGATCATGGAAGGTGTGTTGTGGCCTTCCACGATTTCTGTATCCATCCACTTTTGCATTGTATATCTGTTTTGTCATTCTTTCATCATGCATTCTTTCCACATGCTCGAACCACCGGAGCATTCCTTTCCTTACCTTCACCCCGACACTCTCCTTCAGACCAACTCTCTTTCTTACTTCGGTATTACGAACACGGTCCGCGAGCGTCACTCCGCAGATTTTGCGCAGTGCTCGCATCTCGACCGCGTTTACTCTACTTTCATGCTCTTTCTTCCATACCCAACTCTCGCTTCCATACGTGAGCGTAGGTACCAGCACCGCGTTGTGTATGGCAAGCTGGGCCTTCTGGCTGGGGTTCTTAGCGCCTAGAAGTTTACCTAACGCTCCATTCACACTATTCACCAAATTCACTCTTCTTTCTATATCAGCGGTGTACCTTCCATCCCTGCTAAAAGTACATCCAAGATATACAAACTCATTCACTTGCTCCAGCATAACATCATCGACCATTATCCTTGCATTCGTTCTGGTTGTTTTCTTCGCATTCAAATAAACATAACAAACATAAACACATTAACAGACTTATACACGTATATTAATGTACACTTACACACAATAATATGTAAGTAGTATGCTAAAATAATATTAATTTATTTTAAAACAACAATTAAAAATCTATTTGACACGTTCGAATTATAATGTTGTAACTTATTACAGTGATACAAAAGAAACGCTGGTCTACATAGCCATTTAAGCGACGGTCAAAATATAATAATCGCTGTTTAGCCATTTACTTTTGCGATTATTTTATTTTAACTATCGGTTAAATGTATATATACACCAGCCTTAGAGGGTTATGTCAAATACGTCAGCTGATTTGATGACCAACTACCCACCTTATTTAAGACATATGAATAATAAATAAAGGTTTTTTTAGTTCTATAGGCACTCTGCTACTAGTAGCTAATACTTATAAGTATTTTCATAATATATAGAATAGAATACACTTTATTGCACACAATGTTACAAAATAAATTCATACATAGAATCGTAATGATAAGTACAATGGGCGGTCTAACCGCTGGAAGCAATTTCTTCCAGACAACCTTTGGATGCGCAGAGACTTGGTATGCCTGGGAATAGGTATGCAATAGATATAGTATATTAATATACCCTAAATATAAAGGAAAATGTTACATAAATTACAATATAAACATACATATGTATCTAAATCTACCAGTTGTGTGTCGTCAAACAACACCATCCCAAGTATATAACTAAATAACATTATTATTCAGTTACAAGTTTGAGATAGTGTTGTTTCACGAGGTCAATAAATGAATGCACAGACTTGGCTTCTCTTATGTTTTGAGGTATTGATTTCCAAAGCCTTACAGCTTGCGCATTTAAAGATTTGTCATAAAGCTGTTTAGTATGTGTAGGCATTCTTAGTCGGTAATACAAAGATGGTCTCAGATATACATTTTATTAGTACACTAGCGGCCCGGCGCGGTTTCACCCGCGCTCTGTCCCGCACCCGTGGTATAAATCGTCATGTTATATAGCCTATAACACTCCCTGTTAACGTAGCTTTCTAACAGTAAAAGAATTTTTAAAATCGGTTTACTAGATCCAGAGATTACCCCCTACAACATCACAAACTTTACTTCTTTATAATATTAGTATGGATAGCAGCCCACTTCTGAACTCAAACTCACCTATTTCTAAATAAATACATAAGCCTAAAATCTTGCAAAATTCAATTAACTCATAAACAAAGTGAAATATATAGTATTCCACGTCTATGCAGATTAATTAATTTTTCATTATACACCTTGATATAACAATTTCAACGAAATTAATCCATTTGCAAAGCGAACAGCACAAAACAGGGGCTGTTTTATTTCAATCAATTCGTTTTAATTCGAAATACCCGACCATCAAGTTTTACGTCTTCACTCCCCCAAGAGTTGTGTTAATAAATTTTACACCCCGACCTCTGGGTAATTGATTCCCTAAATATTATATCGCGTGTTTGTTTTGTATTTAGAAAATTTATGCCATTCTGCCATCGATGCTTTGCTAAAATTTTCTTTAGATGTGGTTGTAGAATAATGATTGTATGAAAATTACACATTCTAATCCGAACTAATATAAAAATCATAACAAACAGTGTGGGGGCGATATTTGCTTTCAAAAGTTCAAAAATGTTGCCCTCATAAAGTACTGTTTGAATTATGGAGTGGTGTAGAATTCTGAAAACATGAAGTTTTATAAAATGGGTTTGAACCAGATCCGTAAGAAGTTTGAGAGATGTGAGGTTTTTTGATTGCATATTTTCTTAATTCGTCTCTAAATGATAAAAATAACACGATCGTCATTCTCATGGACTCTTCACTATGCGTAGACTGATACGCACTTGCCTGATTATCCTAACCAAATATTATAAATGTGAGTGTAAGTTTCTTTGTTTGTTTGTTACGCCCTCACGCCTTAACTACGAAACAGATCGTCACGAAATTTTGCATGCACGTTGTCAGGGGTATAGAAAACGACGATAAAAATAACACGATCGTCATTCTCATGGACTCTTCACTATGCGTAGACTGATACGCACTTGCCTGATTATCCTAACCAAATATTATAAATGTGAGTGTAAGTTTCTTTGTTTGTTTGTTACGCCCTCACGCCTTAACTACGAAACAGATCGTCACGAAATTTTGCATGCACGTTGTCAGGGGTATAGAAAACGACACAGGGTGGGTATCTTTTATCCCGAAACAAAGTACTGTTCTCGAGGGTCAAACAAATATAGTCGAAGAGAATGACTCTAGAGTCGCGTTTTATTGGCGCCACCGTTGCAGTCTATAATATTATAAATTTCTAAACATGCCGTCTCTGTACATTGAAGCTATTAAAAAAGAACAACCGGAATAGACTATATAAATTATGGAGACCACGATGCCATTTTGTAGATATCTTTTCTGTTTGTTCGGGATTCACGTAAAAACTACTTGGCCGATTTCGATGCAGCTTTCGTTGATCGACAGCAAATTCTTAGACTTATAATCTGCGCTACTTTTTATCCTGGGAATCGCGCGAGAATTTTTCTGACAATAATTTAAAATGCCCAAATTAAAAAGAATCGAATTCCAATGCGATTTTTTTCACTGATCGATAGCAAATTTTATGTAATAAAATGTGTAGTATTTTTTATACCTGGAATACCGCGGAAATTTTCCGAGAAGCGGTTTGTAGTTGTCCGTGTGCATAAAAATTAGCTTATTCCGACACAGTTTTCACTAAAACGATAGCTGCGGTACTTTCTGTTTCTGCTTCACTTAAAATCTGGTAATGGTAATGCTATTTTTTCTTAATATTATTATTATATTAGATAAAAAATGGCATCACCATTAGCAGAAATGGCGTAAGCCGAAATGAATATTGAAAAGCTACCAAAATTTCAAACATTTACATCATGAGTTTTCGGTTTAATATATATATATATATATATATATATATATATATATATATATATATATATATATATATATATATATATGTATGTATATATATATATATATGTATGTATGTATATATATATATATATATATATATATATGTATGGAGAGAGAGAGAGAGAGAGAGAGGGAGAGACAGGGAGAGAGGCGTGCCACGGAGACACCATTGGAATTGACAGAATACCGAAATCAGACAAAATTACGATTGAGATGATAGTGTCCGGCAATTTTGACGAGATAGTAATAACAGAATTGAACCCCTGGTCCCGGGTACTGTCAAAGAGTTGCATATCCACTTCATGACATACATATACTTAATTAACTTGGGAGAAACCGCCAGTAAACGCTAGTAAATAAATAAAATAAAGTAACTTTACATCTAAACGACGTCACGAACTGAAATAAATTTTTCTAAATACATATTCGCGACAGTAAAACATTTTCTGCGAATAGAGGTGATTAAGTACGGTCGTTGAAAAAACCTAGCGTGTACACATAGGAGTAAAAAAGTGGAAGAGTGGGGGTCTACCCCGCCAGTTGGACACTGAGTTATGACCGTGAGTGCACTATTCGTGGGGGCTACTACGGCACGTTAATGTGTGTTTTAGTTGTAACTCACTTTTTTCTGCCTTTTTGGCTTAGAAATTTTGTTTGCGGTATGTATGAAATTGCTGTTCCATACTGTGTTTTTATGTTTGAAGAGGCATTCAAAAGAAACAAAGCGAATGCTCGCAAACTTTGTGGTAATTTATAGAATGAATAGGTCTTTCAACATTACTTTTCTTGCGTAAACTACATCACAATTGCATGATAATCGGTTTAAACCCAAACCCATGAAGAAGAAACAAACAAATAAAAGGAGGCTACTGCTGAACAAACCAAACTATGGGCATATTTCGAAGTGTGCTGTCAGAGCATGTTTCGGATAGCTAAAGATTTTTTTTAAATATTGTTTTTCGTTAGTAACCTACACAGATTTAGATGTGGTGCCTAATGGGATTGACAGGTCCAATGTCCAAGTGGACAAAAATCTAGTAAAAAAATTAAGAGAAAAAGCAGACATTTTTACATACTTATTTACTTGAAAGTATGTTAACTATTTAAATATTGTAATTGATTATTTTTGTCTATACTAATATTATAAAGTGGAAAGATTTGTATTTTTGTATGTCTGTAACGAATAAACAAACTCAAAAACGACTGGACCGACTTTAAATATTCTTTCACCATTGTTACTTTGTGTCCCGGGAATCCCGCGAGATTTTCAAGCCAAGCGTGGACGGAGTCGCGGGCATATCTAGTATTCATATAAAAGAGAAGGCACTAAAATACCTATAATTATCGTCCTATTTTTAAAATATCATCATAGAAATAAAATTATTGACGGTTTCGACAATAATTAATACGCTATTCGAATCTTTAAAGTTATAAAGTCATGAATGACTATATCCGCTCGTAAAAAATCTAAGCGCCATCAGCGTTTTGTAAGCTTGTAGAAAGTATCTTGTGTCATTTCACTGTCAACCCTGTTATTATGTTATATCTCTATGATTCCCATACATTTCTTAATTCACTATACTACAACCGAAAGAAGCAGAGATATTGAAGCTGTGCCGCGTAGCTAATTTATATATGGGTGGTTTAATGTATTTGAATTTTTCAGAAATCTGTTTATATTACACAATGCATCCCTTACTTACGTAAATTGTAATAAATTCCACGTAAACCGAATAAACCGTTCTTTCACATATGTTTAAAAAACTAAAATATTGTGTAAAATAGAGCAAAGAACAAAAGACGAAAACAAAGGAAACAGTGGTCACCAACTTGCAGTCCAATCAATTTGCGTTAAAAGAATGATATGCCCGCGGGACCGGCATTCGTTTCGAATCCATTAGGTGCTTTATACACGGCCTACTATCAACTTCTATATACATTTGACTTCCCTTTTTGTTTTTGAAAGATCATCCATTACCGACCTAAAAGGTTTCGCGGAGAGGTCCTTTACATCCCAAAGGCTCTTTCCAGTTGTAGGTCTACGCACGGTATAATGGGAATTAGGTTAATATACCGCTAAAATGTGTTGATGACATCATAAAGCCTGTACTACTTTCGTATATTTTTATGTTGCCAGCTTTATTAAATTAAGGCGGCTGTATTAAACTTTCTTCCCCGAAGGAACACATCTGTCAAAATCGCTGAGAAAAAAGTCAAAGTTTGTAAAAGTTGGTGACCCCTGTGAAACGAAGTTTCCTGTAAAGTGCAATCCAAACTGAGGAGATGTCAAAATGGCAATCTTAATTATTCTGAAGTCATAATCTTTGTTAAGCAGCGTATATTTCAAAAATATATTAAGATAATAATATAAATTTTAAACATGCCATGTCTGTACATTGATGCTATAAAAAAAAAACAACTGGAATAGACTATATAAACGATGGAGAACACGATGCATTTTTTTAAAGATTTCTTATCTGTTAGTCGTTTTGTCTGTTTGTTTGGAATTCACGTGAAAACTACTGAACCGATTTCGATGCGGTTTTCGCTGGTCGACAGCTAATTCTTAGACTTAAACTTTGCACTGCTTTTTATCTAGGGAATCCCGCGGGAAATTTTCTGGGAATTTAAAATGGCAAGATTAAAAAAAATCGAATTCCAATGCGATTTTTTCACTGATCGATAGCAAATTTAATCTAATAAAATGTATGATTTTTTTTTATCCCGGGAGCGGTTTGTAGTTGTTCGGGTGCGTAAACATTAATTTGATTCGACACAGTTTTCACGAAAACGATAGCTTAAATTCTTTTTTAAATGCTGTGTGTGTCCCGGGAATCCAGCAGGCATTTCAAGTCAAGCGTGGACAAAGTCGCGGGCATATCCTAGTAATTATTATATGACTGTAGCTATAGCTGAAGAGACTTCAAAAAGGGCGTAAGCTGATATTTAAAGTATCATCAACCAGGTAGACAACAGCAACACGGGCGACTGCAACCATTTACCACCACATGGACTGTCTGCCCGTTTGCCTACAAGCAAACAAAAAAGACTAGCGGAACGCTTCATAACTCAAGGGGTGGGGCTTTTGTGCCAATTTTTTTTATTAAATAAACCACGACGACTTGAATACTAAAACAAGTTATCACTTTTGTCAAAAATGATGCATGTTTTAATTAAACCTATTTAATACCTAGTTTAATGTTTATAATCAGTTGTATGTATCCCATTTTCAATAACTGGAATTTTTATTTTACATTTTATCTTTATATGAAGGTGATGTCAGGAGCCTTAAGAACAGACGAACTTGCATGACAAGGGTTATGAATGTCAAAGAGGCAAGTGAGGTGTGTAAGAATAAGCCTAAATGGCACTCTGTTGTTCGTGCCTACCCCGCAAGGGAACTGGCGTGAAGTTATGTATGTATGTATGTATCTTTATATGCCATACATGATATGTGAGTAATTTCAAATCTGTAAATTTTATATATATTTATTGTTGATGTGTTGTATTTTGTATATAATATTGATTACATAATTATTTTGATTACATCAATTATTATTGTAAAGGAAATGGAATATTGAAATGGAATCTGACGTTTAAACATACTGTTACGAGTTATGGGACTCGAATTAAAATGCCGTTGGAATTACTATAGAATTGAACTATACAAACACGTATAACACAGGTACAAATATAACTGAACACAACTAGTACAAACGTAATTCACGATTCAATAACACGCTCAAAGTCCGTCACTAAATGTACACACGTCTTGCCTCGCTTGTGTTATCGCTTTGACTTACCATCTCTCCATTGGGCCATTGCCTTATAATGCATCGATGCAGTATGTCTACCTGGCGAGCGTCGACGCAATTTCCCAGAAGACGTAATCCGCGCACCTGCGTAATTATGCCTGCGAACGGCCATAAACGAATACAATACACAATAGTCTGTTTTGTAATTACAAATTTTAAACACAAAGTAAATAAAAGAAGATAGTCATAAAACAGTTTCAATGTTATTAGCTCAAACGCCCGGCGGGTAATAAAGGGTATGTTTTGTCTATAATTATGCAGGTGGCCCAAATTGTAACTACTATAAAAATAACTAGTAAAGTATACACCATACATTCAGTATGACATTATAGTTATAATAAATGGAAAACTCGCTCTGTTTTTACCTGACGTCTTTTCTGTGTGGCCCACGCCTAGAGCAGTGTGAGACATCTTTCGTTTTTTATTAAAGGGTAAACGTAGTCAGTGTCAAATTTCTATGCTAATACAATTTTCAAGACAGACAACGTAATTTTTGTTTATAAGGAGACTCGGATTTTTTCCTTCGTTTTTTCGAACATTTGCCTTCTGAGCTTTCACTTGGACGGTTTTATTAAAAAAAACTGCGAAGCGCGTATTGCTTTATATACATACAAGGGTTTTGTAGATGTGTTCAATGTCAACTGTTTGGTGTCGTAGCCATTTTAGAATAAACGGAACACTTCTCTCGGTTGTATTTTTCCTATTTGAGGCGGCGCGAGAAGGTTGGGGCCTCGAGGAAAACCTCTTTGCCTCGGCTTGTACACGGCGAGCGAGTAAACTTTGGTGTCGGAGTTTGTGCTATTGGAGCCTTTCCCCATAATGGTGGTCTCTCAACGGCTCTTGATGGCCAGCCTGCGGCGTACGATGGCTTTCGCGGGCTATGCGTTGGCTTCGTCTGCGACTTAGTTGGACATTGTTGGCGTTCGTTGGCCATTTCGGGTTTAGGTGGCCGCCTATGATTTCTGATGGCCTGTCAGCGGCTTTGTGATATTCGCGACCTCGTAACATCACCCTGATCGGGCAAGCGTCTGAGATCGCGGGCGTCAGCAACTAAGTGCGTTGCTGGTCCGCTGGCTGTGCGTGTAAGGGGCGATTCCGCTGAAGCTACTTGATCTATACGGATAAAATTTGTAGAAATATTTAATCAATATGCTGCTACATAATGCTTTGTTGATATATCGTTAGTCAGATCTTGAATAGTTGAATATTTTTTTAATTTATTAGGTCAATAAGAGGCGTGATTCTAATTTCCAGTCATAAAATTTTTTTCCCCCTAAATTATATTTAAAAAAGTATTCAAGGTAGTAGAACTTAATAAATACTTTCTACAAAATAATCTGACTTGGCTAAATATTCACTGAAATGTACTCACGGCTGATTCTATACGTATAGTTCTAGAATAAGAGCCCTAATGGCGGAAAACCACATCACAACCAATAAAATAATCTTCACATATGTCAGTTGTTTCATGCGTTTGACTGCCAATTATACTAATGAATAGTGGTCACGTATGATGCGGTTTACTTTGTTGCACTCAAACATTGCACACAGAGCAATATGCAAATTGTACATATTGGTAAACAAATATGGTACGACAAATAATATTCTATTCAATTTCATATACAAAATGTATAGGTGTTTGCGGTACAACAGTTAAACACATAATGGCGTACATTGGGCTCGACTGACTTTCATTAATCATTATAAGAGGGTTTATGGGTCAGACGGAAAGACAGATTGTTATTGCTATGATCATGTTCCAATTTTAAAAGAAGAATTTTAATAATAGTTGTTATACTAAATTGATTTATTTTTAGAACGTTCCCTAGTAAAGTATCTATATATTGTTACGACCTAGGTGCCGACAAAGACAAATTCACACCTGCAGTCCTGTAAAAACACATTTTATTACCTTTTCGGAATTTTGACTACTTTTGTTTACTTTGTGTTTAAAATTTGTGATTAGAAAGCCCATTGTGAATTGTAATCTTTTATGGCAGTCATTAGCCAGGTGTGATTCTAGAAAATTCGGTCCACGCGGCCGAGCAGACATATTGCATATACGTGCAGTATAATGCAATGCTATGATTGATGGACGAGACAGTCGAACGATAATCACAAGCGAAACAAGACGTGTGTACATTCGGTAAACTATTTGGTGACGGACTTTGCGCGTGTTATTGAATTGTGCATTACATTTGGACTGGTTGTGTTGTGTGTGCAAGTATATATAGGCTTTGACAACAGAACCTTAATAATGTTCAAATTTATAATTTAAATTAATTATTATGGTCTAATTTCGAGCACGGGCGACCACTAGTATCTATAAATCGTCAATAAAGTAAAAAACCTTAATAAAACAAATAGGTAAATTAAATTTGCTGCCACATTAAACATAACCTGTTCAATTTAACAAGACAAGAAGTGTATGAAAATTGATCTAAAGGTTCGGTCGTGAAAAGTTCCTATTTTATGACATTGGTGTAAATTTTAACGACTGAAAAGCATCGATGGTCAACTCGGTATTGGATTATTGTGTATTTCGGTCAGATTTTAACGTTTTACGGTTGTTATTATTACTTTATGTGGAATCGTAAAACCGTTGTTAAAATATGTCAAAACGTATGTTTGTCACAGTACGCTTTCGGAAGTTAACTCCATTCCCCCGGCTTTTTATGTTATCGCGTTTTTATGTTACGACTTAACTGCATTAGTATGGACGGCATGCCTGGCTTCCGTTCCTTGAGCATTTGTATTATTATAACTTACTTTTTCGCGTGTAATCTGTCATTTTATACGATGTACACGTGTAAGCGCGATATAAGAATCTTTTATTATATTTCCGGCGCAATTGGGTCACGCCTCGTTCACCGAATAATACTATATTCGATTATTAGATCCGCTTTTCGATTCCACAAAACGGTAAGTAGGCGTCAAACTGTACAGCCTCAAAAGATAATACCAACATCTCCGTCAAAGGTAGAGAAAGAAAGCGACGAATCTAATAAACGGGGTCCGTATCTATTCCGTTTGTTGCTACACGTCCAGCCGATAAAGGACCGTGAAGTCCTCGATCTTTGGCCCTCGTTAGCGTTTATCAATATGACGTGCGGGAATCGCGGTAGATCATGTTAAATTGGCAGCGGTGCACGTCCAATTCTGCGAAATGGAAGGGTATGCTCCCGGGACGGGCTTTCACAATAGACCTTTCGGAATAAGAGCCATTAATTCGCATTTTGTTTTATAAAGCCCGAAGTGACACGAATTGACGTTATGTGAGCTCATTTAGCAACGATTCACTCCGGACTTCCTTCTCCGCTAACTTTCTTATCTTTGTTAAAATTGCTTAAATTAATTAATTTCCAAAGACATCATATTATACCTTATACCTACTTATATAATATGTTTTTAATTTTGTCTGTTTGTTCGGGATTCAGGCAAAAACTACTGGGCTGATTTCGATACGGTTGTCGTTTACCGACATCGAATTCTCGGACTTAAAATCTGCGTTGCTTTTGATCCTGGGAATCCCGCGGGAATTTTCTTGGGATCAGTTTAAAGTGGCAACTTTAAACTGAGATCAGATTTATTTTCGAGCGGGCTCGAAAATAAATCTGATTCCGATGCAATATTTTCACTAATTCAAATTCTCTTTGTAAAACAACTGTGCCCTTTGCTCTAACGTCCTTGTGATCCAACGTGGATGAAGTCGCGGGCGAATCATAGTATCTTAATAAGACCATTACAGTTAGGTTTGTCCTTTCTCGTTGTGTTTGATCACCTCCATACATTGATATACAAAAAATCCTGTAAATCATTGCCCCTATACAATTTCTTTTGTTTAACAATTATTTTATTTATTCAAATACACGTTCTTTTTCATTCTTTCTAACATTTTCATCTTTCATCCCCTTTCACGATGTCTTTACTTTCCTATACTGATATGTTATCTGTCACACCACTAACCTCTATGTCATCTCTTGCATAGTCTATACTTTTCTTTTTCAGACCACTTTTACCTATATATTTATTATTAGTACAGATTCTCTTTCTTATTGTCATATAATTTTCATCCGTACTGAATACGTGCAAAATAATCTTCTTTGTTTTAGTTTCTCAATCACGGTTGCAAGTTTCTAAGCCTAAATGTACTGATTTCTTGTCTTATACGTAACAAAACACAACTATCTATAAATGCATATTTCGATTTATTTCAATGAAATGTATTTATTATACGGAAGCTCGTATGTCATATGTCTTGAAAGTAAGCTAACAATTGAACATATGGCAATAGAGGTGTTAACGTACAATGGTTATTGTTAAATATCACATTAACAAGATTAATATTATTCAATATTCTGCCATCAATAATGAAATCAGTTTAATTTATTGGAAATATATTCCGTTTCGAAATTACCTCTTAATTTCTTGCGTTGATTACCTTGACAACGCATTTACGGTACACCACTGTCGACGGGAAATAGTTGAAATAAATTACATCGACCACAAATGCTGTTATAGTATATACATTTTTATTAAACTATAGACGGCGTATCTCGGCAATGTACGGGATTTACGACTGTTTGCGGAACAACGAATCTGTTCATGCCGGTTGGAAACGATTCGAAGCGATTTCAACCGACCCGCATGAGGCACATAAAATCTCCTAGTATTGAGCCTATAATAAAATTTTCTTTTTATTCCTTCACGAGATGAATGACCACTCGGCATGGAAACTGATATTTATACGCTCGGGTCATCGGCCATTTCTAGCTTTATATGCCTTCTTCGAAAGATCCGTGGTCAAAACATTTGAGAGAGCTGTGTTAATTGAATCTTTGACTTGGTATTATTATGTACGGATAACACTAGGAACAATATTCCCCCAGTAAAAACTAAATGGTGATATCCAAAAATGTTTGGGGATTATGAGAGTCTTAATTAAAACTGACACAGATTAACACTCTGTATTGTATGTACTATTTGTAATATTGACCTAATACTTTTGTTAATCTGTTAAAGTAGATTCAAAATAGATATGAAAGTCATCATTATGAATCTCACTTAAAAATTAAAATCACTTTAAATTTATACAAAGAGATTATACTTGGTGTCGCTTAACTTTTGGCTTGGATTAATTTTATTTGCATTATATTTACCTAAGAAGGCTGCTTTAATCCTTTGAAATAAATTACAATTGCAAGATTATATAACCCGACCTATATAAAATATGATGTTTATAAAGGCAGTTAAACACTACTGGTAATGCTATGGAAGAAGATTACTAGATGTGATAAGCTAAAGCTTCCATATCCATGCTAAGGCATCATGGGATCTGCTATAAGTAATACGCCCTAGCGCATCAATGCACACCATCAACATTTGAGGTGCCGCTGGGATTTGGTACCCCCTTCTTTCTTTTGTTTGAAGCTCGCTGTTTGAACCTCCCCAATCTCAGTAAGACTTGTGGAGGAGGTGAGTATAACGACACCGTCGACCCCTTCTTAGTCCTATACGACGGGGTTCCAAATGCTCATTCCTCTTCATATGCTTCTTGGCAGTTTCCTTCTGCGGATGTTGACGTCACAAAAGAAGGCCACCGCTTTCCATCCTATTTCTTTGCGTAGCATTGCGCCCACTACAATGCATAATCACACTAATATTATAAAGAGGAACGCAGACACGCCACTCTCATTGCACGCCGGAGATGACTCCAGCCTCCAATCCAGTAATCTGGTATATCTCCTTACCGAAACAACCGCACCTGATCACTATCTCTTACTGTACCATTCGAACTGTTAGTCCCGAGCACTTATATGTTTTAAAAAAAAACAATTTTGGCTTACAGGAACCTTTTATTTTATTATTATGAATAATAATTGACTTGGAGTCTCAATATACGGGACCTCAAAGGTCTACCGGACCGATATGGTATTAGTTTTGAGCAATCCAGCCGGCAGGCATAAACCAGGTCCGTTGCTGTAGAGCTGTGGCTAATAACCAAGAGAACTCTATGAATTTGTAAAAAGATTTGGTATTTATAGGTAATTACTGCTGATCGACATTTTGGAAATCTATGTCAATGAGATGTTTGACTCAGCAATAAGTGCCTATTGCATAGGGTTGTAACACCTCCCCCCTTAAAACGGAGCATCAAATAAGGAAAAGATGCGAGTAGATTGAGACACCAAGAAGTTACAAACATTTACACAGTACATTTAACAAAATATACAGTTTTATTTTACAGCTAGAATTTTAAAATTACTATGTATCAATTATTAGAAAAGTTGAACAAATTACATATTTTAGTGCTTAAGCTATTAAGTAACACGAGAATTGAAATATTACAATTAGTCAAGAAATAGCAATGATTTAAGAATTTGTAACGAAATAGTAAAATATCCTATGAACTAGTAAAGATGTAGAAAACAATTTTGATCATAAGATCTAGTATGAACTTGTAAAGAACTAGTATAATTATTTTCATTATAAGAATTGGTAAAGATATGGTAAATATTTTATTCTTTGAGAACTGGTAAAGAAATAGTAAAACTTTAGTAAAGGAATAGTAGTTTTTATTCATTATTTCTATGAGACATTAACATGAACTAGTAAAATTATTTATTACTAAAAAATTAACAAAATTATTATTTATGGATTACTATAAGTTTTTTCTAATATATATGTAAATTTCTCCTCAAACTCGAGGGAGATTCTTCCGAGTTTTCAGATACTTCAAATGCTCTATTCTGAATCTGAAGATTTGTTTGGGTATTAGGCTTAGCATAACAATTATTGAATATTTTTATACAACAACCAGGCTCATTTTGGGTTGTATCTCGTCTTGGTTTCTTACAACATTTCTTATAAATAGTAAAAGACATATAAGCTAAAACACATACAGACAAGATTGTTGTAATTCCGCTAAAATAGTTTCCATATTTAATGTGGTAAGGTTGATTTTCTATTTTCTCTATTTCGTCACTGAACTGATTTAATCTATGTGTGACATAATGCAAGGAATCTAAATCGATGTGAGATAATTTAATAGGAGTTAAATATGGAATCGTATTATTTATCCTTTTCTTGGAACAGCAATCATCTTCTATAATATTAAAATTTGGAGAAAGTAAATACAGTTTAGACTCATACCCTGTAGATGCAACAAATTGTAGAAGATTATGAAAAGCCTTACAGCCTTTAGGAACCTTGAGGATTCCTGTTCCAACAATATCGTAGTCACTAAGAGTATTGTTACATTTAACAGATAGTTTAGTTAGATCAGACTGTACATATAACCACTTATTATTATTAAGTTTTTGCCAAACGTCAATATCACTAATTATTACTTTATAATCACAAGGTTTTGGTAATTTGTTTATATGTTTAGTTAGGATTATCACTTCACAAATTGGATTTGTTGCGGTAGGATGCACATCACTTAGTTTGCACAGATAATATTCTTTTGTTACACTTTTGCACTCACTCGTAGAGTCCATTGTTGAGTACATTAATTTATCATCGGTTATAGCAAGAAATCTAGTAGTTGGATTGATCATAGCAAAGGAATGAGGATTATTTATATCATGCGGAGTAGGGAGAGCAAAAATATGATAGAGATTGTATTCTTTTGTAAGTTTATTAACGGAATTCTTATGACGAATACTAGTTTAGATCCATTAACAAAGCTAGAAACTGATGAGATATCTAGGAGAGTGTGCATATTTTCTATGCTTAATGAGACTGGGAAGTTTTGAGCTATAATATTTTGGTTGGAACTTAGTTCATTATATAATTGAACTGGGGATAAAATAGAAGGATGAATTATGTTTTGTTTTCCGAACAGAATTGCATCTATAATGTCTTCAAGGTTAAAATTTAAAGTTATTAAAGAACTTTCTATTGCGCTAAAGGTTAAAGATAGATAAGAAGAAGTTTCTAATTTGGAAGTTGTTTGCAAAACGGTTTCTAAAATTGTATCTAATTTACCCATGTTTTGATTTAATATTTGTTCATTATCATTTAGTCTTCTAATTGTATTATTAAAAGTATCGATAGCGGAAGAGATTACGTGAATGTTATCTTTCATTAAAGACGATAGATGTCTCTGATCGTCTTGGACGGCATTGATAGCGTCAGAGAAGGTTTTTGCATCATCTTCATCTAAGGATCCGAATAACTGTTTAAGAATAGGTCCGCCAAAACCGAACCACGAAGATCTTTTAATACGATTTTTATTTGTGAGATGTGATACAGCTATAAAATTATTTTCTACGTTAACTAGGAGAGTTTCTAACGGATTTAATGTGTTAGAGCAGTCTGTTTGAATTTTACTTGATTTATAACTATTACAGGTTGTTTTAACGGTATTTATTATATTTTTAATATTTTCTATATGAGTTTACTATACATTCGATTGGAGCCAATATGGCCTCCAATAGGGGAGTCATGGTTATCCTTCAGGATAGCAGAAATTTGGTTAGGGGTAGGATATAAGAGTTTGTTGTGATAAATATTTATTTTAATATTAGTGTCATGGAATATATAAGTTATCATTTCGTAAATAATTAGAAATTTTAGTTTATCGTAAGGGTTATCGAAATCAGAGATAGAAATTTCATTAACTTGGGGGTAGAATATAACTAAGTTATTTTTTACTTCTTTTAATACTGCAAAGATACTTACTATTGGAGTGGAATGAAAAAGGATATTGAAAATTATGTAAGAAATTGTCCACTCTGCCAACAAAACAAAGCACTTCGAGCTACTAATAAAGCCCCTATGGAAATCACAACAACTTCAAATGAACCCTTACAAAGAATATTTGTAGGTCCTCTTCCAGAATCTGGTCCCCAAAAATACAAGTATATAGTCACATTCCAAGACGATTTAACTAAATATTCCATGGCCTATCCTATTGTTCAATCCACTGCAGAACAAACTTCTGAATATCTTATAAAATTTATATCTCACTTTGGTATTCCCAAAACTGTCCTTTCTGATCAAGGTGTCCATTTTATAGCCGACGTATATAAACAAGTAACGTCTCTTTTTAAAATTAAACACTTATTCTCATCTCCATATCACCCCCAAACCAATGGTGCACTTGAGAGAAGCCATAGCACTCTCAAGGAATATCTTAAATCCTATGTAAATGATAATCAAGACAACTGGTATAAATATCCCACTTCTGACACCAAATGTTAGTCCCGAGCACTTATATGTTTAAAAAAAAAACAATTTTGGCTTACAGGAACCTTTTATTTTATTATTATGAATAATAATTGACTTGGAGTCTCAATATACGGGACCTCAAAGGTCTACCGGACCGATATGGTATTAGTTTTGAGCAATCCAGCCGGCAGGCATAAACCAGGTCCGTTGCTGTAGAGCTGTGGCTAATAACCAAGAGAACTCTATGAATTTGTAAAAAGATTTGGTATTTATAGGCAATTACTGCTGATCGACATTTTGGAAATCTATGTCAATGAGATGTTTGACTCAGCAATAAGTGCCTATTGCATAGGGTTGTAACAGAACCCTTTTCATATTCCTGTAATACAACTAATGAGATAAAAGCGGAAGTAGACCGCCTCCACTATCTCCTGACTTGCTTTGTGGATCACCTTGTCCTCAGTCCATTGGCGAATCAAGGCTGTTTTTCAAGCGCCCGAATCCATTTCATCTCTCCCGGGCACGACCTCTTGTATCCTCCTGGAGTTCCTAGAGCTTATCAACTTCCAAGAACGTAGCCGCTGTCCAATACGTCGTAAGAAATCCCCGGATCGCTCTTACTGTCAGTATGACGCTCTGGCCCCTTTTCAAGAAGGTTTTGTTACTGCGATTGAGGGTCTCCGGTTTGTACATTAAACGTATGTTATCTGAATATTTATGTAAAGAGTGTAATGTAGATAAGTTATGCAGTGTTCATTCAAAACCGAGCCTCGTCACGTTACCGCCGAGTAATGGCCCAAAAAATTGGTCCGCAAAAATTAAGCTACGCCCAAACTTCACTAAGCCCGTAATACGTCCCTTGCATTGATAGAGAGGTTCAATTTTCAACATTTACGACCAGCGTTATATTTTTATAGGCAGTACATAAAATAACTTTTCGAATACATTAGAAAGAGTTTCGTTTGCTCTCGAGTAATATTTCAACGTTTATAAACGTTTTGCATAAGCTTCGACTGGTGTATAATGTTTATGGAATTAGCTTTAATGTCTGTGTGAAATGAGCTTCCTAAAGCGTTACTTTTGACGGTAAATTTTAAGTGGATAATATCTTTAAGAAATGCTAAATTTATACTGTGTTTAAAGCTCAACAAAGGCTTTATTTCTCATTTTTGTCATTTCTGAAGTTAATGTGTGTTTTTAATGCAAATTTGAGTCTGTTTTTATGTAATAATAGAAAGTTTTTGGTTTTAAAATATATAAATGTATATTAATAATAGTACATTATGGTACTAGTGTGTAACATTGGTGATTACCGCCGAGGCGCCATTGAGACTCGAGCCGTAGGCGAGGGTCTTAAGAGAGCCGAGGACGGTAATCATCAATACACACGTGTATCATACGACGTTTTTCAACACACTTGTGAATAAAATAACAACAAAAACTCATTTTATTTAGTAGATAAAAAAAAGTTATATATGAGTGAAAGTTTTATTTATTAAACACGTACGAGTTAAAATTATCAATTTAAATAAGAAGTTGCATGAAATGAGCAAGCAATAGGAACATTAATTTATTTGTTCTATAGAACACGATCTTTTTTTTTAATAAAAACTTTTTTAAGAACAAAGCAACTCAACTAATAAAATTAAAAAAAAAAATCTATAACTCACTAGTGAGTTATAATGTTTCTTACTCACAGTTTGATAATGGGTGTCATTCTGTGCCTAATTGCGGTGACCATAGAGCCACTTTATGAGCAAGTGTGTTGAAATAGTACATTATGGTACTAGTGTGTAACATTGGTGATTACCGCCGAGGCGCCATTGAGACTCGAGCCGTAGGCGAGGGTCTTAAGAGAGCCGAGGACGGTAATCATCAATACACACGTGTATCATACGACGTTTTTCAACACACTTGTGAATAAAATAACAACAAAAACTCATTTTATTTAGTAGATAAAAAAAAGTTATATATGAGTGAAAGTTTTATTTCTTAAACACGTACGAGTTAAAATTATCTATTTAAATAAGAAGTTGCATGAAATGAGCAAGCAATAGGAACATTAATTTATTTGTTCTATAGAACACGATCTTTTTTTTTTTTGAATAAAAACTTTTTTAAGAACAAAGCAACTCAACCAATAAAATTTAAAAAAAATCTATAACTCACTAGTGAGTTATAATGTTTTTTACTCACAGTTTGATAATGGGTGTCATTCTGTGCCTAATTGCGGTGACCATAGAGCCACTTTATGAGCAAGTGTGTTGAAAAATATATTATATTAATTTTTATTTTTATACCAGATCTAAGTGCAAAACGGTTGTTGGTAGGCTGCCAAAACTTTAATAAATTCATTATTATCTCAACAAAAATAATACGTCTTCGTAAATAAACATAGTAATTTTGTGTAATGAGATCATGGTAATAGTAGCAAGGTATGAAATGTGGCCGAAACTTTGAAATAAAACTTAAATAAAATACCGCGTTTAAAACCGTTGTTAAAACGTAGTTTTAATTATAAGATCATGTTTTACAAATTTGTTTGTTAATGGATGCAGCCACATTCAGGTCAGCAATTTGCCTTCGTCTTGGGGCATATTGCTGCGAGCCACACAACTGTCGCTGCGGCCGGGCCGTCGACCGGCTTGGCCACCATAGCCTATCGTGCGGCAGAAGCGCAGGCAGAATTCCGCGACACGCCGGCCTCAACGACATAATACGTCGGGCTCTTGTCAGCGCCGGCGTCCCGGCCGCTCTCGAGCCGATGGACGGGTTCGCGATAATGGCGAGAGAACTGACGGTAGGACTTTGAGAGTTTAGGAAGGCCGTTTGTGCGGAATGTTACCTGTGTCGACACTAGCGCCTTCCCATCTCCAGGAGTCCAAAGTCGGGGCTGGTCGCACTGCCACTTCTGCCGATTACCTCAAAAGGCGCAACCAAATATGTGTGTGAATAATAATAGATTTGGAGATTACAATTATTGCCAATTATATAATATCATTAATAAAATAACATTTTAGTACTAATACAATACATACAATTACAGTATTGAAATCTCAATAAATATAATTAAACAGAAAATTATATTTTTTGAGGTTTCAATATGGTAATTATCATTACGAACAATGACCGGATTAACTTAAATGATACAGATTTTGACGTACCTTCAAGCATTTTATAATTGCCTAAAAGTAACAAAACAATACCAAATATATTGCTGTATATCTTAAAGTTATTTATGAGAGGGGTTTCTCTCATATTTTATCTAAAATTAAACTCAATTATTTTACAATTTTCTGACAATGAGCCGAAAGACATCTAAGATATGTTTTCCGATCTCAATGCTGTCAGATACTCATACGGTAGCTTCAAATTTCAACTTCGACTAAAAGGGATTGAAATGCTTCCCACGATCTGCGCTATTTTTCAAGCCACTCTAGAATTCATAACTCGTTTTGACGTACGAGTCGGTGCCGCCTTGGTTCGTTCCCCGCGGAGCACTACTTATGACGCCTTCATGACTCCTTTATATGCGGTCACGTGTCGTTCACCAGTTCACACATTAGGGATGGTGAGATGGGCGAATGTAATCCATGTATTTTTATGATATGATGATACGATTTTGATGATATGATAGGTTTGCGTTCGACCTCAATCACGTCTAATATTAGAAGATGATGGATCGAAGATGGGGCACTTTTACGTAGAAAATACCTATTGACACGAAACTTGAAGACACCTGGATTGTACTTTTCAGGAAAAAAAGACTCTGCTAGTGACTTCCATAGCTCTACAGTACGCAGAAGGAACGTGGACGCAACACGTTTCCTTCGCACTGGTGCTATTTCTACTGTAAAACGACAGCGTAGACCACAGCGCCTTGTCGTCCGAAGATGAAATAGTGTAACCGCACACACTCCGAAATGAAACCCAGCGTCGATGTTCTAGGAGTTGAAGCTTTGTAATATCAAGCTGGCAACCTCTTCCCTCGTCTCTCAATCGACTCTAACGCTTCAAATTCTTATTTAGCTGAGCCATCGCAAAGTGTGTAAGATCAAGTACTCCATCAAGATCTTACTTGTGTATTATAATCGTATTAACAAATCGGCCAAGTACATTTCGGACCACGCACGTGAAAAGACTTTCGGTACAGGCAACAATTGTCCACTAGTTTGTGACTTACCTAAGAAACGTGACTAAGAAATCATCGATCTTATTCTTTGCTAGCTGATGCCCGCGACTTCGTCCGCGTGGTGCGTTTTTTTAACTATCCCACGGGAACTCTTTAATTTTTCGAGATCAAAAGTATCCTATATGTTGACCAGGGCTATAAGCTACCACTATACAAAATTTTATTTAAATCGGTCCAGTCGTTTCAGAGATCAGCCGATACAAACAGACAAATAGAGAAACAAAAAATTTGAAAAAAAACTAAATTAGTTCTATTTCACTTCTTACATCCCCCTGATTTGGTTTTTAGCATTTTCATTGTACAGAAATTCGACCTCTACAGTTTTATTATATGTATAGATGATATGAATTGTATATAAATCTTATGTCTTGTGTCTACCTAAACATCTGCACAAAGTTTCCTGACAATACTCTCATTCATAAAGCTGTGATCTTCTCCTTTTTCACTCATATTATTAACATCGTATGATTTTTTGATAATGTAGTTTAGTTGTAAAAAAAAATTGTAGATATATACAATTTTTTTATTTAATTTTATAGAAAGAACTATAAGAAAATTCATAAATTCCAAATAAATTACTGGTTAAGTTAATCCGTCCATCAAACACTCTGAGTACTGGTAAGAAGTTTGTCAAATTGATTGGATAATATAAATACATCTATACTTCTATACTAATATTATAAAGAGGAATGATTTGTATTTTTTATGTTTGTAACGAATAAACTCAAAAACTACTGGACCGATTTAAAAAATTCTTTCACCATTCGAATGCTGCATTATCCCTGATTAATATAGGCTATATAAAAATTAGGGATCCCTACTAAAATTTCAATAATGTAACCCACCAATCTAATCAAAATACTTGGCGCGGGAATCGAATTCTACGATATTGATGAAATTTTATGTGTGTTTGCGCGGGTCCGGGGTGGCTCAGATTCACAATTAGACCCGATAGGTGGTGCTGGAATCGGGTTCTAGATTTCTATTCTTTCAGGGCAGGACAACGTCTGCTGAGACCGCTAAGTATTACATTTTTTTTATTGCAGGAGATCAACAGACAGGCAGACGGCCCACTTGATGGAAAGCAGTTACCATCGCCTATGGACATTTGCAACAACAAAGTTGCTACAAATGCGCTGCTGCTCTCTTAGGGGATACTGGAACCTGGTCACTAATGCCGGAACACTCAGGACTCAAGGTTGTTATGGCGACATACTTATAAAAGTCTGTTGATTATGATGATATTCATACTAGGATAAACCTGTTTTATAGATGTCATCATCTTACATTTCACAGAATATTGTACACAAAATAACTAAAATTTCATATTTCATTTGGATGAAATAAATGTTGTATGATAATTTTCTAGAAGATCGATCTTTTTAATAGTAACATCACTACAACACTAGGTAAACATTGCAAATTACAAACATACCAACTCAAACGAGTTCCTGAAAGTTGCATTGACTTTTTCTTTTATTTATCCCTTCATTTCGAATTTAATAGAAACTGTAATACAAACAGTGCTTTACATCTTTTAATGAACTGCTTGGAAATGTTCGAAGCCGTTTTTCGCCGACGAAACTGCGGCCACAAAAAGTTCAAATTTTTGTTTAGGTAATTAGAACACGTTTCTATTGTAAGTTAGGTGTTTTATGGTGTCTATGCACGTGTCTAACGAACTGTGTTTATATGTTCAAACAATAAACAATTGTGGTGACATTTTTCTACAGTGTTGAGGTATCCAAAAATGCTGCGATAGTTATTTGTTAAATTCCCATTATGTGCTTTGGATATTATATAACTACCCTTCTTCACAATTTCACATCTATATGCATCCAGCCATACCATAGCATAGTTGATAAACTATAAAGGTGTCGCGTAAGCTGATACAGCCATGTATTAGGAAACTGGATAGCTGTGTAAGGAAATATCTAGTTATGCCACTTCCATCAGGCCCCGGTAAAATGAGTAGGTCCAAGAAATTCTAGTTTGGGGTCAGGAAGGATAATATACGTGCCAATGATCTGATACTGAGAAATTCCGGAGATCCTGCGAAGTGGAGAAGAGAGTAAGAGTCAACTGGGATTTAGCACTTCGATAAAACTGTCTTTAATAGTAGCTTTGTATAACGTTTCCACCGACGCCAATTCATCTTGGAACAAGAGTGGCGGGTATACTTTCCCTTATTTTGAAATATGGAGGCAGGAGACCATTGATGGGAAGTTTATGGGTTGATGTTATAATATAACTAGGATTCGCCCACGACTTTGTCCACATTGTACGGAATAAGCTAATTTATACGTGTCCCAACAATTTGAAATAACTTCCGGGACAAATTCCGTAGGATTCGCGGAATATAAAGTATCAAAGATTTTATCACTAAGAATTTGCTATCGATTAGTGGAAATATTTAATCGGAATCCGATTTTTTTCAACCGGGCTATTTTAAACCGCTGCCAAGAAAATTCCAGTGGGATTCCCGGGATATAAAGTACAGATTTAAAATTCGAGAATTTGCTATCGAGCACCAAACACTGCATCGAAATCGGCCCAGTAGATTTTACGTGAATCCCGAACAAACAAACAATCACAATTTTACAAAAAAATTCAAATTTTATAATATTATAAATTACTTCATAATTTTCAATAAGTTTGAGCATGTTATTTAATCACGTCATGCACGGCGTTCTTAAATACTAATTTAAGTTAAACTTTCGGACACTCCGCACCTTAACTGTCGTCACTCTACTATCGTTTTACTATTTTATCCGCGACTTAAATGTCTTTGTCAGCATTTCGCATATAACACGAAAATATCTGCAGGAATCAATATTTAGTCGTATGTGGGTGTTTGAATGGCATATGTTATCAAACCAATTTGAGAGCTGTCAATACTTGATTAGGGTCTTGCCAGTACGCAAATTGGGATGAAAATAGCGGTATGATGTTTGTTGCGGTCTGTCATAGTCAGTCTTATCACAACGATAATTGAATTTCAGAGTTTTCATTTGAATCATACTTATTAATTTATTAATATAGCAATTAAAATTTATTTTTATAGTAATAACAACTCAGGGTATCTCAGCTTTCCGTCAGTTACAACGGATCTACAACGGCGCGAAAGACGTTGTCGTCCTAGCGCTTAAAGGAATACCCCGCTTGACACTTTCCGTCACTCAGACACAATTTTATTCTGTCACTGGCTGGTGTATTGCTTGCTTTATCTCGCTCACTTCCTCTTTACCTTACATGCTTATTTAAGTAAAGAAGTCAATTACGTATTTTAATAAGAATGCCTAACTAAGAAATATCACGATGTCATCTAAATCCAAAATTGATCACAACAGATGGCGCATACAAACGCGCTATACCCATATATAATTGTCTATGACACCAGCTGAGACGTTGGACTACGCATCCAGTTGGAACAAGGGACTAAATGCGCGATAGACCAAATAATTTTTAATACCATAAGTAATCTTCGACTTAGATTACTAGAACGTCTGATCCCCAAAAGTACAAAGAAGAATTCAACTATGAGCGCGTTCTGTTTGTCGTCCTTCAGGACTACAAGCAGAAAAGCGACTCGTAACTTAGACATTTCTGCCCGTAATTGATACGAATGAGAACATAAACACAGCAACAAAACCTGACTACGACATAACTGTTGCTCCTAGTATAAACAGCAATAATATTGCCAAAGTAATGACCAAGTGAATAGTTCCCACGTCTCATAAGAGACGAGCGAAGGGTGTGGCACTCCACTCAATATACGCCAAATAAAGCTTTATCATCACTCCAATATCCCGCATCCGCGGACCGAATATGCCTCTTGATACACTGCCAAGGATAAATCAAATTTACTTCCCCTTACGACTTCTAGCATTATATTGAAATACCTTAAAATATACCTTATATCTTAACTTGTAAAGTATGAATTTGATTACTGACATGATCATACAAAATCAAAGTTCTGGTCTGGCATTATATTTGATCTAAATTAAGTGTTAAGAAGGATTTGTTATACATACGTCCAGAGCTGTTGACGACGGCCTCCGTGTAGGTTTATATTATTTTGTATTATTTTTAAATTATTGAAGAAAGAGAACTCTCGGTTGCTTATTTGCAACCAACAAAAATATATCATCAGCAAAAATCATTAAAGGTGCATTTCGCAGCTTCAAAAAATGTTCTTTCTAGTGTTTAATCTATGTATGAATTACAGTTCGTTCAGCCGTTTTCAGTAGCAATAAATCTGATAGTCTATATAATAAAACTACGTTTTAACGGTTTTAAGCGCGGTAATTTATTTGATTTTTGTTTTTCCGACGTTTTGGGCACTTTTCAGTGGCCGTGATCACGGAAGACAAAGATGTCTAGTGTCAACGAGTATTGTTAAAGTTTTATTTAGCCTAAAGGAATGGAATTACTCAAACACCTACAGTTTGGTTGAGGGCTCTATTGCATACATCGTCAGGCTGTCGCCTGATGATTGGGAGCTTGTAGATTATTCTAAAATTTGAATAATTATGAATGCTGGACACTGGCTATATAAACAAAACATACAACACACAAGGCTATTTTTAAACATACGAGAGAAAGGTACGTAGGTACCTATCTCTCGTATGATAAAATTTATGCATTAGATCATTGGGAATTTTGATGATTAGATTAAATTTTACTTCATAGAAAGATTTCAAAACAATAAATCTTATTATCTTTAACACAAAATTTCGAGTTACTTAAATTTCCGTGGTTGGGCTACAAAACAGTGTATAAATGAAAAGCGTAAACCAATTCGTTGTAGTACGGATTCATAATTAAACTTCACATTTTGTTGAATGTTAATCAAACTAGCGCAGGTATACAATGAAAAATTTCAGAAACGTGAGCTCTAGTGGATTCTCATTATTTCTAGAACAACCGCGTTGTTAAAACGACAAAAACTATATTCACGATTTTAGTTGAAGTAGTACTTTGCTTCGATGATGTTTGCATAAATTACAATTTAAAACATGGAATTGGTTCACGGTTAAAAATCATAGATGACTAGACATCCCAGCGCGGCTTCACTTGTATACGTTTCCTAGTGAAAGAAGAAAAAACATTTAGAAATAAATATTATATTTAAATACTTAATGAATCTTATCCGTGCAGAAAGAATACAATTTCCTGCGGCCTGGCGGCCTGTCGTAAGAGGCGACTAAACAACTCACAGCCAGGTGGTAGGGTATTTGCTCGACTGGATGGCGACCACCCCTGGTCTAGAGTATGCCGCCATAACAACCTTGTGTTGTGTTCCGGCATTAGTGACCAGGTTCCAGTCTCGTTTAAGAGAGCAGCAGCGCATTTGTAGCATTTTTGGTGTTGCTAATGTCCATAGGCGATGGTAACCGCTTTCCATCAAGTGGGCCGTCTGCCTGTCTGCTGAACTCCTGCAATAAAAAATAAAAAATAATTAAACTGTATTTTATTTTTGTATTGTATGATTTTAATTGTCATTGTATATGAATATAACTTAAGCGGAGTTTAATGAAATATTATCCTTATTTTTTGTTCTCCTTGTCCAAAATGCATTTATACAAGTTGATAATCCTTTTCATTATAAGGAAGTGAAGAACGAACGAACATACATGTGTGCAAAATTGCTTTCACTTTTATATATAATCTCTTCCAATATTGTTAATTTGCCTTCGTCTGTGAACCTCCACATACAAACAAGATTACATTTATATTCCTATCAGTATAAGAAATCAGAAATAATAACTTTTTTCATATTTCAATAAAACAGATACTAAAATAAAGTTTGCAATAGGTATTTCAAACATAATCAAAGTATTGTCATGTTACATTATTTCCTTAAAGTACAATGTATAAAATGGTCTGTCTAATAGTTAACAAAAGTTAAGAGCAATGAATAATACTTACCATTAATCTTTAATACCTCGCAAGGATCTACGCTTTCATTAAAAGTTACCCATTATAATGTCATCAGCCCATTATAAAAGTTTTAGAGTATAAAAAATCGGGTCAATTTGGTCGTATTACGATTAATAGGGTTCGCGGTTCGCTGCCGCACAATACATCGTCGTCTTCCAAAGAATTACTTTTAATCGTCTCGCTCCGACCTCGATTATTCATTGCGGCACGTCGGCCGGCTCTCGATGATAATCCCCCTCCCCTGCACCGGGGTTCTCCAGTATTTTTTATTTCCCAACATCAACAAGAGATGAAAACTTTTCCTTAGTCTCTCCACGAAACTTTTCATCGACTAATCCCGCTGTGGCCGCGCTAAATTCTCCATTTACTTTGTTTCCGAGCTCCGGCTTATGCGGGAGAATATTTTTCAACCGATTCCACCAATTTTATAGTGGATTTGCGGGCTGTTTGTTATCGTTAGTTCACTAGTTCCGCGCTAGAATCGCGATAACAAAGTGGGAAGATACGCCAAAGCCAGCAAATTATCAATTCCCCATCCAACGTTTTTAGATGAAACGTCAACGTAATAAAACTCGTCCCAGCTTAAGTTTATAAAACGATACAAGATAGTCCCAAGGTAAAATTACTTTGAAAGTTTTATTGACAAAATGCGCGAAGCTCGACCGTAACAAAGTTTCAACTGACCAACGTCCAACTTTTACATCGTTTGCTTCTGTTATTGATACTGGTAACCCCGCTGGGGCTCGGGCCTAATAAAGTTGCAGATGCCGCGCAAAAGGTCCCGATACACGGTATTAGTGCAATAAATAACGCGGAAAATTGTCTCTGTTTATTCTCGAGCGATTTATCATTCCTTCTATATATTATATGCAGGAGTCATCTTTCTTAGCTTCAGAGTGACTGCACCCAGAGAGAGGTAATATATCTGCGTAAAAAGTATGTTTGTTATTTTGCGCGCGTGTTGTTTTCGCGAAGTACCCTCCTCCAGCGCCGCGTCTTATACACCCGTCATTCGCTATCGCACGCTTGTGCCTTTTGCACGTGTCGATCTGATTTATAGCCTACTGAATAAATAACTTAACTTACTACTTTCACATTTTCTCGTTTATCACCAGCTTTTATTCATAAATCTTAGGCATCGCTGTTGTTTACATTTTTTAAGTGTGTTCTGTTTTGTAAATGTTTGATCAATAACCACTTCATTCACCACTAAATGGAAATTCAGATGCGTAAATGGTTAAATTATTTGTTGATGATATTAATTGATATCAGGGGGACGCTTAATAAAGGCCAACTGGTTGTATCGCACGCGTGGCTATTAACAAAATCCAAATAATTAATTAATTTTGTGTACTGATTCGAACTGAGCGGGTACCCAACATCGCGATTAAATTAGTTTGAAAAATATTGTTTTTTATTTGATTAATTACGTGCTACTTGACACATTTATCAGTACAAAATTTTAAATGTTTCATTTGATAAATTAAGTGTTTTAATGTAATCGTGTTTAATTGCATGTATTCACGACAAACTACTGATATTAATATAATTAGTGTGTCTCATAAACAACACAATCAGGAAGTTTAATAGTCGATTACATTAAAAAAAGGCTATTAAAAATTAGAGGAGTAAAATTTTATTTTGAGTAAAATTAAAAACCTTCATATTCTCTTTTTTATTGAAGTGACATACATATTGACTTAATTAATGGACTTAAGGAAGAAAAAATATTTATTTCTGGTTTATAGCTTATCAAATTGTATTACTTTGCAGCGTTCAGCGCCTATATTTTATACTATGGTTAAGTAGTTAATACGATAGTTACCTTGCTGACATGCGTGTTTTACACCCCAGAAGCAACGAAATATCTACATCACTGCAAATTGTTTCTGGCCTAGATGCGTATAGGTAAATTAGTTTCAAGATGTTTTTGCGTTGTAGTAGTGTACTGTCAGCATATAAATAAACGAATACATTTTATGTATTTTCATAAGCAGGTACTTAATATGAAACTAATAATATTAAACGATGTTAAAATAATAAATATTAAGATTTAAAGTATTAGTAATACTTAATTTCAGGGAAATTTAAATTTCAAATTTAGAAGTCTTGTAAATAAACAAATACTACTACAAACGCAAAAACGTCTCGAAGCTAGTTTAACTGTTCATATAGATGTAATTTAACTGTACACATAGATATACAGTTAAATTAGCTTGGAGACGTTTTGCGTTACAATAATAATAGTATTTATGTCCGCCATTTGATAGATATAACACATTCGCCATATACATACGTTTCGTATATTCTATTGCAGACAGTTCACATAATGATTGATTTTGACCGAATCAGCCAAAATTCTAAAAAGTCTTCTAAAGACTCAATTTCTGAAGGATTGTGTTTAAATAACTATCTTCTAAGCAATAAAAAACGAGATAAGTTATAATGTATGAGCCATTATTGTTCTAGTATTTTTATGCTATGGTTAAACCGATCCGATACCGATCTAATGTTTGCTTCATTCGCAATGAGTAAATAAGCTAAGAAGGAAAATCTAGTAAAAGTCGATAGAACTCAATATCGAATTCTTATTGTATTGTAAATTATTGTGTTTATTTGCTGGCTGCTGAGACCTCGGCTTGGTTGAAACTTGTGATTTCAACGTCTTTGAATTATTAAGCAAAGTAGGGTATTCCATTAGCTTATATTTTCAGTTAAGTGCATTACGTACGAGTCATCCTTATATTAAAGTATAGGTATAATAATGTTACGAATTTGTAGGGGATTTGTAGAATGTAATTGGAAAATGCCGTTGGAATTGTCACAAAGTTTGTTAGAAGTACACACAAGTAATTCACAATTCTTACAAGTATAGCTGAATACAACAAAACCAAACCGTAAGGCAGAAAGAAATTCGTTATCACATAAATCGCGTAAGGTTCTTGGTCATAATACTCGCTCCAAAAGTCGACTAGGTAACGCTTCGTTCGCAGTTAGAACACGACTAATTCCTTTCTCGACTGCCCGACCCTCTCCATTTGCAAATCAGACATGGCATCCTAGCAACGTGCCCACCATGCCTTTAAATTATTAACTTGTCGGCTCAATGGCTTTAAAGAATTTTCATGAAATACTTTACTGTTTGTTGTTGTAACGATAAATCACTCAAACTCAAAGGGGTAATAAGACACCTGTAAAAGATTAATTGCATCGGCTAGCAACAATAATAATGTATTGAAAATTTAAATGTAATTTCCAGAAGATACCGAAGTCTAAGTGAAAAGTACCATTTGTACAATGTCTAAACATAAATTACCATTTTCGGTTTCCGTAGCCATTTTGGGGAAACCGGATCCTTTATGACATCGTTATGTATGTCTGTTTGTGACTGTATGTCATGGTAATATTTCTCAAAAACTACTGAATTTATATGAATGTTTTATTTTATGAAAATGTTAACTGCATAGCGTTACAAAATTATGCTACGGATTGATAAAAAAAGTGTTTTTTTTACTTTTATTTACTTATATTGTAGCTGTTTGTTGTTCCTTTAAATAAATAGAATAAAAAACATATTTAAAAAAATGTGTGTGAATGTGTGTGTGTGTGTGTGTGTGTGCAGTTCACACGCAATAGAAGTGAAACTTCAGAGAATATACTCACAGATAATTCTTCTCTAACTTTTATTAATATAAATATAATTCCTTTAGCCTACATCCGTCAACATATTATAATTCAAAATAAACTTCTTAAGTATCACTTTCAATTTTTCACTGTAAAACAGTCAAAAAAATATTATTTTCAGTTTTATTTCGGTTCAAATTGGACCTATATTTAATCATCGGTCTTATTGTCTCTCTAATATGTGCTGCACAATGTAAAACTCGTATCTCATTTTTCTCGTTCTATAGATTTATGTGTTTATCTCTTTTTAATGTCGCTTTTTCGTTTCATCGAGTTTCAAACTACAACGATTCTAAATAAGTTTCACTTCAAAAATTGTCTAGATAGCGTTAGTCAGGTTTTAAATAAACACAATAATGTTCCATCATGACTTTTATTAGTATTTCTGAATATTTGTATCAAATAAGTGGCTCCTTTTAATTTAGGGATTAAAACAGAAATTTTGTCCGAAAATTGCGTATATGTTTCATTTCGATGTCATGCACAGTTGGGAACACAAGATATGATAAAAGTAAAGTTCAAATACCACACGAAGTAATCGGTACAGCTGCTATATAAAATGCTTTAAAATATCACTTGACTAATACTACTTCCATTTTCATAAATTAAATCAATAGTATCAAACAAATCTCAGATGATAATATGTCTATCTTAATTCTTCACATGTCGATCCTCTGTGGATTTTCTTCACGGAATTCCGAGGCTGCACTCGTGTTCTTTAACTATTTAAAGCTTTTTCTAATACAGTAGAGATTAACTCCTAGCACTTGGTAATAAGGTGGACTTTAGATCGAACGATATCGGGTTGTGTCTTGAATATTGAGCGAATGCTCCGGAGAGTTCGGAAGTGACACCGGCTCGGTGTACATTGTCATACCTAAAGAGAATACGAAAATAGCTTCGTCGGGTTTATGTCTTGATACTGAAGGCGATGTTTGACCTAGAGATTGTTTGCTTTTTGGGATACCAACAGTGTTTCCCGGATAATTGGAAATGGCACTACTAATCGGAACATCTCACTTGTAATTCGTAATTGTTACAGAGTAGTTGTAACTGTACTAAGACTACCTAATTTATTAAATTGCCTTATAAATATAAAGAGATATATAGATAGACAACACCTCACTGCAACGCAGAGGCTTCGGGTTCGATTCCTGGTATAGTACAATTCGGTAACGAATTCTCTTCGTTATTTGCCATGGTCTGAGTATCTGGGATCGGCACCAGAGTGGTCCGTTGTATATTACCCATAACACAAGCGTAACTTACTTAATATGGGAATATATAATGTGTGTTTGTCTGCTGATTATTATTATTATTATTTATTGTATACCAAAGCATAGATGAACAGAAATAGACAAGTACAAGAGATAGTACAAAGGGCGGCCTCATCGCTAAAAGGCGATCTCTTCCAGACAACCCATGGCAAGGATTGAGAGATTTATAATACTGACGGTGGTGCAGTTGTAGTTGTTGCAGATGTAGTACATTTTTGTGTTAGATTAAGGTGTAGAAAGTAAAAAGAAAAGAAAAAGCACTTTAAAAAATATATATACACAACTAAAAAACCGCGTCAGGAGAGGGAGGGAGATTAATAAAAAAGTCCCATATTTATTATACTACTATTTATCAATATAAATTATGTAATATCAATAGTTTCCCTATAGGGGTGGTTCTATTTTTGCATTACTTTAATAAAATATTATAGTTCATCCATTCTAGTTGTTACTTCCCTAGATCAAGAAAAGAAATAATTAAATGAGTAAGTACTTAGAATATATTAATTATTGTACACGTTTTAAATTTAGATGATAACTTTTGTAAATATTAGGCTGCCTGTCCATTGAAGCGGAGCGAAGCTACGGAGCGGGGAAACAGAGAAATATTAACCAGGCAGCTAATCCTATTGGTTAATATTTCTCCGTTTCTCCACTCCGCAGCCCCGCTCCGCATCAATGGACAGGCAACTTAAATCGTGAAGAGTCATATAGGCAGTTTATTATGCATGTAACAATGGTTACATACTATATAAGTTAATTGAAAATATATTGTTTAAATTTAATTACTCGTTAGTCTTTAAGTCGTGGAAGGCCACGACACACCTTCCATGATCAAATTGATCGTGTACTAGCAGAAGGTGATGTCAGGAGCCTTAAGAACAGACGAGCGTGCATGACAAGAGTTATAATGTCAAAGAAGCAAGTGAGGTGTGTAAGAATAAGCCTAAATGGCGCTCTGTTGTTCGTGCCTACCCCGCAAGGGAACTGGCGTGAAGTTATGTATGTATGTATGTATGTTAGTCTTTAGTGATTAGACAATAGTAAATTGATGGCGAAGAAAGTAACTACTGTAATATAGAAAAAAGAAAAACATTTTATTATAAGCCTATACGTAAGGGGGCAAATGGAACAACATGTTGTAGAATACGTGGCCTTCCACGTTTTCTGCGATTTTTGTCTCGGGACCTTTCCCGAGATAGACAGACAGACTAAACCAAAATTAGATTTTGAAAATAAAATAGCTCATCACCCAACTTCTCAACAAACAATCCCTACTTTAAATTTAACATTTCTCGACAAGAAGTTAATTTTAAAAAGTTAATTTATTAACATATTTTAGGGTGAACTTTAGGTATATGGAGAGTTATGATAAATTATATTATGCTTGATATACGCGTCGGATTCCGCAGTTGGCAGCCCATCGTTAAATTCATATTGGATTACCCAATTAATTCGGTGTAATCGCTTACGCTGCTAATTAATAACCCACTTCATTCATAAACGGATTGAATTTTAATAGTTTACATACATTATCAATAACAGATTGTTATCTACAGGGTAATAATCCGTCGACGTAATACGCGTATCATCGCTATTCTATAATTGTATGCATGAATGATTTTGAATTTTGCTGATGGGGCTAGTTCAAGTTTGTTCACTCTGTTAATCTTCTTTCCTAATATTTGGTTACCACCTTATTAAGAAAGTCTGAGGAATACCAGAATCTATACACAGTATAGACAATGCAAGACGTTTTTATGTCTTTCCATTTTGGGACTGCTCACCATCTGTTGGACGTTCATATACACTTCCTTGAGCTGTCTTGTCAACACAATTGTTCTGATGCAGAATAGATATTAAGAATGGATAGATAGATTACACTTTATTGCTCACCAAAATAATAATTACAATACTTTTAGGCAAAACAACAGGCAGCCTTCTCGCTAAAATCGATCTCTACCAGGCAACCTAGCTTAAAATAAATTCTTAAGTAATCTGGCGATGTAGGTGGAGCAGAAGAAAAGATAGGACTGTACAATTAAATATACATACTTACACTAATTTGTAAATTTAAACATAGATACATAAATCCAGACACATTTATAGACTACCAATATATACCTATATACGGAATAATCTGAATAAATATATTTATTAACATTATATATGTCAAGCATTGTATATTAACATATATTACAATAGATAAATAAGTAAATGTTTAATATCTTAGACATATTTAAAGACAGATAGTACTTTCTAAGTAAGTTCCAAAATCTAGATAATGTTTTGGCCTCTCTGACAGTATGAGGAATAATTGTCAGCTATAGCAGGGCAATAAGATATAGATAGAGATTTTAAATTAAATGCTATATAATTTCCTCGAGGCCCGCAGGCCTGTTGTTAATTTTTTATCAGAAGGCTTAACGCAGCTTTTGAAGAATCGCTTAGTGAAATTAACAAGAGTCTAGATATAATTTTAGATGACAGACTTAGCATGAATTTGCGCTTTACTTCGACTTGTCATATTCTTAATACGAATTTACGAAACCGGCCGCTTTAAGCTATCAGTCAGCCCTTTACTAGTTTTCTTTACTCAAAGAATGAATATAACTTAGAAGCCATCTGTGCTCCCGCAAAATTCACACATCTGGCGATATAATGGACTATATTATTACTTTTAAAACATCGTGAGTCAGTAATAATCCCGATAGTCATTATCCCGTAACAATTATGTTCACCTTCCAAAAGGTTGAAATGAATCTTAAAACCGTTGCCCCAATTAGTGAAGTCTATTACCGTTGTGCAGTTTTCTTTTACGCCATTAGGCAACTCTTTATCTTCATTAAGCTGTAACGGTTAATCTAAAAAACCTTTTACCTGCTCAGTCGGTGAAGAGAGAATAATATATACATGTTACGAGCCATGCCCTCCGGCCAGGCCTTTCGCGATATGTAGATTTGGTAAGTGTTTTCACGGATACTTTTCGAATGTTTATGTTATGAGACTATCGTGGGAATTGATAAAATGTAAAAAATTGTATACGAGTATACCCGTAGCTTAGAAGCAGGGTCTCCAGATATTGAAAACATTTTTGTTTGGGGTCATAATTTTTTGGACTAGATATAATTTATTATTTTGTCTACGATATAAAAATTCAAGTCAGACATTAAATTATAGATGTATTAATTAAAAACAGTCTGAATGTCATGTTACTTCTTATATAATAAATAACTGGAATTGGGGAAATTTACAAAACTCAGTCTGGAGTCCTCTAAGTTAGAGGTGCATCCGCATCTAATTCTAATGACGTGGTATGGAATTTTGACATAGAAGGATGCAACGCTTATGGAAATTTAGCTGACGTAATCTGCATATTATTATCACCCCTTCTTTAAATTATGCACACTTCCATGGCAGCAAGCAGGAAAATGTCAAAGAAAATCCGTAACGCAAGAATCAAATTTTCAAATAAGTTGTGCTTACATATTGTGTTGCCCACTTGCCCACTTCCCTCACCACTTTCCTGCTTGCTGCCATGAGAGTGTACCCGATTTAAATAAGTGTTAAAACAATATATATATATATATATATATATATATATATATATATATATATATATATATATATATATATATATATATATATATATATGCGTGCTGTGCAGTCCACTTACGAGGACTGTATGGCATCCGTGCGAGTGGAAGGCAGCCTGTCGCCCTGGTTTGACGTCAATATTGGCGTCCGCCAAGGTATGTATGTATGTGTATAACACGACACCTTGCTTTGTAAGATAATAGAGGCAATGTGGAAGGTAGAAAAGTGAACGGAAGACCTAGGAGAGCGTTTGTCGACCAATTAAAAAAAAAATAGGTGTCGTGTCGTACAAAGAAGTAAAACAGCTGGCCGACAATACAGAGGATTGAAGGAGGCTCCACCGACAAGAGCTTAAACTCTTAACTATTATTATAATGAATAACGTCATAACTACAGAAAGAAAAACCACAATCTAAACTCATTCTATGACTGTAGTAGTAATTAAATTTAAAGTACCTACATGTCATGATTACCTAACGATTAAAAGTAGCTAAATACTATTATAGAAATAACTTTGAATACGTCTAGAATTTTGGTAACAACTCAGCAGCTCATATACTCAAATGGAAATACATTTCGACAACCTCTCCATATTTCCCAATCCGATGTTTAATACATAAAAATACTTCCCAGAAATTCTAACATCGTGAAATGCGACCCACTTACCGATTGAATACATCGTACATGATCCAACAGAAATCCGTGGCTATTTAACAATATTTACGCATGAGAGGCGATTGAAAATTCCCTGTCCCAGCGGCTTGCCGGGTCTAACGAGATCCCGGGACCTCTGGAAACCCCCGGGAGGCCGTTTCGAGACCAAGTAATTAACCTAATAGAGGTATAGCAGCACCTGAGATGCGACGTCACGTCACTAACTGTACCCTGTTTGTATCCGCTCTATTATGCATCATGTTTCCCGGATTTTGTGTTAATAAGTAAACAGGAGTGATGTGCAAGCGTCTTCTTGTACAGATTTTCATGGTTTAGTACGAATATTCATCGTATATCGACGATGATGGTATGTGTAATCTATTTATCAATTCGTATCTGTCTGTTAGTTTTTTATTTTTACTATTAGTTTGATTTATATATTTTCGTTGTTACTTTTTAGACCCCCGTTGCCATTTTCCGTTATGCAGGATCGTATGGAACAATATACCACTACCTTTAATACAATTAAATCACTCAATTATCACTTTTCGCAAGCACTTAAAAAACTACTGTTGCCTAGCATATGCTAAGCAACAGTAGTTTAGTATATGCTAAACTGCGCCTATTTGGTACCATCGCGAGACATATTTTTTCCTTATACTTACATAGTTTAATACCTGTTCCACTTTTTGGTTTTCAATGTGTCTGTCACTCAGGCACGTACGCATATCCAGGTTTAATTAAGCTTTGTAATCTTTAATTAATTCATAAAATCAGAAAACACTCGCAATGCCTAGTACGAGAATGTGCGCAATTCTTGCATGGAGCGTTATTGCTGTAACATATTTGACAGGCGTTCCCGTGCCCACTTTTCTGGGCGTAAAACATTTATACTTTTTATTTAGTTATTAATCATAATTATAGCAATGTCACTCGGGAATAATATAGATTTCTACTGGTGAAAAAATTTTCAAATTCGAATCAGTAGTATTGGAAATTACCCCGAACATTCAAAGTCACAACTTTGCCTTTACATAATATTAGTATAGATAAACCAATCATAGAAAATCTTCAAACCTAATAAACCAATTGAACTCTGATTAACTGAAGAGGAAGGAAATCTCGAACCAATGGTCTAGTCGTTTAAATTTAATTTGTTACTGCTGTACCAATATTTGATATCGATTTTCGAGTTCATCTTTGCAGCAAGTTCTATATTGAGTTTTCTTATTAGACTTCTATGATCAGGGGTCAGTAACAGATTCAGCAATTCAGGACAATCGGTGATGAAAAATGAAATGTCAAAATAATTGTATTTTTATACGATTTTGCGATTTTTAGAAGCATTTAGATTTTTTATGGTTGGGACAAGTGAAAAATTAATAAAAATTAATACAACAAGTTGAGGGTTAAAAATATATTGACATTACTTTTTGACATCAGAGTCGTTCTGCAATCGCGGCTACTGAATAAGTAGTCGAAACACAATTAAAAAGTAAATTTAAACAACGTCTTAAATATAACATTAAATTGTTTGTAATAGTTTTCGTCTTTCGTTGAAGACCCTGCTTCCACACAATATACGTTTATAATCCCAAAATATAAATACTTGTCTAGATCTATCAAAAGTGTACGTTACACGCTGTATGATTTTAATTTGAATAACTGTGCATACGTTTGATAACATTGCTGACGGGCTTAAACAAATAATATAATTGTCAACTAAGTGGCTTTATAGTAAAATTGCTACGTCACGAATGTGAGAAATTAAATGTAGCTTATATTTACAACGTATTGGTGGATCAACAAAGCACATAAAAAATATAAGACTACATATATGTGTATGTACGTACCTTTATTGCTATTTGATAATGCAAAATACACAAATATACACTCAACACAGAAACTTGTGTATTTTTGTGGCCACATGTTACCGATGCCTGATCTAGGTAAATCTGATAGTATTGAACGTTTTATTGCCTATTTGATTTCATTTCTGCTGATTGAGTAACCGTTTATCGGTCGCGCTTTATTGCAGTGGATACATTTTAGATGAGAAAACATTGTATATCTTGTTAGCCTACGGAACCTTTCATAGTTATTGTGTTTAGAAAATTTGTTTCTAAGTTTTCATATAACGAGTTCTGGTTAAGGTTTTACAATATTTTTCAGAATATACGTACCTAGTAGTGAAACGTTTATGTGCTGATATTACAAATGAACTGAAATGCTTGTATACATAGTTTGAATCAAACTGTATTGCCACACCAAATAAGCTACAGGTCTTTCGCAATACTTTGTTATGAGTATAAAAACGGCTTTTACACAAGCAGCTGATAAACCAGCAACTAAAAGCGGTCATATACTTACGCGTGTTTTACGTACAAATAGACAGACAACACTGTGTTGCTCACCAAAATGGACAATTACAAAAAAATATAGTTACGACATTTTCTTGAAAAACTTATTTTATTAATCGCCTAAGTAAAGCAAGGCTAAAATGATTAAATTATATATACAAATATTTAATAATAATAATAATCGGCAGACCAACACACACATTGTATATTCCCAAGCTAAGCAAGTTACGCTTGTGTTTTGGGTAATATACAACGGACAAATCTGGGGCCGATCCCAGACACCCAGACCATAGTAAATAACCAGAAAGTTCGTTTCCGAAATTTACCATGCCAGGAATCGAACCCGGATCCCCTGCGTTTCAACGAGTTCGGCCGGCTAAGACTTAGCCTGCTCAACCACAGAGGCCGCGGTTCGTGTCTAATTTTACAAAAAATTTCACTTCTCGACAAGCATATCAGTGCTCACACCTATGGGCTAGATAGAGTATTTGCTTGGCAGACCAAGCTCACTACTCCATTTAGCGTCGCTCCATTCGTATAGTCGAGATCCAGCTGGTTTCCAATCGCTTAAAATAAAACGCAGATTATTCTTTCTGGTTACAATGACATCTAATTGTAACAGATATCCCTTTAAACATATGTTAATTTTGAGCTGTTTAAAAACGCATAAAGAAAGCTGATCCTGAAATCCACGATACACATTCAAATATTTAATATTCAAGCGGCGTATAATACCCGGCCGTGAATTATTTGTGCCAAGTCTTCAAGGCAGTGGGGAGACTGATTCCGCGAGATCCATCTTCAATCGGATTACACGGCGAAAGAAAACCCTGGGATTAGGCTAATGTTATAACATCTTTGTGCCATTCGCTTTCGATTTAAATTCACTCTCTCAAATCAAGTAATTGAATAGAGATTTTGTGAGTTTTGTGGTAGAAGAAAAGTAGGTTAGACAGACAATCGCCGCGAAAAAAAAATTTAAAGCTCCCAAATTCCAGATGAGATGATGACGTCTCGTCTATTATCTAAAATATAGGTATTTTTAAACTAAATAGTGATCTAAGAGCGACCCGGACACAGCATTACTGGAGTACGGCAACTAATCAAAGATATCAAAATTATTAACTTAATTATCATTTTACGCCCTCAACGGGCAAACTTTTGTTCGTCCAGTGTATTGATACCATGTTTATATAACTAGTTTGACAATAAAGTCTATTCCATTCTACTAAGAGCTCGTACTTACATCAGTAAATAAATTATCATAACACCAGTCAAGAATAAAAAATTATATATTATATAAATTTGTTTAAATAGGTGAAAATAAAAGTCATTTCACACATAATTAGAACTACCACAGAATACTACTGAATAGTGGTCGACACGTCGAAATAAAAATCAAATACAGTGCCGCTCTGAAAATGGTTAAAACGTAGTTGTTATTGTGTATACGTAATAGTCGCAAAAATCTAAGAAAGTACTAAGTATTATTTCAAACAATAATGTCGAAAAGTAAAAATTCATCTTTAAACGTCATTTCAGAAATATAAATCTTGCACACATACGGTTGTTAGAAACAAAAAGGTGATTATGCAAAGCGCTTTTACAACGATATAAAGGAACCACTAGAGAATAACGAAGTAAGATAAAGACTTAGAACGAGTGCCGTAAAACCTCCGCCGTTCATTTAGATCGACAATAGCCAAGTTAGAATCTGCACACCTGCGCAAAAACCTTATTGCAACATAAAAGAGCGTGAAATGAAAAAACACAAAAACCAAGACGCGCTACTCTGTTATAAAGATGTCGGAACTCGCAATAATGCAAATATTTTTACATTTTTCTTAAAGGTGGTTTTTTAAGCTCAGTATGACTAACGGCTCTGAGACGCCGGCGCCGGCTTGTTAAGAGAAATATTACAGGAATATTTAGTGTTTCTACACTTTTGTTTTTCATTAAGTTATAGTTATTTTATTTTTACGTGCGGATTTTTTTAAGCCTACAGCCAGGCTGACCACTTCACGTCAAGTGGTTACCATCACCTATGGACTTTAAATATTAATAATTAAAATGACTAAATGTCAGTCAGTCAGTTCTTGATTTAAGCATTTGAACCCGATTCTAGCGCCACCTACCGGTTCCAATTGTGAATCTAAATCATCCGGGGACGCGTCATGTAATATGTGGGCAGCTTTGCCAAGCCCTTATGAAATCGATTCGGCTATAATCGGTACTAGAATGAATCTCCCGACTGCATCATTGTTGTCGCAACCACGTGTATTTTTAAGGCTATCTTCTTCAGAAATTCTTCAATTCAAATGCCTTGTTGACAACAATAATGAACATCAATCAGTCATTTTATAGCCAAAAATAAATTATCTGCCCCAAGTTCAAAAAAAATTGTAGTTAGATACAATAATGCGTTCAGGAGAATCACCCAATAGTGAGTGTCCCTACTAAGTGATAATCAGGCCAGACATTGAGTAACAATCCGCGATCATCCCCCATTACTGGCCAGGGGCCCGTTGTACAGATAGCCGCGGCTATCAGCCGACACGTTGACAAATCGCCCACACTCGACTCCGCACCTACACATGCACAACTCGGATATATTTCATCCAGATAAGCGATACTCACACACACAAAACGAGTTTCATTCCTTTGTAGTCCAGGTCAGAGTTTTTCCTTTAAAAAGTGGAACGTTTGTACACTTGTCATATACGTCCGTATATGACACGTCTGTCTTTTCGTCACAGTCAAGTTTCTCAGAAACTGCTGGATCTTGAAAGATTAAGTTTGGCAAATAGACGTATGTTTGTTTACACTATTGTATAGTGTCATACAGACTATATACTTCGCTATCAAATTCTATCCATAAAGATCTTGTATTTTCCGAGAACAATTACTGACATACAAAAACAATATGGATAGAAAGAAATGCTAAAATGACTAGGAAATCCTAAAAAGGGAAAACCTTAAAATGCTATTTGAAAATATTACTAAAGTGAAATATCGGTCACCTACTAAAAGTGCATTCTTTTTAATAGGAAAAACTAAAGATAGGTCATAAGCGACGATAAACACACCCTTTAGGTGGGCCGTCAACTTGCCAGCTATTATACAACTCTATACAAAAATTAATACATATTATTACTAAGATACGTTTAATTGTTACCAACAAATAAGTTACTTATGCGTGTAGACCTTAAAGTGTAATAAAATAATTAAAAGCATTTGTAAGCCTCATATAGAAATATTTGAAAGAAGCAAAAAATATAAATTAATTAAAGATCCCATTTACCCACATAATATCAACCATGGCTCGACTGGTACCTAAAATAATAAGATAAGAACAACAATATCAATACCTAAAATAACAAACCACGAATAAAAGACGACAGTTTATTAATTAAACGCCTATCTCGGTGCCTCAATCTCTGTAAGGCTGCGGCCGCATTGGGCGACAGTGATGCGATAGCGAAATTGCAATACGGCTATTGCCACAATTAATTCAAAAAAATCAAAAGTTCACGTTTAAATCAAGTCACATTGTAATGATATTATAAAATTTAGACCCTCAAATGTATGTTATGTACAAGTCAAGAAGTACACTGAGTAACTCACCACACCGAGCCGAGTCTTCGTGCTTTATGTGGATGGTTTCATAGAAAATGTACGTGGTTTTAGTTTACCTCAGCTCATTATAGTGTCATCCGCAATATTTTCACAAATATTTTATAGTTTAACTGTTGTCCTTAAGTGCCCAAACTTTAATACAAGACTTGTGAAAGTTTTATAAATACTATTTATAAAAAAAACTTTTTTCTAACACCTTTTGCGTTCAAGTTCTCCGGGACAGTTTTTTGTAATAAATTTCATACTTAAATGTATTGAGTGATTGGTTTTCAATATCCTCAAAGTAATTATTTTTATAAATATCTTGCTAATAATGTTGGGATGTCTGGAAGTGATCGCTTCTTAGCGATAATACCGCCCATTGTGCACATTTAGAATATTTTTAGGCTATAAGTTTTTCTATGTTTTCTGTAATGGTGTATAATAAAGTGTTATCTATCTATAATGAGTATTCATGGATTTTTTTAAATAAAAAGACTATTTTTATTCATTTAGGTTAAATTACTTGAATTTGAAGGATACGTGTTATATCCATCCCTTTTACATCACATTTAAGTCTTGCAAGACTTCTGTAGGTAAAGTAGCTAGTCTAGCCTTTTGGGCACCTTACCCATAGAAGACGGTGACCTAAGCTCAGTACTTACATTTTTGAGAGATTATGGGTAGAATACAATATAAATAAATTTTCTTTATTGTATGCGTTTATGATGACAATTCTTGCAATAATTTTTCCATGTCGTCAATGTCGCCTAGAGTCTTTTAGCTGTTGCTTTACGATCGCCGTATGCGCCCGGAGCCTTAAAGGTTCCATTATAAGAATTAGTTTACCTTCAATTTCGCTGAGCGTGGTGAGCTTACAGTACCCAACAAATAAAAGCAACAAACTCACTACAAGCTATAAATTAAATCCATATAATCCTTATGGATGTTGGCCTGTGTTCAAATTCGGAGACTGTGGATGGATTTGTTAATTTAGATACTCCTATTGTATTCGAATTTTAAGCCAACGTAATGTTTAAAGTGATCGAATATTGCTACTTTTGATTTTAGGTTGTATTTTTTAATTTTGATTATGCTTCTGTTATATTTATAAGGAATCCCTTATAAAGTTGCCATAATTGTCCGTATTATTATCCGTGCAGGAGCGGAAAAAGAATACAATTCCCTGCGGTCGGGCGGCCTGTCGTAAGAGGCGACAAAACAACCCACAGCCAGGTGCTAGGGTGTTTGCCCGTCTGAATGGCTACCACTTGTCTAGTCTATGCCGCCATGACAACTTTGAGTTGTCCACCATTAGTGGCCAAGTTCCAGTCCCCGTTAAGAGAGCGGCAGCACATTGGTAGCACTTTTAGTGTTACAAATATCCATCAGCGATGGTAACCGCTTTCCATTAGGTAGGCCGTATGCTTGTCTGGTGAGCTCATGCAATAAAAATTGTCCACAGGACGAACAATTTTTATGTCCAATTGTCTTTCGTCTGTTCACTTTCTTATCTGCACATCTGTCCATCTGTATATACGTCACAATCATTTTTGTCGGAAATTACTAAGTCTATATAGTTGATATTTAGTACCTATAAATAATTATATAATAATGAATCGGGAAAATAATGAAGAGTAGAGGCACTATGTCGAGTTTCATTCATATACGTTCTGTAGTTTCCAAAAAAGATGCGATCGCAGCGCTATATTTTTCGCTATTTCCGTCTATCCTACGGGAACGACGTCATTTATCGGGATAAAAAGTATCCTAAGTTACGCCTCGGGATATAAGCTAGCTCAATGTCGAGTTTCATTTAAATCCGTTCAATAGTTTTCACGTGATGCTCTAACAGATAATTGCATTTTCAAAATCTCCTGGTAGGAATTATACCCTCTGATTGTTTTCACATTTTTAAATGCATTGTACAATCTGGAACAATTTACAGTTCGGTTAAATAAATTTCAGTTACGGTTCGTAGAAATTTGTGATACCCCTTACTATTAAGCTATAAAGTACTAAATTGTAAACAAATTCTTCCAACGAAAATTAATTTAAATAAAATCCGCTGGTTAATTTTTGAGGTATAGGGTGGGTACTTTCGATAAAATGCTTTTTAGGATGTGTCAAGTTGCAAAAATAGTACGAAGTTGGCGCCTCTATGCAATCGTTCAACGTGCGTGATCCAACACGCACTTGGCCAATATTTTATTAATAAGTATAAGTATACTATGTATTATGGATTCCTTATTTTACACAGCCGCAATGGAGGAGGGCGACTAATTTTAAACGCCACCATAAATAGCGGTGGAATCCGGTTGACTCGGGGAATCTGTCGTGTTCCGTACTTGCCCGGTGGTTTATTGCCTTCACCTTATATTTAATACCGTTTCAAAACATTAACTTACGCGAAAGTACAGTTTATTATTTAAATTAATTTATGTTGGTGTATGCATATTCTGTGACTTTACTGTTGTTTCCACCATGAAGTTTTGAAGTCACTATAAAAAACCTTAAATGGAGACTAGCTTGCGTTATATTTATGTTCTATTTCTGAAATTCCGATTTGTATACCTTCAAACTGCGGCTACACGTTGGATTCAACTTTGCATCCAAGCTTGGCTCCAATTTAAAATGATGAATATTGAACCAAACGAATACACCACACTTCAATACCAACTTTGTACCCAAACACTAGAAATAGACAAGCGCATTGGACCTGTCTCAATTCCGGAGGCAGAACGGCAGACTATGGACGATAACTTATTTACACTAGCGACTTACGCATATAGTTTAGACGCATGTGTTTATTATTTGCATCGTACAAGTAAACAACGAAAGAAATGGAGGTGGTGGATGATTAACAGTATCTCATCTTGTGTCAAAACCGACTCGATGCGCGTTGGACGTTGGAGTATTAGCAGCAATATACTACATTGATGCGAAAATTACGATAGTGTGGCCGCGGCATCAGAGTTGAACGATTTTCCTTGCTGTAAATCAGCTTAATCATTTTCGCTCTCTTAGAATAAATAAAATAATTTGTTTTAAGTTTAATTGTAATCCTAAATTTGCAAAGAAAGACAAAATATTTACTCGTATAAATAGAAAACTTCATTACATACTAAAATAATTTTCAATAAATCTGGTGATGGAATTAATTATGTTTTATAGGTTCTGAGCGATTTTTTATAAACTGGTCGTGAACTATTTACTTGTAGTGTTCTAGTTTAGTGTAATATAAGACATAGCAATCTATGTTGATGGTCTGCAAATTAGTTTTAATTTATTCTAGTTATACCCGGCAGACGTTGTCCTGCCCTTAGAAATAAAAATCTAGAACCCGATTGCAGCGACATTTACCGGGACCAATAGTTAATTTAAACCATTCTCGAATCCACTTTAATAAAAACAAAAAACGTCAAAATAGGTTCCACCGTTTAGGAAGACTTTAGCGGTGCCACATGAACACATACAAAAATAATTTCACCTAAATATTTGAACCCGATTACAGCTAAATTAATTATTTTACATGTATTTTATCAATAAAATAACTCCTACCGAAGCATCTGTTTTAAACGATATTCAGTTTTTTTATATCCTCTTTGACGATATTTACAACACGCATTCTGTCTATTATATGTCAAACGTCATAAGGTTACATTTAAAAAGTTTATATTGTCCAAAACGTTAAGGTTAGATTAGAAATATTTTTATATGGTCGTTAAGTATTTTTAAATTTTCTAACTTTCCGCGCAATTTTCTTAATTTTTTCTTTCGTAAGAACCTTCTGCTTATAATAACAAACACAACAAAAAAAGAATTAGCGAAATCCGCCCAGCCGTTCACACGTGATGGCGTGACCAAGTGAAATAGGGATTCATTTTTATATATATGAATAGATAATTCATATAACGGTATACAATAGTGTTGTGAAAAGTGAAAATAGTTTCAATAATAAGCAGTGCATATTATAACCCTCTCCTTACAGAAAAGGGTGCAAATTGTTTGTACCGCATCTATAAAAATCCAAGATTCAAGTATTCTTAGCAGAGCATACATCAAGAACGTAGTGGAATACACTTGAAAATCCGTGCCCGCCCGAAACCGTTCGTAGTTTAATTAAATCGGATAGTTGTATGGAACCTTTGTCTAACTCTCATTATGTGCGGAATTGTCTCCGGTCTCACACGCCGCTTGCACATGAGCCAATAAAAAAGTTTCATTTAACGTACGAAGCCTTTGAAGAGTTTGCCCATGAAGTTTTTAAGCGCTTGTCGCTTTGCGGCACGTGTGTATAATTGAGTCACTGCGTAAATTAGTACTGTAATAGGGGAGCGGCCAACCAAATGAACTGAGATATTTTTATAAACATACAACACATCGCGACCTCATAGATTTTGTATGAACGTACCCAATTATGATTTCATAAGTAGGTACAAGTATGTACGGGTGGTGGTTTAGCAACTGCTGACTTTTGTTGTCTTTCTTATAATAACTACATCTAAAGGATGTCTGGAAGAATTCGCCATGGGTGATAAGACCGCCCATTGTACTCGTATATTGTTACTAATGCGGGACTCGAATTAAAAATGCCGTTGGAATTACTAAAGAATTTATTAGAACTATACAAACAGGTATAACACAGGTACGAATATAACTGAACACAATCAGTTCAAATGTAATGCGCGATTGAATAACACGCGCAAAGCCCGTCACTATATAGGTTATCAAATGCACACAAGTCTCGCCTTGATCGTGGTTCTCGCTAGACTGACCATCTCTCCATTGGACCATTGCTTTATAATGCACCGATGCACTATGTCTATCTGGCAAGCGTCGACACAATTTCCCAGAAAACGTATTCCGCTCATATGCGTAATTATGCTTGCGAACGGCCATAAACGAGTACAATACGCAATAGGCTGTTTTCTAATTAAAAATTTTAAACACAAAGCAAACAAAAGAAGACACTCATAAATAGTTTCAATGTTATTAGCTCAAACGCCGCGGCAGGTATTCTTTATCCGTTCCTGCATGGATTAGTACGTGTGTATACTTCAAATAAACTTTGTGATAGTTCCGACGGCATTTTAATTTGTATCCTGCAAACATGTAGTAGTATATTCTAGCCTACTGTGCAACTGATATTTTAAAAATAAGATGACAAAATGTCATTTTAATGCTTGTTCTTCTATATGTAAAAATATTATAATTTAATGTAACGTGTCCGCATTCCTATTGTAGATGTCTTTTTGCGTCTTTTATGGAATACTCTCGGTTGTGATTTCTCTTTTGTCTGTCTGTGAGTTCATAGCTGTTTTGGCAATATTGAACCCTTATGAAACCTTTAGTTCATCCGTCTCTTTTTGCATGTTACAGACATTTTTATCAGAATATACTGAAATTATATGGCTGAAAGTTTGTGAGAATATCTAAAATTAGCAGTCTCTGAAGACATTGTCCTGCCCTAATAAAATAAAAATGTGAAACCCGATTCCAGCGCCACCTACCAACTCAAACAAACATAAAATTCATCAAAATCGTAGAACCCGATTTCAACGCCAAGTATTTTGTTTAGATTGATGGGTTACATAATTGAAGTTTTAGTAGGAATCCCTAATCTTATACTAATATATAAAGCTGAAGAGTTTGTTTGTTTGTTTGAACGCGCTAATCTCAGGAACTACTGGTTTGATTTGAAAAATTCTTTCGGTGTTAGATCGCCCATTTATCGAGGAATGCTATAGGCTATATATCATCACGCTAAGATCAATAGGAGCAGAGCACCAATGAAAAATGTTTCAAAATCGGGGGGTTTTGAAAACAAATTCCACGCGGACGACGTCGCGGGCACAGCTAGTTTTTTATAGTAATAAATATAGCCTATATTAATCAAAGGTAATATAGCATTCGAAAGGTGAAAGAATTTTTGACATCGGTCAAGTAGTTTTTAAGTCTATTCATTACACATATACAAAAAACCAAAAATACATATCTTTCCTCTTTATAATATTAGCATATATTTAAGAATACGCCGCTACATTAAAAAAAATCGCAAAAAATACTATGTAAGAGTGGCTTTCATATGTAAGTGAATGTTGAAAAAAATCAGTTTACATAGTCGTGTTTTGAAAAATGATACTGATATTACTTAATGACTTAAGTATATTAAATTCTATAGATACATTCGATTCCAAAATCAAGAATACTGTGTAAATGCCACTTTAAATTCTGAACAACGAGGTGGAAAATTCTGAAAATATCAGGTTATTTTGTATAAAAATCGTTGATTATTTTTTTGAGATATTATTAAAAACTGTGGATGTTCGTTTCCTTCACGGTACCCTTACATACGTATGGTCTGACGCGCACTCAGGTGATTTTTTTCCTTAATGTGTCGAACACTAGAAATAATTTTCTTAATTCTAAAGTAAGTGATACATTTATAGATTGTTATTTTGTATGTATAGTTATATTTATAGTATGGTTTTAGTTTATATTAATTTATTTAATATTAATAATAAACGTAATGTTAGTATTATAAATAATTAACACAAGTTCTTAGATGTGAATGTTGTAGATGTGAAGGTGAAACCTACAAAGGAGAAAAGAGAATTATTTAAAAGTTTTTAAATACGAAAATTTCACTGCAAACTACAAGTTGAACTCTTCACAAGTTGCACATTTAATACAAAGCATTAAAGCGTTTCAAGACTTCTCGAATTGTCGGAAAGTTCACGTATAACCCATAATTACACGGCCAAAGTACCAACAATTTAAGTTTTTGACTTCAATTACAGTTCACTCTTAAGTAAAGTTGATCATTAGACTAATTGAGGCCGCGGGGGCTCCTGGCCACTTGTGTATTCAACGATTGTTCTTATTAAGGCCTTAGAGTGACACAAGTGGAAAATAATTCTAACTGAAATTCAAAATTCATTTTTTTTAAATTTAAAACTGGAGGTCCCGGCAAACGTTGTCCTGTGCTAAAAAAGATCTAGGACCCAATCCCAGCGCCACCTACCGATTTCAATTGTGAATCTATATAATCAAAAACACACAAAAAAAATTAAAAATCGGTAAATTCGTTCTCAAGTTATACGCGTACATACATTTCTACGATTTATTTTTATTTATATAGATAGATAAGTTCCACTTGAGAACATTTTTTGAAGGTCATACATGTAAATTTAAATCTACTTCCTATTCTATGTACACCGCTTCGCAACGTGTTGTCGCTGTTTAAGGAGAAGCGGCAAGAAACTCCCCAACTTAAAAATTCTTTTTGTTCATATTGATCTATCTCTAGGATTTTTTAAAATAAAGACAAAAGTATGTTATACAATTCTATTTTTCGAAGAATTAATCGAGTTGTACCAAATAGAGCAAAGTCAATAAGATTAAAACATAATAAGAGGAAAAACATGTAATTCATTCATGTGTTGATTCTAATTATATGTTATATTATATATTAAGGTCTTTATATTCAGATATTGTTTTATATTGATTGAACAATTGTATTATTCCCGATTCTTTTAAATTTTATTGTTTACACATTCTTATTATTAGACGTAAACAAGCTTCTAAACTATGAATAATATTTAAAACGTTTGTATGTTTACTTATATTAACCCTGAATAAAATGAGATTTAGTGGTGTCTCTAGTTCAAGCGAAGAATTGACGAAATAGATATGAATGTTCCGACTGAACTGGAGTTTTCCTACTTTCTGGTTTTAAAGAAGGGTTTATGGTAATAAAAGAACAGCAACTGGTCACAATACGGAATCAGAGAACCTTACGGTTTAAGAACATTTCATCCACTAACTCTACACAAACATTTTTAGAACACCTCGCCATCCCTGCAACAATTTTATAGTAAGAAACTTAACAAATCTTTACAACCGATAGCGGATTGAAGTCACTGTAGTCTATTTTAATTCATAGGGTTATGAATGAAAAGAATTTAATACATTATTGTTTAGAAATTTCAGATAATCTTTTATATAAAATTTATATTTAAAGTTTTACATGTAATAGAATAAATTGAACACAGTAAAAATCTATCGCGTCTGCCAACATGAAAATAAAATGTAGTGAATACAATCTATATACAATTGAGAGATTTTGAATTATAATCTACACAATTACCACATCATTACCAAATTATGGTAAATTACAGAAGTCTACTCTATACAAAACAGGCAAAATCACATAATAAATAATAATATAACATTATTATTCAATTAAGGAAATGGCCGATTGTATCGTTTAGAAATAAGCGGGTACATAACAAAATTAATTATTAACCTTAGAAAGAAACATGACCAGAACAACTATGTAACTAAACAAATGTAACAATTCACATAGGTTACATTGCATTAAATGTTTATGTAGGCGTTATTCGCTCCCAGTAAATTCCGATCCATCCCACGAAAAAACTATCCCATTTTATGGGTTAAAAAGTATTCTATGTCCACTCTTGATATTAAGACTAGATATATGTATATTAACAAAATCTTCATCTTATATCACACAAGCCAAATCGTTGCCGTGGTTTTTCTGTGAAAATGCAATAAACAGCCGCAGTTATTCTCGCATAATAATAATATTAGTAAGAAGTTTGATCTCGGTAAAATTTACTAAAAAGAACATCCGACGAAAAGATCTCAGTCACTACTAAATTCTTAACCATGTTAGAAGAGAAGCTAGCCTTTGAAAAAAATATTAGTATGGATAAATAATCATATCTCACCTATTTATAGGATTTAAATACCAAATGATGCATTTGTACACATTTTTATAGTTAACGATTTACGTTATAAACATCTAGAGGACATGAGAATCGATGATTTATAATTGAGAGTTCATATTTAGAGAAGTACACGCGAACAAATGGACGCTTGACATATCAAAACATCCAAATTAAAAACTATTTTTGAATACACGAGGCACAAATATTGAATTGCTTTCTATTTGAATGGCCCAAAAGTCGTTTCCATAATGAATACAGCCTACAACCAACTTACGATAAATGTCTTTTTGTTTACTTTGTAGGTAGTTTATGAAATTTCCTTAGGCCGTTTAAGATTGCTCCGCCTTAACCGTCTTATATTTTTGAAACATTACATGGATGAATATGTTTTATTAGTCGTAGAAAGCTCGTGTAATTGAAAACATCTCCATTAAGTCGTCTGCTTTAGGACGTTGTTGCTAATGAGAATTTAATTTCAGTAATACAATTTTATTTTCGGAAATTATTTTTTATGGTCCTAACGTTCTCTTTGAATGAAATGTTTTTGTGATGGTATCGCGTAAATGTTCTCATTTTGAACTAAACGATATGTAACAGTGCTTCAATTAAGGATCACAAACTATATTCTCTTTATGTGATATATTTTATGGCCGTGGAATAGGAATACAAGAACTAAAATTAACAATGGCCCAGTAAAAATATCTAAGTATGAAAAAATTGTAAGTTCTACATTATTAAATGGTACCATAAAGGCCTCTTCCCCATTTTTAGATGAACGAACGGTATACCTGTTAGCGCGTGTGTAGACGATACCGTAGTACCGCCACAACGACGCCAAACTGTGTAAATTAGCAGGACCACTGCGCCGCCAACGCACTCTTGATATCAAACGGGTGTCAGGGGTGCGAGGTGGCGGTATGAGACAGTGCACAGAGTTCGCATACACGCATAAATTCACAGTAATATTAGTGCGCTGGCGTCGTCGCGGCGATGCTGTCTACACAAAAACATACGCTTGCGCTTGGTGGATTTCACAGATTTGATAGTTTGGCAACTTTGATACTACGTTTTTGTAGACCCACAATACTTCTACATGTCTCTAATTTCACATCTCTTTGATTAATAATATAATCAATAATAAGGCTCGACGCACACTATGATATCGTTCACGGTTCAATCTCGTACCAGTCTCAGTCTGATCAAATCTCGGTGTGTAGACTACTACTAGTTTGATGTTATGATTAATATATATATATATATATATATATACATATATATATATATATATATATATATATATATATATATATATATATATATATATATATATATATATATATATATGTGTGTGTGTGTGTGTGTGTGTGTGTGTGTGTGTGTGTTATGTGTTTAGAAGGTGTGTGACTGAAGGTCAATATTATTTTTGACTAACCGGTAAGCGCGTGATATCTCGCAAGTGAGTCGCAACTTGAGCGATACGAAAGAGAAAACTCTCTGATTTTTGTTATTTATATTTGACCGCACCGGAAACGGACCGAGACCGGAGTGCCCTTGAACCGTGATCGGCATCATAGTGTGATCGAGACTTATAAAAATTAGTTACAAGGTTACCGCTGTGTGGCGTCTGGAGTCAATGATCATTGTGCCGGTATTTGTTCGTGTAAATGGTCTTATAGCGAAGAGCCTCGACCGTTCTCGAGGCTTTTGCTAGGATGCTGGATGAAGGGCCAGATACAAAGGCAGAGTCCTCGACACGGCACGAATTGTGAAGAAGTTCTTGTCTCTATCAGCTCAACCACCGTTAGGTTGGAACTCCAGGTCCCGCTGCCGGCGTGTATTATATATTTTTAGTAATACATGAAAATTGGGTTTGTTGAGTATAGCGCTATCTACATAGTTGAAACAGATGTCTTTGAAATCCCATAAAGATATTGCTCAGAGTAACAATTTTGCTAAGTATACAGTAATTATATGGAAAATTACTTTGAGATTACTTTGTGAATAATTAAAAGTCACGTTATGTTAGCATTTATACCGTAGACGCACAACTTTTTGGGAAAGTGGTCCAATTTTTGTTCAAGATTACAAGACTCTTAATAACTTGTTCAGAAAGATATGACAACGTGTTTGCTTTAGTAACTTTTGTAATGAAAAGCTTTCCACTTTTTAAATATTCAATTTTATTATCAACTAGGATATGCCCGTGACTTTGTCCACGCTTGACTTGATATTCCCGTGGGATTCGTGGCACACAAAGTACCGTAGCATTTAAAAAGAACGTCAATAGAAAAGCTATGGTTTTAGTGAAAACTGTGTCGGAATAAGCTAATTTTTATGCACTCGAACAACTTCAAACCACTCCCGGGAAAATTCCCGCGGGTTTCCTAGGTTAAAATTAGCGCAAATTTTAAATCTAATGTGCAGGTCGATCAGCGAAAGCTGCATCGTAATCGGCGCAGTAGTTTTTACGTGAATATCGAACAAACAGACAAGAAATCTAAAAAAATGCATCGTGTTCTCCGTCGTTTATATGGTCTATTCCAGTTGTTATTTTTAATTAGCTTTAATGTACAGGCACAGCATGTTTAAAATTTTATAATATTATAGATATCCTTGGCAAATGGGAACCTTTTTTATACATAAAAATCAATTCCTGTTCGTCAGTCTCGCTAAAACTCAAAACGGCTAAACCGAATTGATTTTTTTTGTGCGTATTTGAATGAGTGGATCCCGGGAGGGCTTAGATTCACAGTTGGATTTGGTAGGTGGCGCTGAAATCGGTTTCTAGGATTTTGGTGAAATTTTTTATGCATGAATGAATGCGTCCGGGATGGTTTAGATTCACAAAATGGCGCTGAAATCAAGTATTTGATTTTTACTTTTCAGGGCAGGACAACGACTGCCGGGCCCGTTACTTGTTAATAAAACTCATAATTTCTCGTGATTTAAATGTTTATTAATTATAACTAAACTTTACTTACCTGGTAACCAGAATGTCACAGAAAAATCATAAACCTAACTTTCTGGCAAAGACTGAAAGTTTGGTTTAGGCTTCTGTTATACAGATTCGGCTTTTGCCTGATAGTTATTTTAAAATGATAGTATCTTTTTTTTAATAATCCGCAAACAAGCTCATACCTTGTATATCCCTAAATAAAGCAAGTTACGGTTGCGGTATGGCTAATTAATATACAACGGACTTGTCTGGAGCTGATCCCGACAGCCAGACCATAATAAATGACGAGTTTTTTTTTTGCGAAATTTGCCATGCCAGGAATCGAACCTGGAACCTCTGCGTTACAGTGAGGTAGCCCGGCAAAGGTTTAACCCGCTCAACCACAGAGGCCGCCAGAAAACACTGGAAGCATCGTACTATTAATGCCATGTCCGTATATTTAGGGTTTTTCTAATACTCGCAACGCTTGTTCGTATCTGATTATAAAGATTGTAATTTATTTAGGTACACTTCAGGAAAGTGCCCTTAAAATAAATTGAATTATAGGTACTATGTACATGTTCCAAAGAACATAACTCACAATGTTGCGAGTTCATCGTAAGCTAACATCGCTCAAGTTTATACACACCACCTACACTTTAAAAAGGAGTTTGCGTACATACTTTTCGTTTTACTTTACCTGTTATCGCTCAGTTTGTACTTTGTACGCTTATTTATCCAAGTTTTCCTCCTCCGGCTATAAAAAGCCATGAGGCAAGTTTTGTATGATCTTTAAAGTATAAAGAAAAGGCTAGTTTCTTTTTTACGTGTTCACGACTTTGGACGTTGCTGCTGCGTTTGCTTTCCCTCTTAATTTTTTTAGGACTTTTGCCATAAGAGCAAAAATGTGTAGGCCGTTAAGAAAGTTGTTTACCACCCAAGATATCCTTCGCTGCAACGCAGAGGCTCCGGATTCGATTCCTTTCATGGTAAATTTTGGAAGCAAATTTGCCCTTATGTACTGGGTGTCTGGGATACGCCTCAGCATAGTCCGTTGTATATAATCCATAACATAAGCGTAAGATGCTTAATTTGGAGATAAACAATGTGTGTTGTCTGCCGATTGTTATTATTACTATCCGAATATCGGTTGCACCTCATAGGAGGACAAGTTCTATTTTTGCTAGTATCTATGTGACAGTCCTAAAAATTCAAATATATTCCAATTCCAAGCCAGGAACATAATGACAATTTCGTTAATTACCAATTGTTGTCAAAACTGGTAAAGCACTTTTTTGGTTGGCTCTTCCTCTTTTCTTTCACCTTCTCCTAATTCTTTGGGTTTAGCATAATATCTCTTTTCCTTTCATACTCCTCTATTCTGACATACATCTTCTGTCATGCCACAAATCATCATGTCACCCTTCACACAATCCATCCATCTCTTTTTTGGTCTACCTTTATTTTTGTGCCCGTCAATATTCCAGTTTAACATTATTTGTGTCACGTGACTTTAAACCCTCCTCATTACATACCCATACCATCTCAGTCTTCTTTCTCTCATTTTCTCAGGCACAGGTGGAACTTTCAAAGATCCTCTTATGTGCTGATCTCTCGCCTTTTTTTATTGCAGGAGTTCAGCAGACGGGCAGACGGCCCACTTGATGTGAAGCGGTTACCATTACCTATGGACATTTGCAACACCAAAAATGCTACAAATACGCTGCTGCTCCCTTAAAGGAGACTGGAACCTCGCCTTATTCAATATCCATTTTTGTAACACCATACTGACTAACAATATACTTAATATCGTATGTGACATTTGGTAATAATTTTAAATAAAATTTCGAAAAGCTTTTTAGCTTGTTGTAACCTCGTTGAAGGATCCTTACCTTTATTTGATAATGAGCTCAACAAAAAGTTGAATTCTCGCTGAAGACTCGAATTTCCGATCAACCGTTTATTCATTGGCAACTCTAATTACCATTTATTAACTTAAAATTTTGATGAGACAAGAGTTTCGAAAACGGGAAATAAAATATTTTTGAAGTGAAACTTCTTTAGAATCGTTGTGATTTGGAACTTGATGAATCGAAAAAGCGACACCAACCATTAACTGATTATTTTGGTAATTTTGTATTGTTTGTATTAAATAATTTTAACTTAGGTCTTTTTGGACATTTTGTAGTTTACAGATAGATAGACGGGGGATAGATAAATAACTAAAACTGGTTGAAATAGGGGATGAAAGTTTGGGAGACCAATCATTCTTAAAGTGTATAGATATAAAAAATTATCATTTATAAAAAAATGAATGTGTGTACAGTGCACACAGTGCGAGGGAATGAAATAGAATACATTATACAGCGTTTCATACTACTCGCTCTCCTTTTTGGTGCGGTGCTTCGTAGCCTCCTCACTCTTGTCTACTAAACGTTGTAGATATAATTATGTTCGCCTGTATTCTCTGAAATTTGATTTCTATTGCGTGTGAACTGCACACACATATAATTTTTTTGCCTATAGATACAGATAAATAAAATTAAGTGGCTCTGATTTCAATATAAATGATCATTTTTAGAGTTTTTGTCTGGGTCTCGTTTTGGAACCGTGTTACAAATAGACTATGAAATGGCTTAAATAGGTCATAGGAATTTATTTTTGGATATAGGAATTTAAATTAAATTCAAATTTCTAAAGTATAGAATAATATAAAGCAGCTAGATATTTATATCTTTTCCGTGCAGGAACGGAGAAAGAATACAATTTCCTGCGGCTGGGCGGCCTGTCGTAACAGGGGTCAAAACAACCCACAGCCAGGTGGTAGGGTATTTGCTCGACTGGATGGATGGCAACCACCCCTGGTCTAAAGTATGCCGCCATAATAACCTTATGTTGTGTTCCGGCATTAGAACCCTTGGTGTTGCAAATTTCCATAGACGATGGGAACCGCATTCCATCAAGTGAGCCGTCTGGCTGTCTGCTGAACTCGTGCAATAATTTGTGCAACTTTTGTAGAATTTGTATTACGAATTATGCGTCAAATTTCAAAATAACGCAGAACCCTACGACATTTATATACATATATAGTACATAGGCAAGTTCCAAAGTCTCAACGCCATTTTCTACAGGTGGCCGTTTTTAAGACCCGAGATCAAACACAGATGATTCGGCAAAGGTAATTTAAGTTCATATCATACAGTGTCGCACCTTACACCAAAAATGTGTTACAAGGTTTTCGTACCGCATTGTCTGTGTGCCCAACCAGAAAGAACATTATAAAGAGGCCTTCCAATAAAGTTGACAAGCAATTGTCAACGCTGACTTGGAGAAGGTAAGGGGAACTTATCGGAAACTTGGTTGCCTCGTTCTAATTAATTCACTGTTCATCGCTTTCCTCATTTATCGCAAACTTTTAATCACCGTTCGAGTTCATGGGGTTCACTTTATATTCAAATTTTATTCGACTTGCTAGAATTTTCTGAAATTAGAGACACTTTTCTTCTGATGAATGATAAGTACCTATATGGCAGTAGGTCATAATCATGTCATCATGACCATCCATTATCGTGCCCTCAGCAATAAGCTGAATACGGGCCTGATCAAAGTACATCTCTGTGATATGAACTTATGAAGCCATTGCTGCTTCTTACACTAAGGATTACCCGAGATGATGCAATATTAAATGCGGAACGCAAGAGCAACCAAAAAGATCTTTGACCTATCCTCTCACCACTCGCTCTCTCTGGTGGTGGACACGGTCAACTATATACCATTACAAGACAGTCCAGACAGACAGACCCCGCAGTTCCCCCCCCCCCCCTCATCCCCCCCCACACACAGGCGCGTTACTGGAGAATTTCCTCCGCTACTTATCTACTAGCTAGAACACCTTCCGAAGGGATAGTACAAATAGCCAAAAATCGTTTCCACCGGCGGAGTCGATACATTGTCCCCACTTTTTTTATACTTTTTATGGCTTAGACCGCGTAAGTCCTTTTTCCGCAGCGGTCGGGCCTAGATCGAACTTCACAGAAGGTGCCTCCTCGAGCGCGCTGACTCACGGCTAACCGTCTCCGCTCCTACGGAGTCGGCAACTCCACCAAACCCGGTATCGCTAAAAGAGCCATCTGTAGCTCTACTCAGCTGGCTCCTTTACAAAATAAAACAAAAAGATATCATCCACGCATCAAACCGTTAACACGTTACACTGCTTGCAGTATTCGCGATAGTATCTAGGACGACTCGCTGTCATAATACTGCTTGAACCGCATTCTATATTATCTAATCAAGAGATAAACCAAAATATAACAATATTCGTATTTAAATCTACGATCCTCGAGCTTTACACCACATCTATTACCATTCAATCATTGGAGTGAGAAATAGGAGCCAATATTAATTGTGTATGAGTAGTGGTAGCGTAATGGCTAGCGCACGCGTCCCAAGCTCAAAAGGGCGCGGGTTCGATCCTGGCCGGAACGCATGCACCACTTAGTCAGTTTTCTGATCTAATGTGCATATTGTTTTAATTACCATGTGCTAACGACGGTGAAGGAAAACATCGTGATGCAACCTGCACATCGAGTAACCGATGTATCAAACCTGCCAAGCCGCCTTGGACAAGCGTGGCGGGTATACTGTCCGTTCCCCCCTATAATGGGAGGCCCGAGGCCAGCAGTGGGACATTTATGGGCTGTGATTATATTATTTATTATTAATTGTATCTGGCTTGTCGCTTGTCAACCAATCCCGGAGCACAGGTCCGCTACAACAAATATAGCTGTCGAGTATTATAAATTTTATTTCTTTCGATTAGGAAGCAAATAGAAAATAAAAACAAATTAACCAAGTGATCTACGCACAATGAAGAGTTCCGTAGACATAATGAATCTTAACTGTTTTTGTCATTTTGATACGGTACTTTAAAGAAACATTGACCTAATCGAATCACAAAGTCATAAAGCTAAGATTTTTGGAGAAACAATTCTTGTATGAAAACAATGAAAAACTGACCATCAAAACATCACTCTTTAACTTCCCGCTAAAAACCAAGTTGCAGACACAAAAATATTTTAAAATTCTCATTATAAAGCGGTAGGCACAATCACTCCCTTGCAAAGACAAACTTTTTTGAATTACGAAAAAAATCTCCATTAACAAATGGAAACAATTAGAGATCGGCTTCGCAAAGGCGCATTTACGGTCTTGAAAGTGAAAAACGGGACCCCGACGGCCATTCCTTGGTGTCCTTTAACTGCCGTGTTCGCGATAAAAGCAATTTAAATTGGGGCATAAAACATGTCAAGATTGTCAACCTAGAATGGAGTGGCTCCAGACAATTCATTTAAGACGCCTAAGCCCTCCGCTTCGGAATGACGACCTCTAATGTTTGAAATTGAAATTAGAATATCTAGACGTCTTTGGATTTGGTGTTTATTATAATTTAAAGCTATTTAATCTTAAGCCGATATAAGACGGTTCATAGCTGTCTTTCAATCTGGATGAATCAATCAAAGTGGTCCGTATAAACCCGACTTGATGTACATTACATATCATTGATCTCGTCGTGTTCTTTCAATCAAATTGATTCATTTTGATTATTCCGTTTAAATCTAATATGAGCATTAGTATTTTGATACATATATTTTTATTATTTTTTTATTGCAGGAGTCCAGCAGTCAGGCAGACGGCCTACTTGATAGAAAGCTGTTATCATCGCCTATGGATATTTGCAACACCAGAGGTCCTACAAGTGCGCTGATACTCTCTTAAGGGAGAGAGACTGGAACCTGGTCACTAATGCCGGAACACAACATAAGGTTGTTATGGCGGCATACTTTAGACCAGGGGTGGTTGCCATCCATCCAGTCGAGCAAATACCCTACCACCTGACTATGGGTTGTTTTGTCGCCTCTTACGTCAGGCCGCTCGGCTGCAGGAAATTGTATTCTTTCTCCGTTCCTGCACGGATAAAATATTATGAACTCTGCAATATATATAATCTGCATATAAATAACATTGAACATGGCACATGAATTTACAAAGAACTTGACTAAAAGTACACTTTACTTTCAAAACTTAAAGCTATATATCCAATTTCATTTTATTTATCTTCGTTATATTTCCACTTATTCGATTTAAAATTCAGTTAAAACAGAAAACAACATTCAATTTGATAAAAGTTACTCGTCTTCGGAAAATATGGTATATTCATCTAGCTCTAACTACGTTAGATAAACAAGGATAAATGTATGCTGAGTTTATCGAAAGCCACGGAGGTTTTGCAGGAGTGCAGAGCGCAACGCAAGACGTTGAGCACTTAAATTCTATTTGAGGAATAAAGTATATTATTTACTTAGCTTTCATGTCGTATGTTCTATCTGTTTTTAAAATAGGATGGACAGGTAGTTCTTCTTCTTAAACACTGAATTTATAATATGACTATTAGTTGTAGGTACTTCCAGCCTCCACTCAGTTTATATTGTTATTTATAAGTGTTACGTCACATACATGGAATAATTTATTGCGAAATAATTAGTAAGTTTATAACTGAGGAGTTCAACTACGTGCCGAAAGCTGTCAATACAGAAAACAGGAAACCTTCGGAGATGCATCTACGATTGTGTTTAGGTTTTACATAGTTTCACGTAGTAGTTAAGATTTCTGTATGTAGTTTAATGTTAAATTAATTAGGCAATAATTATATATAGAGTACAACACTCGTCGTCTTATTTTGTACTCCCCGCTCAAGCGGTCGAGCCTAGCTCCCGTGGACGATGGAGCCACGGGCTCTGGCCAGTGGTGCGTCACCCTCATCCTACAGATTCACATCATCGACGCACCACTCAATATACTTAAGCCTCCACATTAAGCTACTTTCGATATTTTCGTTCACCTCGGCAAGTAATTAAAACAATATAGACATCAAGTGCCAGGACATATGGACGCAGGCACCTTAGCCAAGTTGCTTCGGGCAGTGAAAGAGGCCATGGGCCACCGTTTCCCAGTGCATGCTATGTTGGTTTTGCTTCCGTTTTCCCGTTGCCCTAACATAAGGCAAAAGATGAAACACAAGTTTTGGTGAGTATCCCTAATCCGAGTGGTTATAGCATATCTTAGGGAGTGCTAATGCAACTACAACTTGGTGAAACCCACACTCCTACCAGCACATTTCCTCCGTAGTTGGCACTATTCAAGTGGATTTCATCTAGTAAATAAAGGCACCTTAATCAATAAGTTACCAAAATTTAAAATGGAGAGGGCTCGCTTAGTCTTGAAACGTTTACGCGCTGATATTATATATACATTTCTCTGTTGAGAGCAAAATGGCTTTACCTTTTAAAATAGGTAAACAAGTACCTACCATAGGCTTTTTCTTACATTTTCCCCATAGACAACGAACATCAATCTTTTGCGTCAGCAAGGTAAGCGAGTGAAGGGAAGCACTTATTATCGTTATTAGGCAACGACGAACGCCCCATGACGTGAGTCTTACCGCGTATTTTTACGTAATGCACAGTGTGTACTTGGCTTTATTTACGTATTCTACTGTTTTGAATTGAGGACAATTTAGGCGTTACCTAAAAAACTGAAGAAATACTGACGTATTATTCTTTTTTCTGAAATTGCATTCATACTTATTGTTTCGAACTTAGATTTTTTATTGGAGTGAGCTTATAGCAAAGATTGTCCTGCTTTACTACGATATGAAGTTTTTCAAAAAGTATGTTATAATTTTTTTAAGACCGGCAAGATATTGACAACATTCTAATGTTGCAAAAGGTCATTGGCGACAGTAACTATTGTCCGACAGATGGGATTTAACCCTATCTGCTATACTCCAACTATAAAAACACTACCTACATATTTATAATAGGTTTGTTGATAGTGAAATTAAATGAGGGAGAATTTGCTAGATTTTCTACGATTTTGACATTTTTAAATACATAAAATAAACGGATATTCGTTTTTAATCTCTAAAGAAAGCTGGACTTTATTGTAAAGACTGGCTAAATATTTTCCCTTTTTAAACTTCTAACATTGAACACGAGGTGTATGTATCTTCAATGTAAAGAAACCATCGGTGCGTGAATACGTATCGTACTTCATTACGGCCTTCGCGGAAAAGGGGCAGCCTTTTTCACTGTTTATATTATCTGTTTCGGGCAAATAGTGCTGGGAATTGAGATTTAACGTAAATTTATAGATACACATACCGCATTGTGATCAGGAATAAATTCGCTTTAAAACAGTTCCATTGCGATTCAAAAAGGTAACTAATAAAAAGCAAAGGTTGTTGAGTTTTTGTTTTCTATTTTGAATATTCTTTTTATCTTATTAAGTATTAAGTGCCGACACCTTAGTAGTAGGTAGGAGGAAGATAGAACTACAAATTCTGTACAATAGGGTCAGGATACATGGTACAATAAATTAATAATAATTTTACATATGAAAAACAACAGGCGATAAAATAACATCTTATCATCTAACTTCTAAAATATCATGATACAAATTTGCTTTTCAAACAATCCTCCTCCTCAATTTTCTTGTATCCACTGATGACGTCATACGTAGGTACGTTCGTACAAAATTCATGAAGCTGTAAAATTCTACAATTTTATAAAAAGTATCTCATTTGATTGGAGAGCCCGCGTCTCCGCGAATCCGCTCATTTTATACATTCTTGTAAATTATATTAAGTTTTTGTTCCGTTTTTTATACAGCAGAAATAATCTCCTTTTGTAATATTCATTGTATCCTTCACCAGCGAACTATATTCACTCTAAATTTAACGTGACATGAAATAGGGTACTTGATATTCAAATCACCTAAGATACATACATACATACATACATAACTTCACGCCAGTTCCCTTGCGGGGTAGGCACGAACAACAGAGTGCCATTTAGGCTTACAATTTGATCCTGGAAGGTGTGTCGTGGCCTTCCAATCACCTAAGATACTTTCTATTATTTTATAAAACGTGAAATGAAATGAAAGTAGATAAAGCAATAAAAGTATTTGCCAAAATCTGCCTGCCCAAATAGGAAACAAGCATGACAATATGTATGTATCTTATAAAAAAAATTAGCCTATGTCAAAATATTCTCTAAACACCATTTTATTGTTTTGTTTCGTAAGGTATCGCGATATCGAATAGATGGAAGTAAATATCGTATGTCGATAAATTGAGTTTTAATCTAACCAAACACTATTTCACATCTCAATACATGCTCCCAGATGCTCTGTTGTGTATCGACGAACAAAAGGGCGCGTAAAAGCAAACGGGCCGCCATTCAACTGAACCAATACGAGTTTCTGCAAAACACTTTCGAGTATATTCTTTATATCGATATACTGTACACAGGAAAGAAAATCTTTATCGACATAAGTTTGCGTGTGCTATGATTTGAAAAACATGCTTTAAGAGGAATTTTCAAAATATTTTTAGAATAATTATTATCGATCATTTAAGATAAGTTTATTTGGTCAATTTTTTATTCTAACTAATATTATAAATGCGAATGTGACTTTATTTGTTTGGTACGCTTTCACGGCTTAACTACTCAACTGATCCAGAAAAGAAGATAGAATATCTTGAACCCAGAAAAGTATTGTTTTAAAGAGATACAAAGATGAAGCTAAATAAATGGAATAGAGACCGAGTTTCGGTAAACGTAGTGTAGTACGCCCCTTAGCTCGATGGACCGTCGATCTGTCTAAGGTCGCCGGCAGCAGAGCTGGGCAAAATACATACTTTCCTTTAATTAAAATACAAAATACTATTTCAAAAACTAAATATTTTTAATGCATTTTTTTAATAAATAAGTATTTTTTTTTATTTAAAATAGAAAGTTCGTTGCCGAAATTTACCCTGACAGGAATTGAACCTGAAGCCTCTGCGTTCCGGCGAGTTCGGCCGATTAATACTTAGTCCGCTCACCAACAGAGGCCGTATATTTAAATATAATAAAATAAAATATAAAATACAGTATTTGACTTTTTTTTAATACAAATTAAAGAATACAGTCACCGGACTGTATTTTGTAATTTATACTTATTAGGGTATACGTAAATACACAACTCAAAAATATTAAAGGATATTAATAAAATTCTAAATTTTTGGGCGACTTTCAACAGGCCATAACTCAAAGGAAAAATGGATGTCCATTAAAAAAAAAAAGTAGCTTTAAGTGTACGTGTAAGTGTAGCTTATAGGTGCAATTTTGCCAACTTTAAAGATTGGCATATTTAGTGGTGGCCATTTTGCTTACGAAACTATCGAGCGCTATTTTCTGCAGAAGACACTCATCAATAAGATCGCTGACTGAATTTATATTCAAATGTATTTTGAAGCCATAAATATTTGAAATACTAAGAACAAAATATCTCAGTCAGGTATTTTTGAAATACCAATTACAAGTTACATTTTTAAGAAGTAATGGAATTAAGAATATCAAATATCTATTTGTATTTCAATTACGTATTTTAATTACAAGTAATTCAAATACTGCCCAACCCTGGCCAGCAATGGCTGAATGAGGATGGCGGGAGACCAGGATATGTGGAGCACACTTAGACAGGCCTACATCCAACAGTGAACATTGATTGGTTGAAGAAGAATATGGCCCTGCAGCCCTGTTTTTTACTCCGCCCTTGCAGTTCACTATTGTGATTGAACACAACAGTCATTGCGTTGCTTCAAATCGAGGTGGCATAATATAAACTCGACGCGAATGAAGCTTCGCTGCCGCTAATTCGACAATGACTCAAAACCTAATGCTGATGTTAGACGGATTAACGAAATTGAACTAATTTGGTTGACTGGGACAGAACGGCAAGGATACGACGGTATCCAATGATATTTAAAGTTCATATCATTCAAATTGAAAGACAGTTGTGAACCGTGAAATATTAGCTTTACATGTTATTAGTTCACCTAATATAGTTATTGGAGTAACACGATTGTCTTAACCACTTAGTCATTGCGAAGTATACCTATTAATAATAATCACATTGTTATGATAAACAAAAATTACATTATATTACATTATTTTTTTTATTGCAGGAGATCAGCAGACAGGCAGACGGCCCACTTGATGGAAAGCGGTTACCATCACCTATGGACATTTGCAACACCAAGTTGCTGCAAATGCGCTGCTGCTCTCTTAAGGGAAACTGGAACCTGGTCACTAATGCCGGAACACAACTCAAGGTTGTTATGGCGACATACTCTAGACCAGGGGTGGTAGCCATCCAGTCGGGCAAATGCCCTACCACCTGGCTGTGGGTTGTTAAGTCGCCTCTTACGACAGGCCGCCCGGCCGCAGGAAATTGTATTCTTTCTCCGTTCCTGCACGGATAAAAATATATGCCCCCAAAGAAAACCTGCATATTACATCATGCAGGTTTTCTTTGGGGGTAGGCAGAGACGATGGACCCCCACCTTCGACGATCCTGGCAAACACCCTTTGTTTCATCTACTTTCATTGACCTCTTCATATATTCACGTTTATTTGGGTTTCCTCCTATGCTACCATTAATTCTGTTGTCATATGTATTCTTGCTTTGTGATTCAGCTTTCAATGATTCTCTATCTTTAACTCTTATCACTATATCGCTTTAGATGATAAGGCCGCCGATTGTATTGCCTTTTTATTTTGGTGTGCATTAAAATGTTATCTATTTATATCTTCTTTCAATATAAAAAAAATGTATGACCAAAAATGTGGTTTTAATGCATCCATAATTTAACGATTGGATATGCATATTAATTATAGTTATCGTCGGTTATTTACTTTGAAAATAATAGTACAGAATTTTCTCACCTCAATGCTTTATGGGCTGGGTTCGGGTCAAATAATGGATACTAGTCACGTTATCGCTTTATATTACGGTAGTTTTGTATTCATTTGGAGGGTGGTGTTTTGAATAATGATTATTTACTATGCTTTCATATTTTTGTATGTAACGTCTTATTTAAGTTTTACAGTAATCACTCATTAAGTAATCTTACTTTTTAATTGATTTGTATTTTTAACAAAAATGAAAAGTATTAAATAATTAAAATGAACAAGTAGGGTTATTACGCTAAATATTAGCTTTATCGATCCTCATTGACGCTTTACATATTTGTGTTCCGTGATCACAGCAAAGAGAAAAGTGGCCGACACGTCGAAATAAAAATAAAATGCCGCGCTTAAAACCGTTAAAACGTAGTTTTAATTATGCGTATTAGACGCGAAATTTTAAGAAAATCCTATTATTTTTAGCTTTTTTTGGTTATCGTTTTCTTTCTGTCTGAGATAATTACCCCGAGTTTCAATGAAGTCTGCCTTTCGACTAAAAGTACTTCATTTTGCATAATCTTTATCTTCCTCAATAGTTGACCGTCAAATCGATTTAATTTTAATCATCTTAGAAAACGTCACAGTCAAAGATTTTGTACGGGCGTAGCAACTTATGAAGTCATATCCTTAACGAGTTAAGTAGTGTATTTTTCATTGTTTAAACTGTATGCATGTAGATTACATTATTTTATTGTGATATTTTAATAGTAAGATGATATAGCAAGGTATTTTAACGTCTGCTCTTTTATATTATAATTCCTATGATGTAGATTCTAACTCTGATCATAGAGAATACTTATACACCATTTAGGCTGTCTTTACGATCGTATTATATACTGTGAGTACAATCACCACTTGCCCCCAGTGACGGGGAAAACATACATATTAGGTCATGAAAGCTATCAATCTGTTTGCACATCAAGACTACTGTTAACGCCGATCTTGGTCACCGCCTGTTTATATCTTTTCGCCGCATCTGCCACTATGTAAATATGTGACATATTCGACGATTGACCGCCTAGTGGATTGCTCCTTCCACGAACCCTCGCCGCCTTTTGTGTGTTGTACCGCATTCTACACTCGCTTATGTTAACCCGCATACTAAGAGGCGCATGCTGTGTCATACTTAACTTGTCCACGAATATCGAAGGAACCGCTAGATGAGAGGGTCCAGAGGAAGACGTACCTGCCCCTACGAATTCCACATCTATCGTAACATGTCTGGTGTGGTTATATATCCTGTAAGTGCTTTCGTTTCTTTTATTCCCGCCTGCATTCCGCATGCAATACTTTCTGGCCTTCATGGATTACTCTATAATGCCTATGCCGGGGCGTCATCTGCGTTAGTGTTAAAGATTTAGTCTGTGGCCGAATGCGTCTCATTTAAAGCGTTAATAAATAACGACGTTAACGCTTAGCCACATTAGTGTTTATACACATGTTATCCGTCTGTCAATATTTAACGTCATTAATAATGTCGCATCTCAAATAACGCATTAAACCCATCGCCGCATCTGCGTGAAACATCCTAAATCTTTAACAGATGCATTAAAGGCCGAGTCCACAATTACTGACGTGTAAAACCTGTTTGTTAATTCAGCGTACTCTAGTGTCACGAATTTATTGTTCCTAGCCCTAAAATGAAGACAACTCAGCTCAAAGGGACATCCTTGGATTGTCACTACTTACTCGCTTATACACGCAGCTCTGATTTTAATTGCTAACGCGGAAACATCTAGATATAAGACATCGCCCATTAAGAATTTAACTGCGGCAAACATTCTGAGAGTGGGCGTCTACGCGGCTCGAACACACGCTAAATTACGGTAATAACTGCACAATAAAAACTGTAACGTACCATGTATTTACCGCATTACTAAAGTTAATACGGCTAACGACGCAATCTTGTTGAGTTTACCAAGAATCTTCGTGTTTGTATGAATATTCAGGTGTTTCAACGAAGTTTGCTGTAATAAGAAAATAGAAATAAAAATGTGTGCTGGCACACATAGTAGAAGTGAAACTTCAACGGACAAGTGGAAAAACGAATGGCAACGGATAAGTGGCAAAACAAACCACAACAAAATTTTAAGTTGAAGTTTTACGGGCTGGTTTTCAAATTGGACAAGTACATTAATAATCTGCCCGTAAAACTTCAAGTTAAAATTTTGTTCCGATTCGTTTTGCCACTTATCCGTTGCCATTCGTTTTTCCACTTGTCCGTTGAAGTCTCACTCCTACTATGTGTGCCAGCACACATTTCGATTTTTCGCAGGTTTACTGCAAATTATGATTTGGTTAGGTTAGGTACATTTTAATGACCCCCACCTGTCTCGTTGGGTCTCACGTAAAAGTGGGACCCTAACGTTCAGGATGGTACAGATACTTACCGGGCACGGCTGCTTTGGTAAGTATCTGTACCGTATAGCGGGGCGGGAGCCCACGCCTGAGTGCCACGAGTACAGCGCACCCTTGGATACGGCCCTCCATACCCTTACGGAGTGCGCCGCTTGGGGACCACAGAGGTCCACAATGCAAAACATCGTCGGTCCGGTGAGGTCACTGGAGAACATGGTGAAAGCCATGCTCTCCAGCAAAAGGTGTTGGTCCGAGGTTGCCTCCTTCTGTGAGTCGGTCATGACACAGAAGGAGGCGTCGGAGAGGCAAAGGGAGGAGAGTGCGTATGCGGACCCTGTCCGCAGAAAGCGTCTCCAGGGTCGGAGGCGTCGCTACGCACAAATTCTCCTCTCTCCATGATTCCAGCACAGGGGGCCGCGTGGACGAGTGGGGGATCCCGCGGACTTCCCCCCCCCCCCCCTGTTGTTGAAGAGGGTGTCCTTCCCCGCAGGTCACCCTGGGTTCGTTGACAAGCGTTGGGGCGTCACAGATGCAGTACCTATTGGTCTAGTTCCTGTGGCACCCCGTAAAAGCGTGTGAGCTAGGGGCGCAGGTTAGGTTTAGTGGGTAGTTTGACGGCCGACCATCCCCCTGTCCTCCGCATGGAGGCCATACGGCCGATCAAGAGCCCCACACATCCCTCGGTGAGCCTTCCCCCCAGGCCCGAGGACGGTGTCATAAGAAAAGACATTCACCCTGCGTCATCAAAAAAAAAAAGGTACATTTTAATGAATGCATTTTTTATTTAAACATGTTTTATTTTGTCAAACAAAAAAAAAAATCTTAAGACCCCCGTCTATATAGAAGTTTCACTTCAAAAACTGAATTCGATTTGGAACCAAAAAACGCATCCATAGTCTACTCTAAAATTATGCCGCCTCTCACCACGTCTAGTCTAAATTTATGCCGCTCCTCCATGCGGCCGTAACGTTTTTTCGTGACAGAAAAATCCTCAGATCCCCCTCTGTATAGAAGTTTCTCTTCAATAAGAAGTGTTGAGAGAGAATAAAAAGAACAAAGGAAATATATAACTCCCTTACAGAACGTAATAATCAACAGGAGTGAATTTAAAAAAAATGTGTTACGGTCAAAAGTTGAATGTTCAATACCACGGAAGAAAATACTAATAATGACAATAATTGCCTGATAAATAATGTAACCACATTGTCGGTTTGTCGTTTTATCTTTTTGCTGATCGACAGTTAATTCTTAGACTTAATAAACTCTTCGCTACTTTTTATCCTGTGAATGCCGCGAGATTTTCCGAGAAACCTGTGTCCCGCGAGTCACACGTGCAAAGGGCCCCCGCGCAGGCCCCCCTCCCCGCGCCCGCATCTGCCGCGACCATCGCACCCCCCGCGACCCCCGCAGCCGCACATGCCGCAGACCACCTGCACTCTGCCGCAGCGCCCGCGCCCCCCGCGTCCGTACCCGTGTTACCGGTGCGCCCGCCGCCCGCACCCCCGCTCAACGACGCCCACCGTGTGGCACCAAAGTCGCGCGCCTCGTGTTCTCGCGGTCCCGCACCGGGAAAACCGCGTTCGAGCTCCGCGAGTTCGACGACATCGCGTTCGCGTTCGCCCATCCACCGCGTAATCGATTCTCGTCGAGAAATCGACTTAACCCCTGAAGGTTCGCAATACCTCAGGGTTGCCCCTCTTACACCGGCCGATGAAATTACCCCCATGGATGTCGCGCCTCCCGCGAATATCCCCTTAGACCGCGAAGACGATGACGGTTTCATAACCGTCAATCGTAGTAAAAAACGTAAGACCCAGAGGGAGGTCCCCCCCAACCCCGCCCCCACTGCGGGCACAAAACCGACAATGGCACCTTCCAGCCGCCCTGGGCCACCTTCACAGCGCCCGCCGCCACCCCTGATCATCCGCGAGAAAGCTCATTGGCTTCAACTCGCTAAGGAACTGCCAGGTAAGGCAATCTCCATAAAAGAGGCCCGTGATACCCAACACGGCATCAAAGTTATGGTCACATCTTCAAGTGACCACCGCGCCCTAACTACTCTATTATGTGACCGTAAAATCGGTTACTACACTTACGCCCTGCCAGAAGAAAAACGCCTTCGGGCTGTAATTCGCGGACTTCCTCAGGAAATTGAAAGTTCCTACATTCTAGAGGACCTTAAGTCCCAAGCCCTACCAGTGCACGAAGTGCACCGTATGCACAGAGGCGACGCCACAAAGTCGCCTCTAAACCTAGTATTGGTTGTCCTCGACCTCTCCCCAGAGGGGAAAAAGATCTTCGAACTTGAGAAGGTCTGTGGCCTCTCTGGCCTTCGTGTGGAACGTCCACACGAAAAACATACACTGCGGCAGTGTCATCGCTGCCAACTTTATGGGCACTCTGCCCTACATTGTCAATCCCGTCCCAGGTGCGTCAAGTGCCTGGGCGACCACGGGACCTCGGAGTGCACTCGCACCCGGGACTCCCCGGAGCCACCGAGCTGCATCCTCTGCGGCCAAGCGGGTCACCCCGCTAACTACAGAGGCTGCCCTGCCGCCCCCCGACCCAAACGTAAGATCGGAAAGGGCAATGCCCAAAAAGGCACTAGAAAAGTGCCGAACAAACCCGCATTCGTGGCGGGCCCCCCCCCCCCCAGTGGTAAACCACTGGACGGGTCTTCCCACGACGGAAGCGTTCCCTCCGCTAAGGACGCGTGCCCCAGTTATGGCCGGCCTACCCTCGGCCACCCCCGCCCCCGCCCTCGCCCCCATTTCTAAGGGACCTTCAGGGCCATCGGCCCACCACTCTATAGCGGAGGACTTAGCTTTGGCGACTAAATTCGCCAAGAACTTGCCCTTCGACCTGCAAGAGGTCCAACTCTTGGCTCGGAAACTGAGGCAAGTTTCAGAGTCAACACAACCCTCCCTCCGGGATCAACTCGTGATCGAAATGGATCACGCGTACCTCCTCCAAATACTTAGATCGTTGTAACTAAACAACCTAGTCAAATTATTGTTACCGGTAACAAATGGCGCATGTAGGTAGAAATAAACCACGCTCATTGACTCTGGCGACTTATAACGCCAATGGCCTTCGAAACCAGCGCGACTTGGTCCATGACTTCCTGGTTACCAATCAAGTAGATATACTACTAGTACAGGAGACCTTCCTGAAACCGAGTAATAGAGACCCAAAGATCTCTAACTATCGGATCACTAGACATGACAGGGTAGGCCGTGGTGGCGGCACCCTGATCTATTTCAGAAGATCCCTACACTGCATGCCTGTAGTCACCCCCCCACTAGAAGGTATGGAGGTATCCGCCTGCAGACTAGCAATGACTGGCCACCAACCTCTAGTCATAGTTTCAGCATACCTCGCATGCCAAAAAACCCTCATTAAGAAAGACCTAGAAACCCTATTCAACTTAGGCCCGGCTGTTATTATAGCCGGAGATCTGAATTGCAAACACGAGCAGTGGAATTGCAATACCACTAACCCCAATGGCAGAGCCCTAATAAATATATCAGACAATCTTTTGTTTGATATACTAACTCCCATGACCCCCACAAGATACCCCCCCAACCGCGACTGGGGGACCCCAAACACTCTCGACCTAGCATTACTGAGGGGCGTAACCCTTCAGTTCCATTCGATCGAAACGATGGACGATATCGACTCGGACCATCGTCCGGTTATCCTCAGATTAGGACCACAGACAGACCAGACATCTGAAACTAGGACCTCTGTGGATTGGTTGAGACTTGAGACCCTCCTCAAGGCAACCAGCTCACAAGACCTGGACCGCATCCCGGACCACATCGTGTCCCGCCAAGACACGGAGACGGCAATCGAGGCCCTCACCAGCCACCTTCAATCCGCAGTGCGGAACTCGTCCAGGCAGGTGCCAGTGGAGGATGACCGCCACTTATGCCTGCCGGACGAGGTGAGGGTACTGCTGAGGGAAAAGAGAGCCGCCTCCAGAGCTCACGACAGATATCCTACCGAGGATAACAGAGTCCGACTCCGCGAACTAGAGCGCGAGGTCAAACTACGTATCCGGGAAGTCAGGGAACAACGTTGGGACAGAACGTTGAGGGATATCGAACCAACTCACCAGGCGTACTGGAAGCTGGCTAGAGCTCTCAAATCAGACACCCTTACTGTCATACCCGCGCTAGAAAGAGCCGACAACACCGAGGCGTTCGATGACGAGGAGAAGGCCGAGTGCCTTGCTCAGAGTCTAGAGCTTCAATGCTCCCCCACTACGCAAAACGTCGACCAGTCACACCTGACGGAGGTAGACTCCGAGGTCGAACGTAGATCCTCCTTACCAGCGGAAACCACACTCGACACGGTCACGGTCGAAGAAGTGCAAGATCTGATCAAGTCTCTCAAACCGCGAAAGGCCCCAGGGACCGATGGCATCAACAATCGCGTTTTAAAACTCCTACCCGCCCATCTAATTATAATTCTAGTGAGCATCTTCAATGCCGCCATAACAAACTGCTCCTTTCCCGCGATCTGGAAGGAAGCAGATGTCATCGGTATTCACAAGCCGGGAAAACCGGCTAATAAACCGTCCAGCTACCGTCCAATCAGCCTACTGAGCGCACTCAGCAAGCTTTACGAGAGGGTCATCCTCTCTCGACTTAGAGATTTTGCCTTCAGCAAACATCTAATACCCGATGAGCAATTTGGCTTCCGTGCCAGACACTCATGCGTCCAACAGGTGCACCGCATCACGGAGCACATATTATCTCACTTTGCCCATCGCCCCCGCCCTATAGGAACAGCCGCACTGTTTCTAGACGTAGCAAAAGCCTTCGACAAGGTCTGGCACAACGGCTTGATTTACAAGCTGTACCAGTTCGGTATGCCAGACAGACTCGTGCTCATCTTGCGAGACTTCCTCCTAGGTCGTAGCTTCCGTTTTCGAGTGGAGGGAACGCGCTCGTCCCCTCACCCACTCACAGCCGGTGTACCGCAGGGCTCGGCTCTGTCGCCACTACTCTTCACGCTGTACACCAGCGACATCCCAAAAACTCCAGATGTGGAGTTGGCCCTCTTTGCGGATGACACCGCACTCTATACATCAGATAAAAACCGACAAATGGCTTGCGTCCGGCTGCAGGCAGCTGTCACAGAGCTAGGCGAATGGTTTCGCAAATGGAGGATAGAGGTAAACCCGGAGAAAAGCGCAGCAATGTTCTTTTCCCCGGGCACGCTTCGCTCCCCCAAACGCGCTAGCCTTCGCCTAAAAACCATTTCGCTCTATGACCAACAAATCCCCTGGGCAAAGTACACCAAATATCTTGGTGTCACCCTAGATCGGAACTTGCGCTTCAACGAGCATATCACTATAGTCCGAAATAGAGCGCGATTTGTGATGGGTCGTTTAGCACCCATGATAGACAAACGAAGCAAAATGTCCCTCAGACACAAGCTTACTCTGTATAAAACATGCATCCACCCGATCATGACATACGCGAGTGTGGTATTCGGCCATGTCAAGCCTGCCCTTTTAGATAAACTGCAAATCGTGCAGAATAAATTCATGCGCAGAGCCGTCGGTGCTCCCCTCTATATGCGTAACGTCGACCTCCACCGCGATCTGGAGCTTCCCTCCATCAAAAACTACATTACGTCGCTCTCTCGTAAGTATTTCGATCGCTCGTCGTGTCCGCGTCCGATTATAAGCCTCGTCGAAAGGCTCTTGTGCGACGACCGCGTAACGTCCTGACGGACAGGCTGACGGACAGCTTCGCGAAGGCACTCGCCCCAAAGACCCCGGTAAAGTTGTAAGGTCTTCGGACCAACAACATAAAGTCAAGTCCAATAAAAAAAAAAAAAAAAGCCGCGAGATTTTTTTTGGAATGACTTAAAATAACCAGATTAAAAACATAATTCGAGTACTAATGTGGTTTTTTACTGATCGATAGCAAATTTAATTGAATATTATGTGATATTTTTTATCCCGGGAACCCCGCGGGAATTTTCCGGAGAGCGATTCGAAGTTGTTCGGATGCAAAAGAAATAGCTTAATATAACAATTTCCACTAAAACTATTGCTTACGTTCTTTTTTTAAATGATGCGATACTTTGTATTCCGGGAATTTCAAGTCAAGCGTGGACGAAGTCGCGGGCATATATCCTAGTATTTTATATAAGTATAGGATAATTAATGTTTTTTTCGAACGCCTGAATGCTTATTATGGATTATATTGTATAAAGTGATTAAGTTTGTGTAGAATGAGGTGTGAGTGAGAAAAATAGATAATGAATGAAAGAAAAGATAAACAATAGACGATGGAATGAAAAATCAAGACGCGATATAATAGAAGCGTGGGCTCCACATTTGGGAGCTAAGTAGTGAACTTAGACGATGTTAGTAGACGATGTGGTTTGGAATATGTAAATATAAAGATTAAAGATTTCATTTCACCACCACATAGATATGGTTTTATATTACTATACTATTTCCATTTCCATGTGGAAACTTGAACGAGCGTCTTTTTTACGTTATGTATATATTATTTAATAAAAATATGACGCTTACGCACGTACAAGGTCATAGAGCAGTGTCGGAGAAACGGATAGACATGGAACTATCGATAAACGTAACACGGTAATAGACCCAATATTTTTTTACAAAGTGTAAGAAACTAAACTATTGCCGGATAATTTTGTACAAATTTATTAACTATAATAAGAAATGTTATACCAATTGAGTCCCAAATACTAAGGCACCAAACACAGCTAGGGGTTTACTGATTTATTGAATAAAAGAGCACAAAGCCACCACTTACGACGTCATAAATGTGATAGGTGGCAGAATAGCGAACTATTGACAATTGACATCAAAATTTCACACAAAAGGTAATGAGTTCATCGTCATTTATAGTTCCAGACAGATTGATGTTCGCATTATTATTAAATGTTTGCTACTTATGTATTTTGTATTATAACTTTTATTTAAATAGTGTATTCAATATGTTTCACACTTACTGTGTGCTATACAAAATATCTGTATACAATTACAGACCATTCTCTTATATACTCTAGTCTTTGAGTTGCTGGGGTCCGTCGCAAATTTTTTCGTCATATATGTTAGATACATTTACAACAATTTATGGTTGTCAAACCATAAATTGTTGTAAATTAAAAATTGTTAGGTATATAAAAACAGTATTAATTGTTAGGTATATAAAAACAGCCCAACATAATTGGGAAGATAAAATCTCACCATCTCCGCTGGCTCGGTTATGTAGAGCGGATGGAGGAGGATCGGGGAGTGAAGAAAGCAAACTTGGGGCGACCAGTCGGTCGGCGACCGGTTGGTCGACCCAAGTATCGCTGGAAGGATAGAGTGGAAGCTGAGCTGACCGCACTGCAAGCCCACAATTGACAAGACACTGCGCAGGACAGAGGAAATTGGCGTGCTCTCGTTTCGGAGGCCAAGACTCGCTTTGGGTCGCTGAGCCAACAGAGTTAGTTAGTTAGTTATATAAAAACAGTATTTGTGCGCCTTGCAAATTTACAATTTGACTATTTTTCTAATTATCTTCTTTGCCGTTATTGAATATATGATAATAATTAGGTTTACATTAGCAAAAGATTTCAAAGAACTCGAGCAAAATAAAACGTTTAAAAACCTAGTACAGTCTAAATATTCAATTACAAGCTGCAAGCCGTTGCTCGGCGGCGGCTAAAACGCGCTTTTTCCTCGTAATTTTGTGGGCAACACTGTAATTTTTCCAAATGGACGCCAGTTTAATATCGGGGTTGCCAACTTTGATATATAGCCGCAGCATTGTCGGGGCCCGAGCCCATCCTTGGAATTAAAAACCCTAGATAATTTAGTTGCTGAATGTATTCTGCGTATAAGCCAGGAATGTCGCTAGTCGACTGTATTTTTTTACTGTCTGTAACGGAAAATGTTTTTCGGGTTATACATTAGTTTTGACAAAAACGGAATCTTTATTTAGTCGTCCAATCCGTCTATTCGTTTCTTTATACATATTTTATTACTAATTTCATTTGCAGTAATCGAAATTTTTGGGTTTTTCATTTTTTGCAGGTATCCCAAAGCGCTAATCTATACATAAAGATTGATTTTTTTTAATTGTTTTTTAAATAGACGAAAAGTTACATAACATTCACATGTTGTTTAGATATCTTCTTCATTTATTTGTTTTACTGCATGAATTCAGCAGACAGGCAGATGGCTCATAAGATGAGAAGCGGTTACCATCGCCTATGTATATTTGTAACACCGAAGGTGCTACAAATGTGCGGCCGCTCTTTAAAACAGAGACTGGAAACTGGCCACTTATGAATACAACTCAAGGTTGTTATGGTGGCATGCTCTAGACCCACCTGGCTATGGGTTGTTTTGTTGCCTCTTACGACAGGCCGCCTAAATTGATATCCCAGTCACCCCAGACTTACGTGATTTTAGGAAAGATGAAATTTTCAGTATCGGTAGTTTAACATAAACATAAACGCTAAGCTGAAAACGGGGCCGTTTTTCAGGTAGCAGGTATCAAAGATGGAAAATAACCATGCTAACTTACGTCAAAGTAGCAAGGCTGGTTTTACACATGTCATATATGATATTGTTATAAACGAAAATATACAGTTGTCAGACACTTCCTGTGGGCCATAACTTTTGACAGACACTTAAAAAAAATTGGAACTTACGTCATTTTAGGAAGGCTGAATTTTATATATATTATCAAGTATAATATTTTAATATATTTTCCAATGAGCCAGACTAATCTGACTGGCCAAACATCTTCCCATGGTTATTTTCTACCTTTGATAGCTGCTACCTGAAAAACGGCCCCGCTTTCAGCTTAGCGAGTATTTATCCTTTTCTAAGTTTATATTAAACTACCGATCCTAAAAATTTCATCTTTCCTAAAATCACGTATGTCTGCGGTGACTGGGATCTCTATCTAGTCCGGCCGCAGGAAATTGTATTCTTTCTCCGTTTTAAATAATACCCGTGAAGGAACGGGTCTTATTTAAAACAGAAGAGTTCGAAACTTATTCAGCATTCGGCCTGGAGCGTATATTTATATGAACCAATATTCGGGAGTATCATATTTTCTGGGGTTACAATATTCAAGTTATGAGCTCACAACGATGCTTCTTGTTTAAGATAATAGGCTTATGTAAAGATATTGAAACTTCCTCCCGTATAATGATGTCTGGATCACATTGAATATTTAATATGCAATGTCTCTTAGATGGTACTCCTCATATTACTTACGCGCACCTTGTTTTCTTTGCTCGGTTGAATTTCGCGTCCTTGTGGGAGGGAAGTTTGAAATTTTGGAGAAATTTAGTCGAATTTCTTTTTGGTAGCGAGTGTGGAGTTTGTTTAATATTTAAATTGCTATATTAACGACGGGAATGTTATTTAATATTGCCGTATATTTTTTTATAATAGAATAATTAGCTCATAAACGTCCTACTGCTGGACTCAGACCTTTCATTATTAAAGGAAAACAAACAGTTACCCACCACGCTTGTTCAACGCGGGTTGGTGGTTTGCACATATCGATTATACATACAATAAAATTTTATTTATACGTCGGTTACCTCGATGTGCAAGGTTTCATGATGATGTTTTTCTCACCACGAACATTCGCCTGTAATGAAATGTTACACATTCGAGCATTACATCGGTGAGGGAGGAAAACTAAGCACTACAGTGCGCAACCTATACTAATGCAATCTATACTATAATAAATCTGTAATATTTTGATATAATAATAATAATATCAGCCCATAAACGTCCCACTGCTGGGCTCGGGCCTCCCATTATAGGGGGAACGGACGTATACCCGCCACGCTTGTCCAAGGCGGCTTGGCAGGTTTGACACATCGGTTATCTCGATGTGCAGGTTGCATCACGATGTTTTCCTTCACCGTTATTAGCACGTGGTAATTGTAATAATATGCACATTAGATCAGAAAACTGACTAAGTGGTGCATGCGTTCCGGCCAGGATCGAACCCGCGCCCTCTGAGTTTGGGACGCTTGCACTAGCCATTAGGAATCAACTAAATGCTCAAAAGCGAATCATATATATTTCGTTACAGGCGAATGCTCATCAGTCAGAGGAGCAGTATTGTAACGTAATGATCAAAATCGAATCATATATGTTACCTTATAGGAAAATGCTCGCGGTGAGGGTGCACCTTTAGATACGAGTATGTTAGCCCATAAACTTTGGTTAAACTCACACCTAATACACTCCATAACCTGTCAAATGCATAACATAAAACATACATTTCACACACACGGCACGTACATCAAAACCCCATTAAACGAGAAGGGTTAAAAATCAATTGTCTCTCCAGGTAGAGTAATAAAAAAGGGTCCGCGATTTATACAACGGAAGACATTTTTAATATCACAATGTCCGATTCCCCCGTGTCCGCTCGCAAAAACATAATCAAATCAACCCTCCGCATGGCGATAAATAAAAAAATACACGATAAATTGGTGCAGTGTGCCGTGAGGGTCTAATGAGGGACATGTCACACCCTTTAAATATTATAAAAGCATATTCAGCGGTGATGTGGAGAGCCGGTCGCTTACATCCGTAAAAGAAGTATGATATAGAGATGGCATAGGTTACAATAACACTTGCGAAAATAGTATGGAGTAATAAGCGTGCTACATCTTCGACCGGATTATCGTCTGACATCAGTTGTGATCGTGCACAAACGTTAATCTATTAGTCTTTGCTTTATGCTAAATAACAAACTTTTTGTCATGATTCATTAAAAAAAATATTCTTTTCTCTTTTTGAGATACGACGTTCTTGGTATTTCTGTCATGCTTGTTTTCTTTATGTCATGTTAAAGTTACAATAATTTGTACTCTTCTCTCACCATTTTCCGATTGCCCACTTGCCGCGTCCATCAACAACTGGTCATTTTTTATCTCTTAAGATTTTTTTGTTTGACGTGCTTATTGATAAAAAAAACGAGCATTAATCAATAATACTGCTAAAAATATATCTGGATCACATATTTTTCACGACTTAAAAAACCGTGGTCGCGGCAAATGTTGCGCTCAGAAGATCGCGGACAATGACGCGTTCAGAAGATCGCGGACAATGACGCGCTCAGAAGATTCGACAAAAATGTTTAAATTTCCCTCCTTTTTTGTTCAAAAAATACCTATAACATTTCTTAAGCTTTCATTCCTAATAACAAACCGGAAGCATCTTCAATCAACGATAAAAGCAAAGTATCAGTAAAATTCTAATCGGATTCACATCACGCGCACTTTTAATTCAAGTAAGTAAATTAAAATGCGGCCGGCCGTCTACTCGTTTGAATACAAATGGTTTATTGGGACGAAACGGGTGGTGTTTCCAGGCCCAATGCGTCAATTATCGGAAACGAATGTTTAAATCGAGCGAAGGAAAGGAGAACACAAAATTTCTTCTTGTAATTTCATCTCAAAAACGACTGAATCTGCGTGGAGGTTTCACACGAATATTCATAGCAACAGGAATGCGAACACATCTTATAATACATTCTAACATTATTTTCATATAAAATTGAAATAATTTTAATTACTTTTCAAACAATAATTAATGCGCCATTAGACACCTTTTACTAGGTACGTATCCTACGGGCTGAGCCATGTTAACTCATTATTTTTAGGGAGAACGTTACAATGAAACAACCGTGTACGCCATATCTGATTTATTCCAATCTACCTACGTTTACATTATGCGTATACGCGTATTATTATCTACGTATGCGATACACCTACAGTACTTGCTTATGTCGTCATAAGTAAGTACGCTCGTACAAAATCTATGAGGTTGTGACGTTCTGTAAAATTATAAAAAGTATCTCAATTGATTTCCTTAGATATGTTTAGGATTATGTAACTAAATGACAAAGAAATGGTCGGTTGTCACTTCCGCGGTACTTGCACGCACTTGGTTGGTTATTTCCACTTAGCGTCTCTTCAACGAGAGTATTTTAAAAAGTTAATTGTAAATCAATGATTACAGTCTTTGAGAGTCATTTTAATAGAGTAGTTGGCAGTCAAATCAACTTGGATACTTTTTTATCAACTTATAAAACGCCGAAGATTGATAACTAGATTTTGTACAAGCGTTGCGAATTGCGACGTCATTTCTATAACGAGTCAAATATCGTATTAATTATAGTTTAAGCAGTATTTAATTTTTGTTTCTATCATGATATTTTAAATTTACGATGATGACGTGCTATTTGAACGCCCGCTCTATTTTATAATTACTAGAGTTTACCCCGCGGCATAGCCGACGTAAACTCTGGTGCGTACCTCTTACTTTAAGAGCGGACGTTAATACAGGTTATATTGTATTCAATTTTTGTGTCAGTGCTATTCGCCCTCGAAAGATTCACTTCTTTTTAATCGCAAACTATCCCATCTATCCCGGCATGAAAGTATTTTTGTCCATTTTCGGTATTAAAACTACATTCAAACAAAATTACAGCAAAACCGATCCAGTACTCCTAGTCGATCTATAAACTTGAGAAATGATTGATCTCTCATACAAACTTTCATCATCTATTTCAAACTGTTCTGTTTTATTCCCCATCTTTCTATCTGTAAACTACATAAATGACAAAAATGACTAAAGTGACCAAAATTACCAAGGCAAATCACAAAAAAACAAAACCTATCCTACTTTCTGGAATAACCTTTACATAAATCTATCCCGTTATCCGGCGTGAAAAATATCCCTTGGCCACCCTCAGTATTAAAATTACATATATACTTCTTCCACCAAATCGGTCCAATCGTTTTTCCGTAAAAGCATAACAAACAGAAAGATAAATGTATTTAATCGCGAAAAATATCACATTTTTCCCTATAAAAAGTATCTTATGTTCATTCTCAGCATCGAAAAAATATATGTAGGAAGTTTCAGCTAACAACTACCTCATTGTAATCCACAGAGTACATTAATATAATACGAGAATGTAATTTCAGTTGCTTTCGAATCGTCAACCTGAGAACCGTTGGTCCGCTTTCGTACTTATTCTTTTATGATAAAAATAGTAATGGATATGTAACTACTATAATTTAACTACAAGCTCCATACACAATGCACTAATTAGACTAATTTATGTATTAATAATCGAGACATTTCACGTAAATAAGGATAACTGGCAACATTAGAAACGGGTTTCAATTCATTTAACCCTCTCTAGGGTAAGTTTAGAGCTGTGATAAATTAGTAAATTTATCGCGTACAAAGCGACAAAATATTGGAAACTTCAAACAATAATTAGAATTTGCTGAATAATAAATAATTTAAAGTATTAATTCGATAGACATTGAATGATTTTGAAGAGCTTATCGTTTAAAATATATACAAAGTGACTGAACTCCTAAATCCCTAAATTTGGGTTTTAAATTTGATTTTTTAAGGCAGGACAACGTCTACCTGGCCCGCTAGAATAAATAAGTATAATACAACATCTAAGAAGTCTGTATAATACTAGGATATGCCCGAGGCTTCATCCACGCTTCACTTGAAATTCCCGCGGGATTCCCGATACACAAATTATCGCAGCATTAAAAAAATGTAAGCTATCGTTTTAGTGGAAACTGTCTCGGAATAAGCTAATTTTTATGCACCCGAAAACCTTGAAACCGCTCCCGGAAAAATATCTCGCCGTATTCCCGGGAAAAAAAGTATCACACATTTTATTACATAAAATTCCCTAATGGTACCGGTGAAAAAACAACATTGGAATTCGAAATCTTTTTTCAATCTGGCCATTTCAAATAATTACCAGAAAAATTCCCGCGGGATTCCCGGGATAAAAAGAAGCGTAGATTTCAAGTCTAAGAATTTGCTGTCGATCAGTGTAAACCGCATCGAAATCGGCCCAGTAGCTTTTACGTGAAACAGACAAACCGACAAATAGATAAACAGACAAACAGACAAGAAATCTAAAAAAAATGTATCGGTTCTCCATCGTTTATATAGTCTATTCCAGATGTTTTTTCAAATAGCTTCAATTTACAGACATGTTTAGAATTTTATATGATAGATGAACATCTATTGAAAAAATAAAGTAACAATATATAAAATTTACATAGTCTTTAGTTTTGAGGAGGACTACGCAGTTGGCCGATAATTCATTTCAAATGACTGAATATTTTGCTTTTATATCATGTCTTCGTACTTCTGATTCTCAACTTATCTTTAGATACTTAATGATGAACCTCGTTGTCTTGTCTTAATGTTTATTCTATCAATTTTCGTATCGATTATTGCATTTTTGTTGAAATGAGAGCTCTTCAAGTCAATTTAAACGATGTATTTAAATGTTATAATACTTTTCCGATGTTTTTAAGCTTGTGTTTTGATGATTCAATAGATTATTATACTAATACTGGATTATAACGTCATAAAACCACCGAAGTGTGAATCGTTAGCCACCAATAGGTTACAACGGAGGCGCGTAATAAAACAAAATTGTCAACGCTTTAAAGATAAGCCATTAAATGACATGCATTAAATATATAGCAATCTACAGAACTTGGCAATGGAATCCCGCTACAGGTAACAGTTGGTATCAAAAATGAGATGTAGTTAGAAGAAGAACGTACTCCATGTACCAGGAGGCAAATAGACTAGACTGAGTATATAAGAAGCAAGTGGAAAAGGAACGCGCTGCATCTGTTGCGTTATCGTCGACTTTTACAGCCACAGCAATTCGGTAAATAATTAGGTCTTAAATGTGATGCATGCTTTTATGGAGTTCCATAGATTACAAAAAATTTCACGGAAACAAATCGCAGTCCGAATTTAAATTAGTTGCAGAATTAATTCTACGATGCGCGCGCTTCTATGGCGTACAATAAGTGCAGATTCGAGAAAAAAATCGCACCAACTACATCTTATTAATCGCATCACGGATTCGTAGTGCATGCAGAGCCTAAAGGGGTTTAATACCAGACACGGCGAACGAGAAAGAAATACGAAGAGAAGAATTCACTCTTCTATTATTATAATTTACCATTTCTATATTAACTTTTGGACCTGTTCTAAGTGTGATCACATATTTCTAACTAAAATGAAGTTATACAATTCACATAAAGACATTGTGACCGGTTCGACAACCAAAGTTTCTTTGTTAAACAATATATAGCGGTGACTGTAACCGAAATCGGTTTACATAGGCAGACAGATAGTAATAATTTTTTGTTATTATTATATTGATGACTATATCAAAATCACCAATTATAAAGAGATGTGGATGGGGAATTTGTTGCACCTCTTTTTACTGTATCAGTCTAAACTTGCTTGGGAAGCGGTAGTAGGCTCGTGATTTCCCATAAATAAGTAATCTGTAAGATTCCATTTTGAAATAAGTTAATTAATTTCCCTTTTCAAGTCCTATTCAGCAGATGTTAGATTGACATTATAGATTTTTTAACTTAAAAAATCATTTTACCGTAAATAATTGTCACTTGAAAAGATCCTCTGCATATTTCGTTACGTAACGAAGCCATTAGCATATTAATTAGAATTTTGATGTCCTGTTAAATATCAGACTGACAGAAAAAAGGGGACGTCGATAACAATCTTTGTACTAGACGAGGGACAATAAAAATGATAATTTTGGTTTTGCATAATTTATAAGAACCAGTATGTCACAATATTGACGCGACCAGCCTGCTGGTACCTCACTCAGAATGGCCTTTATGGATGAGTGAAATAAAATTTATATAAACATTGTTAAGTATAGTCTTGGTAGCGTAATGGCTATCACACGCGTCCCAAACTCTAAGGGCGAACATATAATACGAATGCGGGCTGGAACGCATGCACCACTTAGGCAGTTTTCTGACCTACTATAATGTGAATATTGTTACAATTAACATGTGCTAACAACGATAAAAGAAAACGTCGTGCTAAAACCAAGCACATCGTGATAACCGATGTGTCAAACCTGCCAAGCTACCTTGGACAAGCGCGGCGGATATACTGGCAATTTCTTAATTGTGGGTGGCCCGAGTCCAGCAGTGGGACGTTTATGAGCTGTTATCATTATACTGTAAATCTTTGAAGACTACGGGCCATAAAAATGGTTCGGACTTTTGGAAGGCTTGCGTGGGGTCATGGGAAGGCCAACACGTAAAGGCCCCTTGACAAATTTAATATAAATGTGGCGTGACACTGACCGGCGATTACCCCTGTCTACATCATATAATAATGCACCCAAGAACAAGCCCCGGCCAGTGTAAGACTATTGTGGGAAATGAGAACAAAAAGTACTAGGCTATTGGGGTGAACTGCTAGTGGTACTAGCTAGGGGTCTGGGAATATCGGGACTATGGCTGCCCGTTGCAATGTTCGAGGAACATGAAAAATGGCCAGACGATGACTCGCCACTCCCCAAAAAATGCCATAGAAGACAGGGGCAACAGGGGTGTTAATGGCTAAGGGGTGTAGAGAGGTGTACTGCAGGTTCACCGAAGCTACTTCTGACGTGATGCCATTTATCACTTTCACCCCTCGAGCTTGAGTCTTAGCTCTAGCGATTTCTACTCCGTGCCGACCGGCTAAGGCAAGCACGGAGGTGGGGGTCGAGGGCTTGCCTTGGTCCCCGGAATCAGATCCGAGGTGTCGCTACTCACCTAAGGCTTCGCCACAAAGCCCCCCTGCGGGTGTATATTATTAATATATACATATAACTGGGAACGTGTATAATACCTATCTTTTTTGTTACCAAAACTGTAATTCTCGTGGAACTCGAAAACAGCTTAGCAAGAACGTTCTAGAAGAATAAATCAAATAATTTTTATTACGTACTGAGTGTTACATAGGTCTTATACAATATAATTGAGAATAAAACTAATAATAATACACCCGCAGGGACACCTAGTACCCGACTGCTGGGGTCCAAGGCAAAGCCCCGTATCCGTGCTTGCCTTAGCTAGCCGGCACGGAGTGGGGATCGCTAGAGCTAAGACTCAAGCTCCAGGTGTGGAAGTGATAAATTGTTGTATGTCGTCGGAAGTAGTTTCGGTGAACCTGCAGCCCACATCTCGACACCCCTTAGCCCACTTATACCCATATTGTCCCTCGCCAATTTGTACAGCATTTTTCGCTATACCGTATAGTTTAGTATTTGGTCCTGGAGGCCCACTTGAAAGATTCAGTATGTCTAAAACATCCGTACAGCAGCGCACTTAACAATATTTTGTTATGTAGTAGGCTAATGGCGGTACAATGTTTTATCGGGTGCAAAATTTTCTGCCGTCAACGGAACGTCTGGTACCTACAACCGTTACGGTCAAAAGCAAAAGTGCGGCAAGCAAAGTTGCCGCCTATTAATTATTCAACGAGCGGGGAAGCTCGTCTAATGAAATTACCACAACAAAGCGAACAGCACCGTCGGACGGTGCGCGGGATTGTTTTGCAAATATAAACAGCGAATCTTACCGTGGCGGGGTGACGGAAGTGCGTCCGAGATAGGTTTGCAGTCACGATATGTTCGTTACTGTTAGTGAGTGTGATATGGTACGGCCTTAGCTTGAACTGAACTGCGTCGCTCTGCGTTTTCTATCCTCTGTGTAATAGGAAGTCTTCTAAGGACCACTTAGAACACTTCTTATTAGTTAAGAATGATGCTATCGTCCTTCTTCTAACACCACACTGCTCGTTATCATCATCATCATCAGCTGTGTCATCGTCGTCAGCCAATCACAGTCCACTCCTCGACGTAGAAAGTAGACCAGCGCCTACTGACGATCTTGTACAGATCGTTAGTTCATCGGGTGGGCATCTGAGACTACGTTGAGCGAGACGCGTTCACCATTCTAGGATTCATCCGCTTCATTGGCCATCGGTCCTGCGACAAATGTGACCGGCCCACTGCCACTTTAAGTTGCTATTTTTACGAGCTATGTCGGTTACCTTGGTTCTCTTACGGGTATCCTCATTTCTAATTCTATCCATAAGAAAAACACTTAACATATCTCGCTCCATAGCCTGTTGAGCGACTTGGAATTTGTGGACTAGTCCTACCGTCAGTGTCTACATTTCGGCCCCGTAGGTTAGGATGGGTAGGACGCCCTGCTCGAAGACTTTGGTCTTCAGGCATTGCGGGATGGTTGACAAAAAAATTAGCTGTGTATTTACTTCCAATTCCTTTGAACTGTAGCACTTCTATACGCAAAATTCTCAAGAACGTTTCTCTTACATATTTTAGGAATTAGGAGTGAGCTCCCAGCTGAAGTATTTCGACATGGCTACGATATTAATGTTTCAAAGGTTCATAAAATTCCTTTGAGGCCTGTAGCACATTGATCTCTAGTATTACAAATGTCTAGACATGACTATAACTACTTTCCGGAAGAGCCGTCAGCAAGTCTGTGCTAATTTAAAACAACGCTAGAGTTGCGTTTGTTTTAGTTTCTTATACACAGTTTCCGGGACACTACTATACTGCTAAAGCTGCTGCGGCTGCTTATCGAAACAAAGTTTATAACAAAATATTTCCAGTTCAATAAACATTATTTTGATAACAGCTAGTCTAGAATTGTTTTAAACTAAATTGTAAATATTTAAGGAATTAAAAAAAATAGTATGATATTTCCTTTCTTACAAAATTTCGAAAAGATTTTAAGAAAGTAAGTTATAGTTTTAAATATGTTGTACATTTATTTAAAGACCGAAATATTTTGTTAGCTAGTTATATAACAAAGACATACAAGTAATGTAATTTATAGCTACCACAGGTTTTACCCGGGTGCGAAGTATAATGAGATTATTCCCAACGTCACAACGGCAGAGTAAACACCTTCTATAAGCATCAGGTGGCTTCTCCACAACGTAATGTGCGGACGAGTTAAGCGTTGCTACATTTCCCACGTAACGTAACCACAGTATATAATAAAACAGCAAGCGTACGCCCACGTTGGTGATAACCCAACAGTGTACGGATTTTCAAGAGATTATCACACTCAGTTAGATGATTTTTCACTGAAGGTTTATGTATGTAAAAAACTTAACAAAATTTTATTTAAGTTAGTTTAGCTAAAAAAGTAGCTGATAGCTTTTTGACTAATGGGTGAATGAGACGCCAACCGACAGCCGACAAGTGACTGCTTGGCCATAAACATGTCTGTTGACGGTTTTCAGTTTTATTCCACAACCATAAGGTAGTTGGCAAAGTGTTTAACAAATTAGCAATTTGTGTGTGTGTAATGTGAACAACTGCACGCGAATATATATATACATACATACATACATAACTTCACGCCAGTTCCCTTGCGGGGTAGGCACGAACAACAGAGCGCCATTTAGGCCCATTCTTACACACCTAACTTGCTTCTTTGACATTCATAACTCTTGTCATGCACACTCGTCTGTTCTTAAGGCTCCTGACATCACCCTCCGCTAGTACACGATCAATTTGATCATGGAAGGTGTGTCGTGGCCTTCCACGACTTCTGCATCCATCCACTTTTGCATTGTATATCTGTTTAGTCATTCTTTCATCATGCATTCTTTCCACATGCCCGAACCACCGGAGCATTCCTTTCCTTACCTTCACCCCGACACTCTCTTTCAGACCAATTCTCTTTCTTACTTCGGTATTACGAACGGTATTATATATATATATATATATATATATATATATATATATATATATATATATTACATTAGCTACACCTAATTATTTTGTAAAAGGTCTGTATGCGACGTGACCCTTGTATCTCTAACACTATAGCTGTGTCACCAGTGTTATGCATCTACTAGTAGTGATATATATACTATGACATAACATAATTATGGTAATGTTGAGTTGGGAAAGTAATACTTTTAAAAGAGCTGTAGGCCTGAGAGGGTGTTTGTCTTTTAAATTTTTAAGGTCCATTACGCCATCAACATTTTCACTGTACCGTCCTCGGTACTTGATAATAACGTTCGTAGTATACTGTCAAATAGCATTTTTATGTCTTTCTTTTTAAAAGCCTATCTTTTATTTTTTACATTTATATAGTGTTGTATCGTTTATACTGTTTAAAACTTTTTGTTTTGTTTGCTTGTAGGCAAACAGGCACGTGGTACAATTGGTGGTAGGGAGTCACCGTCGCCCATGAACATTTGTAACACTGACGGAGTCGATGCGTTACTACCTTTTTAAGACTTTAAATCTATATATATATATATATATATATATATACATATATATATACATATATATATATATATACATATATATATACATATATATATATGTATATATATATATATATAAGCCGTGAGCAGAAGGTTCACCGATTACTACTTACTATTATTGTGTATACTTATGTAAAATATATTCAATAATAAATTAAAATAATAAATTTATTGCAACAACTATTTATGTAACCTTTTTTCAACCCTACTGACCAACGACGCGTGACATCATGAGGCTATCGGCAAACCTGCGCATGAATAGTATATGTCTGTATATTATAAACAATAATACATAATTATGTGCCTACTACAATACACATTATACATATACACACATAAATACACATTATATTATATACATACAAGGTAAACAATAACACTATAGCTTGTGGTAGTAATCTTTGACTAATCTGTCAAAAGAAGATAATGATCGTGTCTGCTTGATGTTTAGTGGTAGTGCATTCCAGAATTGAATGGCCTGGACGATAACAGACTTGTTGTAAAAACTTGTTCTGTTGACACGCGTTTTCAGTTTCAAATTCTCTGGCAGTCTAAAGAATCTTGAATCACTGTAATTAAGGAACTGAAAGGGTTCCTTGAGATCATCAGGGCACTTAGGATTAAACAAAATGTTCTGAAGAAGAGACAGGATATGTGCATTCCGGCGAAGGCTTACTTACATATATATACATATATATATATATATATATACATAATATTATAAAGAGAAAAGATTAATATGTCTAAGGAATAAACTCAAAAACTACTAGACCGATTTTAAATATTCTTTCACCTTATTTACCACATTATCCCTGGATAACATTGCTATATTTATTAGACCCGGTAGGTGGCGCTGGAATCTTTTTTTAGGGCAGGACAACGTCTGCCGGGACCGCTAGCCTTTAATATATAAAAATCTCGTTATCACGATTATTGACCTCAATTATGAAATTCTAATGTTGTGTGTATGTCCGAATAGATCCCCTGATGGTTTGGATTCACAATTGGACCTGGCAGATGACGCTGCAATCGGATTCTATTTTTTTCTTTTCAAGGCAGGACAACGTCTGCCGAGACCGCTAGTATCTATATATAAACTATTTTTGGTTGCGAAATTAATAGAACTAAAGAAAATTATACTACGATATGAATTCTTCTTTGAGATTATTTGTTGTAAATATTTGTATGCCTTAAACGTTAGTGTATTAGTATAAGATTCGATAATATGATTGCCTCATCTGTAATAAAATGCCATTTATGGCTGGCATATACATAAAAAATAACCGCACATAGAACTTAAAGCACGTGCAAGATAGAAAGTAATTAAAACCTATTATTAAATTTATAATACACAAATTGTCATCTCCTTGACCCGAAATTACCGTAAATGACTTGCGGCGCTAGTTAATCATGGTATTTTATGTTTGCTTTTAAGTAAACAAACGGACGGACTATCTGATGGTAAGTGGCTACCGTCATCCATAGACATCAGCAACACCAAGGGGACGATGCAATAATAATGATAACTTTAATCTGATGTTTGAAAAATCGGCCGTAAGGAAAATAAAATATAACAAAATATTTTAACGCAATAAAAAAATATGAAATAACTTTCGAACTGTAACCCTTTGATGTTTAAAATATTGCCATTACAATGAGCACAAAAAAAGGTTGGGTCCCTATACCGAAAATAAAAATCATCCAATTTAAAAATCATATTCGCCCATCGCAAATCGCTACCCGTCCGCATATTTCATCCCTTCAACTTTGACACCTTATTGCCTCTCATGCAATATGCATCGTTATATCCCTGGCAAGACAAAACCCCCCGCACACCCCCATAATTGGCGAATCAGGCCTCCTCTTCCCCTTTCCACCATACCCAACAAAAAAAATCCCATCAACCAGTATCAAAGAGCTCTTCTGCAACTTAAAACTTGCGTATCGAAAGTTCTCTCAAAATTGGTTTATTGCATTTTCTGTTTAAACCTGAGCATTAAACAAGATGCTCCATAAAGCCACTGTTTGCTCTGTTTATAAGAAATTCGAATCCCTATTTAGCCTTAATTCAGCTCATGATCCTAAAAAGTAAATGACTACTTCATTACGTATATTGCTGTATTTATTCAGGTGCTCCACTGTTTCTTGATTTGAGAACTGAATGAAGAATATTTTATTTAGCTTACATCGAGATTTTCTTAAAATATACTACAGTAGCAATTCATGTTAAATATGTTTTGTGATAATTGTGTTAAGTCATTTTGGTTATATACCTAGATAAATCGTTCCCTACAAATGAACAAACATATATTTTATTTTAATTTGAAATGTGCACTACATTATTATAACAGAAAACAGAACTTTAATAAACACTGTACCTGCTCTATATAAATATAATATTGTTTATTTTATGATAACATCGTGCGCACATATTTCTCTATGCAAATAGTGTTCACTCGCGTGTCATGCGTTTGTTTATACGGATATGATATAGAGTTGATAATACTTCCAGCAAAACATGAATGATATATGAATATTTATTTGGTAGGTAAATATTTGTTTTGCAAGTTTTTTTATTTATTTTAATGTTCCTATTGTAGTTGGCCTTGTACAACTGTTTTATTCTTGAATTAAATGTACTATAACTTTTATATATATATATACTATTTTTTACTTTTAATTAAGTATAGACAAGTAGTGGAACACTTGCAAGGCAATAGACGGCGCTATGCATTCATTGAGGTCGCAAACGTTTCCCAACACCTACAAAGAATATATACAAATTTCCAACAATCGGGCCTAGGCCTGCGAGGAACAAAAGTAGCCTCGCTGATCTTACTTTGCCTTTGAGACGGAGGAACATTCCATCTCACTCCTCCACCTATTCAGGTCTAAAGACTAATATTTTGGTTGGTTTCATCGTTTAGTTCCTTTTAATGGACAAATTTAGTAAATTTGATTTTTGCGGTTCCGTAGCCATGTAGTAAAAAGAAGTAGACAGTCACATAAAAGCCTTACTTACATACGATTGGCGGGATTAACACATCGATAATTTCGATTTATTTGTTTCCTTGCGATATTTTTCCCTTACCGTCAGGGTGTTATAAATAAACCGCGAATTTTTAATATGTAGTAAAATATTTTTTATAGACTCATTTAGTTCTTTAATCTATTTAAATAACTATAAAATATGTCTCGTGAAGTTGTTAACATTATACAAAATAGTTCCAACTAAAATTCTAAAAACAGCGAATATAAAATGTTAAGATCATATAAATGTAATTTTCAAGGGGTAAAGCAAACATGCCTGGAATAAAGATGTGATGTATTTTGAAATAATATTGTTTATGGTAAGCAGAAAATCTTGTCACGGCATTATTCCGCTCATATAGCTATATAAACGCGTTCTCAACTAGGATACGAGCTTTTATACAACACAGCGCTACACAGAAATATGAGTGATGGCAAAGTTTAAGTTAAGAGTATTAAAAGTTTTCGTTTATTATGATATTTTCAATACGTACTATTTTATACATTCTGTATAATATTATATATACACTGTATTCAACGTAAAACCTTTCGCGTTGTCGACGATGCCTTACTCACATACGGTCTATAGGTAGATACGATTAGCCTTCGGTGAGATCTTGCGTCTCTTTGCGTATTTTCCCGACTGTAGAACGGGGAGTGTTTCGAAGAACTGTTCAGAATGGTGTCTTCGTCTTCCTTCTACCACTGCACCAGTCGCCATCGCCTGGTTGTTCATACTCACTTCCTTGAACACACGTACGTGTACGCAACGTTTCTCTTGTGCTATGGGCATTCGGAATGAGTTAGCAGCAGAGATTTTTCCATTGCTCTACGATACTACGATATGGAGTTTTTCATGTTTCTTCAAGGCTGACGGCGCGTTGGTAACATCTCTGGTGACGGTAACCGCTTTCCAATATGTGGGTCGTCATCCTGTCTGCTGTACTCCAACTATAAAAAACATATTTGAAATCTACTTTATTCCAATGTTTGCATTTTTGTGTAGATATTTGATGTCACTGTTCTAGAAGATGTGAAGCGTTTTTTCAAATCAATATTCGATATTTAATTTATAAGCCCCTCATTCATATAGCAGATAAACGATGTTCATAAGCTCGTTAAGAAAGTGTTATTCATAAACGCACTCAGTCTTATAACTATATTTATTTAATATTCAACAAAGATCACACAGCTTTATACTGTGCATTACAAAAGGCCATACATTTTAAAAACGTCACATGAGCCAATAATGGATCATATTTTGTAGGCCAAACTTACACAAAGAGAATAAAATATGTTAATTTAATTGAAACTACGTCATCAGAATTAAGTCAAACAAAATAACTGTAGTCAATATAAAGAAAAAAAAGTACGAAAGTACGTATTTATAAAATACTCTAATTGTCAAAGTCATACGAAGTTAGAGTGAAATGTTATGTTTGTATGTGTGTATAAGTGAATGGTTTTGTGTGTGTACGTATTTATATGCCTACTGCTGCAGTGTAAATAACAAAACTAAATGAAACTGCACAACCTTTCAAGTTCCCGTCAAAAATTACATATTATTTCTTCGACTTAGTGATACGATAAATATCACGTCTTATTTGATATTGTGATATGACATACTAGGAACACTGGATATACTATACATACCTAATATGTGAATACTAAGTTATCTAACTCTAAGTAGGAAATTGCGTAAGAAACCGAAGTGTTGAACTGAAGCACCCTGTTCACACATTCGACTTTATACCGCTGCGTCATAACAGCTTATGGCTACATCGTGTCAACCATACAAAGTGACTTTATTTAGTATTTTTTTTATTTATTTCCAAACGTATTTACGGCCGAGCGTAAAGTCTTTTTACTACTCTGTCTATAATAAACTTTTAACCCCCTGTTTACTTCGTCAGTTCGTTAGTGGTTTTGTGTTTAGTATATAAGGTTTAACAGTCTTTAGGTTATGTGGAAGGCATATTTATTACTTATTTTATATCTAAGTTCTTATTTTATTGTAAGAATTTAATCTGTTTTGTGTATTATTGTATACTCGTAGATAAAGTGTAAGCGTCATCGAAACTTCGCATAATAAATAAATAAATGCACATATCGTAACCACAGAAACAACAGAAAGCATAAATCTATTCAATCACTTGATAGCAACACATTTCGATATATTACCAAGACGATATAAAGAATGGGCCCAACCTGGCCCGGTGACATCCAACCTCCCCTTACAGTCACCCCGTTTACCATAGTTATTAACTCACTATTTCAAAAGAGTTTATATCATCTCAACATTATACACATTTTAAATAATACACAATGTAGGACTTACTTAATTTACTGAAGATCGTAGCACACGGCGAATGGTAGAACAAGTGTGTCTACCTCTTCTCACAAACCGCTTAAATACTATAAATTACTTGAAAGTACCCTCAATTAAATGTTTGCAATCTAAAATGTCCAGCAACTTGCTAATCATCCGTGCAGGAACGGAGAAAGAATACAATTTCCTGCGGCTGGGCGGCCTGTCGTAAGAGGGGACAAAACAACCCACAGCCAGTTGGTAGGGTATTTGCCTGTCTGGACGGTTACCACCCCTGGTCAACAGTATGTCGCCATAACAACCTCGAGTTGTGTTCCGGCATTAGTGACCAGGTTCCAGTCTCCCTTAAGAGGGCAGCAGCGCATTTGTAGCACCTTTGGTGTTGCAAATGTCCATAGGCAATGGTAACCGCTTTCCATCCAGTGGGCCGTCTGCCTGGCTGCTGAACTCTTGCAATAAAAACAATAAAAATAAAAAATAGCTGTTAAAAATGCCACTAAAACGTTTAATAAATATAACAGTATCGAATTCGCGAACTAATCCTTGTTATCCAATGCAACAGGTCAATAAATATCTGCCTTTAAATAGCATCTATTGTTTTATGATAACTAACAATCTATTAATTTATGACATTATTATACGAATAATTACTACAACTGTAGCTTCATAACATCTCCTATAAAGATATATCAGCTGCCATAAATTTAAGTTGCCAATAATAGTTATGGCAAAACGTAAAATCTGACAGCGGGTTTACGACGAATAACGTGTTTCGTGGAGGTGAACAATGTGAATTGTAATCATAATCTATCGTTATATATAAAAATCTTTTGTGCGTGTGCATGTGACTGATCTCCTCCTAAACGGCTGGACCGATTTGGATGAAATTTTTTGTATGTATTCAGGTGGATTTGAGAATGGTTTAGATTCACAATTGGATACGATAGGTGGCCCTGCAATCGGGTTCCAAATTCTTCAGGGCAGGACAACGTCTGCCGGGACAGCTAGTAATATTATAAAATTCTAAACATACCGTGTCTGTACATTGAAGCTATTTAAAAAAAAGCAACTGGAATAGAGTATATAAACGATGGAGAACACGATGCAATATTTTTTTTATTTCTTGTTTGTTTGTTCGGGATTCACGTAAAAACTACTGGGCCGATTTTGATGCCGTTTGCGCTGATCGACGGCAAATTCTTAGACTTAAAATTGGTATCCCAGGTATTCCGCTGGATTTTTTGTGCAATGATTTAAAAGGGCCAGATTTAAAAAAATAAATCATATTTCAATGCAGTTTTTTCAATGTTATGTAGCAAGATAAATATAATAAAATGTGTGAATTTTTCAAGTCAAGCGTGGACAAAGTCGCGGCCATATCCTAGAATGTAATTATAATCTTAATCTATACATATAAAAATGAATCATGGAAATGTATGCTTCTAAAAATGAAACTATTAATATTAATAAAACTTTAACAGCCATACTCGAGAGTGGAGACTAAATTACGTATTATAGTGGAAAAGTACATTAAACTTACATACAGGTCTTCATATAATCTGTCGTTTAAATGTCATAAAACTACAGCATGTATTCCGGAAACCATACAGGCGCATTCTTTGTAGAAAGCACTCAAAAATTCGCTTGTTATGAGGCACTACATTGTTTACAAGTATAATTTTTAAATTCATTCATATACATACATACACTATATATGTGCTTTTTAATAAGATCTTATCTATTCAAAGTGCCTGAAAGAGATTGCGTTATATGAAATCAATCATTTATTTGTCATGATTAAATTAAGGTGTTATAAACATTTTTCGTCGAACCACTAGGAATATTAATAGCAAGCATAACATTGGTAAGTTTGATGAAACATGCAACATGTACTAATGTAACACTTTCTATTAACATTGATAGTAGTTTGACGAAACATGCTTATATAACACCTTATTTTGATCATGACAAATAAATAAATGAATTAACATTAGTAAATGTTACACTTGCTTATAATTTACTTATCTATGGGTATAAATATAAAGATAGAGCTTATCCTTCTATCCTATTTCTTTATACCACTAATATTTTGTGGTTTTTTTAACGTGGGACTCGCCGGCCAGATGGGCTGCCGGAATATCCACTAAAACCCCCCGGTGTTCCTCCTTCCGCCGTTTTGCCGGAGGCACGGAACATAGCGTGAGCCTTAATCCGCGACCCTGCCTGGCGCTGACCCGCTCCTATAACAAGGGCAGACCTCTTTTTGACCGAGGATAGATCGTCCCCGTTATATTCATCTCCTTCTAAGGGAGTGAGGGAGGGGTCACGCGCAACACCGACACGCTCCCTCGCGGCTTGCATGCGGGTGGAGACTGACAAAGACCGCCGGTGGCCTCGACCCCCGCTTGCTGCATATTTACGGCGGCCAGCGGTCTGAGGCGGCCGTCCTGTGCCGCCCTCTTCTGTTATTGCGGCGGGCGAGGAGCTTAGCCTCGCGCTCTCTCTCCCGCTCCGCTCTCTCCTTGGCGGACATTGGTACCTCGCAGAAGGAGGCGGCGGCATCCCAGCCGGTTGAGTTCCCAACCATGGCCAAAACCACGGCGAGAGATCACGTCCGATTACTGCACCGAGAGCACTGCTCGACCTAATTTCACTGTAAGGCTGGCAACGTGGTGGCTTCGCCCCTGATGTTCCAAACGTCTGTAGGCGACTGTAGCCACTTTCCATTAAGTGGGCCCTCTGCCTGTTTGATATTTTCTCAGAAAAAAAGATAGATCAAAAAAGAGATGGATAGATTATTTGAAGAATAATATTACTATTAGTGTTGTGACAGAGAATGTATGCCAGAATAGAGGAAGTATGAAAGGAACAACGTATTGTGCCGACCCCAAACGATTGGGATAAGATGCATAAAAAGAGAACTACTATAAACTCAATTCTCCACTATTTAAAAAGTACCTTAAAAGCTTTTGTGTAAAAAATCCTTATAAGAAATGCGAACCCAGTCTGGGAACCATTTATTATTCAACATAGTAAATAGCCAAGTCTTGCAACCAGAAACTACTTGCAGTAGGTACATTATACAGGGAAAAGAGTTTCTAGGGCAGGGTTGCAAGTGTCGGTAATATATTTTAACCTACTAGCAATTAATAACACTGTATTGTTACTTGGACAGGGTTGCTATTCTAAGAATTATGGATTAATCGAAGCGTGGATGTGTGAAATGAAATTAAAAAACTACCTTTTGTCGCCACAATTTTTTTTTTTAAAGCAGTGAAAGAGGATGTAACTCTGTATGAGTATCCCAGGATTGTTCAGTTTAGTGATACAAAATTACATATTTAGACCTAGTAAAAAAATGAATCGTGCTTGAGCGTAATTAACCTCGAAGGAAGTAAAGTACCCCAACTTCTTAAAAAATCACTGTATCCCTATTAATATTATAAATGCGAAAGTAACTCTGTCTGTCTGTCTGTCTGTCTGTCTGTCTGTCTGTCTGTCTGTTCCGTTTTCACGTAAAAACTACTGGACCGATTTGGCTGAAACTCAGTATATATATATTTTCGATGCCGAGAATGAACATAAGATACTTTTTATCCCGGAAAATGGGATAGTTTCCGGGATAAAAGTATATTTGTCTCTCTGTTTGTTATCCTTTTATAGAAAGACTATTGGACCGATTTGGCTGATACTCGGTACATATGTAATTTGAATACCGAGGGTGGCCAAGAGATACCTTTCATCCCGGATACTGGGATAGATTTTGGGATAGATTTATGTAAAGTTTATCCCGGAAACTAGGATAGGTTTTTTATTTGTGGTTGGCCATTTTCGTCATTTTGTTTATTTTGGTCAATTTGGTCGTATAGGTAGTTTTGTTTAGTTTAGTTGTTTTGGTAGTTGTGGTAGTTTTGGTTGGTAGTTTTGCTATTTTTGGTAGTTTATGCTGGTAGTTTTGGTAGTTTCGGTTGTTTTGGTAGTCGTAATAGTTTTGGTAGTTTTGGTAGCTGTAGTAGTTTTGGTAGTTGTGGTAGTTTTGTTTTGTAGATTTGGTAGTTTCGGTAGATTTGGTAGTTGTGGTAGTTTTGATTGGTAGATTTAGTTATTGTGGTAGTTTAGGTAGTTGTGGTAGTTTTGGTTTGTAGATTTGATAGTTATGGTAGATTTGGTTATTTTGGTAGTTTTGATAGTTGTGGTAGTTTTGGTTTGTAGATTTGGTAGTTTTGGTTGGTCGATTTGATATATTCTGTTGTTTTGGAAGTTGCGGTAGTTTTGATAGTTGTGGTAGTTTTGGTAGTTGTGGTAGTTTTGGTAGTTTTGATAGTTGTGGTAGTTTTGGTAGTTTTGATAGTTGTAGTAGTTTTGGTAGTTTTGATAGTTGTGGTAGTTTTGGTAGTTTTGATAGTTGTGGTAGTTTTGATAGTTGTGGTAGTTTTGATAGTTGTGGTAGTTTTGGTAGTTTTTATAGTTGTGGTAGTTTTGATAGTTGTGGTAGTTTTGGTAGTTGTGGTAGTTTTGGTAGTTTTGATAGTTATGGTAGTTTTGGTAGTTGTGGTAGTTTTGATAGTTGTGGTAGTTTTGGTATTTTTGATAGTTGTGGTAGTTTTGATAGTTGTGGTAGTTTTGATAGTTGTGGTAGTTTTGGTAGTTTTTATAGTTGTGGTAGTTTTGGTAGTTTTGATAGTTGTGGTAGTTTTGGTAGTTTTGGTAGTTTTTATAGTTGTGGTAGTTTTGATAGTTGTGGTAGTTTTGGTAGTTTTTATAGTTGTGGTAGTTTTGGTAGTTTTGATAGTTGTGGTAGTTTTAGTAGTTGTGGTAGTTTTGGTACTTTTGATAGTTGTGGTAGTTTTGATAGTTGTGGTAGTTTTGGTAGTTTTGATAGTTGTGGTAGTTTTGATAGTTGTGGTAGTTTTGATAGTTGTGGTAGTTTTGGTAGTTTTTATATTTGTGGTAGTTTTGGTAGTTTTGATAGTTGTGGTAGTTTTGGTAGTTGTGGTAGTTTTGGTAGTTTTGATAGTTGTGGTAGTTTTGATAGTTGTGGTAGTTTTGGTAGTTTTGATAGTTGTGGTAGATTTGGTAGTTTTTATAGTTGTGGTAGTTTTGGTAGTTTTGATAGTTGTGGTAGTTTTGGTAGTTTTGATAGTTGTGGTAGTTTTAGTTGGTGGATTTGGTAGTTTTGGTTGGTAATTTGGTAGTTTTAGTACGTTTGGTAGTTTTGGTCGTTTGTGTAGTTTACACAATATTTAGTTATATAAATAAAACTAGAACGGGTTGAAATAAGGTATTAAAATTTGTATGGGGGATCAATCATTTATCAAGTTTATAGATATAAAAATTCATAATCTTTAAAAAAATGCGACTTTCACTCGATCTGTCTGTCTGAATACCGAAAATGGACATAAATACTATTCATCCCGGTTTGCGATATAAAATGAAGTAAATCTTCCGAGGGCAAATAGCACCAACATAAAAATACAATACAATATATCCTGTATTAACGCCTGCTCTTAAAACAAGAGGTACGCACTAGAGTTTGACGCGCGGCGGAGCCGCGGGGTAAACTCTAGTATTATTATACACGTAAATAATGTATAGTTTTTTAGATAGTTCTAACGTACAGTGTAAAAATGCTGTCGATGTCACGGGTAGAAACTAAGGATCGAAGATAACCATGGCATAATCCTTGTTTTGAAAAATGTTGCAATAGTTTTTGATATCCCAATCCGAAGCTTAGACCAGCGAAGTTTTTTTTTACAAAAATCTCATACTTATATTTAATAATATAAGAATTAAAGTACAATCTAAATTTAATTAAGAAAATATATTACTTTATAAGTTTTTGCAGACCATGAGAAATGTTACTGCCTGAGGAAAAAGCTTATATTAAATATATAAAATAATAATAATGTTCAATGTCAGAAATCCCTGCTTTCTTTTTAGGGCCTTGCAACACTAAACCTCTATAAAGTCCTGTTTCATACATAAGATGAGAGATTGGGTCGTAAATATCAGGTATCGTATGAAACTAATATACTCTCTTTAGGGTCATTAAGCACCAACGATAGGTCTTCATTCTACTCGATTTCCTGTTATGATACTTATCCGGAAATACACCTATATTTTTATTATATCGATTGAGTCACAAAGTCGCTGAGTTAAATATAATATAATACGCTTAAGTTTATACTTGAGGTTACATATGTAGCGATGTCATCGAACTGAAAAGTCTAATTTAAATTTTAATTACGTTAATCTATAAGATTTAAATTAGAGTATATATATATTACAAAGTCGTGTTAGTTACACCATTTATAACTCAAGAACGGCTGGACTAATTTTTATAATTTTGGTGTTTTTGGAATTGTCTTCGTCCGGAATAGGGTAATAAGTATTAAAATATGATATTCATCAATAACAAGAATTATCATTAAAAAAACATCAGTCTAGCATTTCATTTGTTATAATCTCTCCCGGCCGATTTCGGCAATGGTGACTGCATTTAAACTAATTTTCATTTGTGTGAGTTAGTTGAATTATTTTTGTGTGTGTTCAAGTGGGTCCCGGGATGGTTTAGATTCAAATTTGAACCAGTTATATGGCGCCGCTGAACATCTCTTTAACGTTGGTACCGATTTTGATGATTCTTTTTGTCTTTTTCAAGTAGATTCGAGAATGGCTTAGATTAATTAACAACTGGTTCCGGTTGATGGCGCTACAATCGGTTTCTAGATATTTATTTTTTAAGGGCAAGACAACGTCTTCCGAGACCGCTAGTTTTAAATAAATTCGAAAATTCACCGACTCCTCTCAGTTAATGCTAGAATTTACCAGTAAATCCGTAGTTTGAGCTTTTATAGTAACATACATAAATCCGTAACAAAATATCTTACTAATCATTTATTAATTAAAATTTGACATAATATACAAGTAATGTCAAATTTCTAATAATGGCAAGGCAATGTTTTAACACGTTTGAAAGAATATCTGAATATGTATTTTGCAAAATATCTTATGTATCAAATACTTCACTCGAACATTCGTCTCTCAACCAAATATCTCCACAGCACAGAACAAGGACGACAATCTAACAATAACACGCCTCGAGCACGTATTTTTATAAACATACACAACATATGATCGGCGAAAGCGGGCGCGATTCATATTAATGTGGACTATTAACCGTGGCACGCTCAATAAATTCCCCGAGGCGATAGAAAAGCGATTCGTACACGTACGAAACGGGCGGAGAGGGAGGTTGTGAGCAATGAAATATCGCGACCGCGTGCTCCTCTGACGATCTGACGCTGTTGTAATCACGGCCTTACCTGCTCGCGATTAATCAAAACCTCCGGGACAAAATGTCCCACGCGAGCAACGTAAGTGTTTGATCGATCGAACGTATACAGAGTTTTTGCTTTTTATATTCATGGTTTTTCGCTGTAACGAAAGATTGTCGAGCTCTGTGGCAGTAAAACAGCTTTTGGAGAATCATATTGTGAATTTGACGTTTTTTATGGGATTCTCATTTCGAAAACACAAAGTAGACGTTATTTTTACAATACCCATGGAAATATTAGTATAAAGAAAAAATTGTAGAACTTATTTATCTTATCCGTAAAGGAAGGAGAAAGAATACAGTTTCTTGCGGGCGGGAGGCCTGTCGTAAGAAGCGACAAAACAACCCACAGCCAGGTTAGGTATTTGCCCGTCTCGCTGGCTAACAGTCCTGGTCTAGAGTATGCCGCCATAACAACCTTGAGTTGTGTTCCCGGCATTAGTGACCAAGTTCCAGATCACTTTAGAGATTCAGGCAGCACATTCGCAACACTTTTAGTATTACTAATGTCTATAGGCGATGGTAACTGTTTTCCATCAGGTGGGCCATCTGCTTGTCTGGTGAACTCATACAATAAAATAAATACTATTCGAATATTATTTATTTCTTTTTATTTCTTTAAACTGACAAATGTTAATAACCGTGATAAATAACAACGAGGTTAAAATAACTACATACACCATACGAATATGGTAAGTATGAAAATATCGTTAAAACTTAATGAAATGACTTTAGCATACAGTTCTTGCAACTCAGCAATTTTAAAAAATAACCTTTATTTTGTCTGTTTTGTTATATGAAAAAGTTTAGTTTTTTTTTTATTACACCAGTATAGAAAAATGGGTATTTTAACCCCATTTCCCTTTATTGTGCTTATACATGTTTGCTAATTTACAAAAAAAATAAAGAGGAAGAAATAATATTCGACAAGTTCTATCAATTTTTAATTTATTATCAATTTTTCTATAAAATGTTTCCATGGGTATTTTAAGAATAACCTCTACTTTGTGTTTTCGAAGTGAAAAGCCTATAAAAAAGTTTTGGAAACATTTAATTATACCAGTAAAGTATCCTCTCTCAATTTCTCATTAATCGTGAAAGTATAGGAAGTATTCTCAAGGCAACAATTCATCCGTATCGATTTCTCTTATAATAATGTTCATCGAATTTTTAAAAATTCATCTTCAATACTTAGTAGGTAGGTATTATCGCTTATACTTCATCGTAATCTTTTCCCAATTATCCTTGGATCGACTTTCAGTCTTATTAGACGGTCGGATTTGGTATGAGGTAAATTTCCTTATATTTATTTATTTATCTGAACTACCCAGATCCGAGGCAAGTTTTTGATCTTTTATCACTGCGATAACTGACAATCAAATACGAAATGTAATGAAAGCATCTTTTTATAATTATTCCCTAACTTTTATATATTAATGAATACACAAACAAATCGTAATATTAGCAGAATTGTTATAGACTAGAACTTAATTTTTAGTGTGTATATTGCATAGTGCTCACGTTCAAATTATAACCATACTTCATAGATATTAACAAGCCTGTATAAAAAGATTAATTAAAGTAGAATGAAAAAAAGTATGCAAAGGCAAGTGGAGATCCAACGTCTCTGCCTACCATTATGCAAACAGGCGTGACAATATGTTACGTTTTAGATATAGATATATTAAAGAAATGATACTTTCACTTTTTATCAATATGGATACATAATCTTTAACAAATATTAAATTACAAATTAAATATTATTTAATATGTGCATCAAACGAAATCCGACCGTTTGTTTTGGAGTCATCAGACGCTGCTGAGAATAATATAAAGGGGGTCAGGGCATTGGACCAACGATCTTATGAATTCAGATGAGATCCTGAAAACTTTATCCAAAAAAATCTTTTATTAATATGAAAGAATTTCTTTGTGAGGACATTCAAGTATTCATTTTTAGTTACAGGTTCGTTATTAGGCTTCCATAGATATTTTAGCAAAAACGGAACTCTTATACAATCGTCATGTGCGTTCGTGTAGCTGTCTCCCCTTATGTGTCTCACAGACATCTTTTTTCTTAATTACTGGGACTGTATGAATAAAACAGACAGCAGACAGAAAGCAGTGCTTTATATGCTGGTATCGTATATAAATCGTGAATGAAATAAAAATTGAGAGTAGCCGCCATAAACATAATACAGAATTGAAAAATTGAGTGTTAAGCACTTCTTTAAATTTTAGATAATAAAAAACTGCACGTACGTAATATATGACGATTGTAATAAACAATATACAGACAATGTTCCATATTTAAAAATGGAATAAAGCAGCATTGTGGCCAGTAGCAAACCTCATCAGCCACAATATAAACTTTTGCTGGAGATTCCAACATTGAGTTTTTTTTTTATTGCATGAGTTCAGCAGACAGGCAGACGGCCCACTTGATGGAAAGCAGTTACCATCGCCTATGGACATTTGCAACACCAAAAGTGCTACAAATGCGCTGCTGCTCTCTTAAGGGAGACTGGAACCTGGTCACTAATGCCGGAACACAACTCAAGGTTGTTATGGCGGCATACTCTAGACCAGGGGTGGTAGCCATCCAGTCGGGCAAATACCCTACCACCTGGCTGTGGGTTATTTTGTCGCCTCTTACGACAGGCCGCCCGGCCGCAGGAAATTGTATTCTTTCTCCGTTCCTGCACGGATGTAATGTGTAATGTATGTTTCACTGTCATACGGGATTCATGAGAGCTGCTGAGGATCGGGATAGGTGGCGCAAACTTAGGGAGGCCTACGTCCAGCAGTAGACAACGGTTGGCTGACATCGATGGGATTCATAAGATTCAAAATTCATGCTGATGTTCTGTACTTACTAATAATAATAATTTTTATTTAAGTCAGTAGGTAAAGAGATAGATAGAGATAGAGCGGAGAGAAAGTAATAAACCTTTATAGTCATATTAGATCTACATGCAAATTCATATTACAAATTTCGTTGAATTTTTGCATCTCACATTATTAATTAACTTTTCTTTTTTTGAATTTCTTTATATTTTATATGATTGAAACTTAATAGCTATTATATATGGTCCCACAAATAAGAATTATGTAACGTCTACAAAACTCATCTCTGTGAACGGAGTGCTAAGCACTTGCCCAATTTAGTTATAGTTCAATGTATCTTTCTCAAATATATTTTCTATGTGAGGGAATTACAATCTTATTTGTTTTGAGGGCTAATAATGTTCATACGGTTCTGAATTAAGAAAGCTAAAAAATCCAATCGCAAAGCACAAAATGTTTTTAAAAAATAGTTTCAACAATTGTTTAAACATATTGTTACGACTTAGGCGTCGACAAAGACAAATTCACAGCTGCATACCTGTAGAAACACATTTTATTACCTTTCGGCATTTGGACTTCTTTTTTTTACTTTGTGTATACAATTTGTGATTAGAAAACAGCCCATTGTGTATTGTAATCTTTTATGGCAGTCAATAGCCAGGTGTGTCGGATTTAAAATACAAACTGATTCTAGGAAATTCGGTCTACGCGGCCGGGCAGACATATTGCATCTGTGAAGTATAAAGCAATGCCTCGATTGAGGGACGAGACAGTCAAGCGATAACCACGGGCGAAGCAAGACTTGTGTACATTCGGTAATCTATTTAGTGACGGACTTTGCGCGTGTTATTGAATTGAGCATTACGTTTGGGCTTGTTGTGTTCGGTTATATTTGTACCTGTGTTATACGTGTTTGTATAGTTCTAATAAACTCTATAGTAATTCTAACCGCATTTTAATTCGAGTCCTACAACTCGTAACAATATTATAAGGATGAATTGTAAAAACCCAGTACTGTTTCATCATGCCCGAATACGTTAAATACAAAGGTAGGTAACTATAAATCACTGTATTGTTATTATTGAAGGAAAAATGCCCAGTTCCCAATATATCGATAGCCTCTATGTTGGTGCAATAAATAAACATTGAAGCAACATCGATTATTGAAAGATTTATATCTCAGTTCTGTCAGATTTGTATAGTTCCAACATTATTCATACGCCATTGTATGGTGTCGATAAAATGTATATAATAAGAAGAACCTTTTCTACTTCTCTATTCAATCGTCTGATACTTTTATTACTTTCAATACTTTGCTTTTATTGTAAACGAATAAGGTAGATCTTTTAAGTCTCATACTTATATACTTTTCATCTGTGTATTCTATGCGTCATCGAAACTTCGCATACAAATCAGTAGACACATATTGTAGCCAAAGAAACAACAGAAAGAATAACTCTATTTAATCAATTGATAACAACACGTTTAGATATATTACCAAGATGACATAAAGAATGGGCCCAACCTGGCCCGGTGACCTCCAACTCCCCTTATAGTCACCCCAAGCCTCGCAGTTATTAACTCACTATTTCAAAAGTCTTTATGTCATCTTAACATTGTACACATTTAAATAATACACAAATGTATGAGTTACTTAGTTTAGATCAGATCATAGCGCCTGGCGAATGGTAGGACAACTGTATCTGTCTCAGTCACCGCATAAATATTATAAAGTACTTGAAAGTATCGTCAATTCAATGTTCGCAGTCTGATGAAGTAAACACTTCAGACTGCTAAACAGCAACTTGTTAATACCTGTTACATTGCCACCAAAACGTTTAGTAAATGTAACAGTATCGTATTTACTAACTAATCCTTATTATTCGCTGTAACAGATCAATCAACATCTGCCTTAAAATAACTATTATAACCTAATCTAACATAATCTATTTATAAAATTATGATATTATCATACGAGTAATTGCTACAACTTTAGCTTTATAATATCTCCTATAAATATATACTAACTGCCATAAATTTAGGTTGCCAACAGTATAAAGTTATTTAATTAGTTTTTTGTTGATTCATGTTAATGAACGTCGTTTTTTCACTGCAGAAGAATCTTAGGATATTATTTTTTATTTGAACTTATTGGAATTTAAATAACAGACAGTAATAGAAAAGGGCTTTTAAAGAATTCGAATGTGGCAATCTTAAACATATGTGCCCATGTATATACATGAAATATGCTAACGTATCAGTCACCACTACGAACTCGCGAATCTACGTGAGATGAAGGAAAAAATAACGAGCGACTCTCTTCGAAACGGATGTTGTGACAGCAACCGGGATTTAATGCTAGAATGCTAATAAAATAGCTTGCGAACTAAATCTAGATAAAATGCCCCATAATCTATTGAACGGATCTAACTCAAATTTATTTTGCTAGAAACTATTTCTTAGCATTCAGCATTTTATTTATTTATTTCTCAACTTATAATTCGTAAAGTTTAAAAGAAACACATTTTTATGACTGAAAGCGAAAATGTCTATATGTTGATTTAAATAAAAAAACATGAAGAAACGACGCTATTACTTTTTGAGACCTAACTGATGATACCACTTACACCTATAGATACCTCTATATGTAGGTATGTATACTAATAAGTTTTAATTTCTCAGTTACGTATATGGCTGTCATTCCTAATCTTTATGTTTTTAACTGACTTTCAATAGTAGGAAGTTCTGAATTCGACTAGGTTTTTTTTTTGTATATTTCTTACTTGATTTCTCTGTCAGTTGTAGACCGATTTTCAATATTTATTTTTTATTTGAAAGTATAAATTCCTGTGGTCGACACATTGTCACCAAGTTAGGATGTGATAATTGGATCCCAGAGAATTGGAGAGTATACCTTGTTGAAGAACGCCTATACTCATCGAGAGGCAAACTTGTATACGCGTGTCAACCATACAATTTCTACAAGTGCTTAATATATTATTTCTTCAAACGAAAAAGGAAAAAGACGATGCGAAGTAAAACGTAAAAATTACTATATTTTGTAGTATTTTCAGTAAGTACATCGATGTTTTTTTATGTTTTACTTGGCACCGACTTCAAGATGTTATAGATTTTTTTTTGCTTTTTAGTTTGAAGTTTTATGGCAATTTTTAGAACCCTACAAACTAATGCAAGTCACTTATATTATATAATAAAATTAGTATAAACATTTTCAATTAAAGTATACTTAATAAAACTAATATAGAATAAGAACATACGAAAACTAAATCTACTTTATTCTCAAGAGAAATTACTGCTTATCCAGACTTCTAAAGCTTAATGCGTGATGGTAATATAGCTTTTGCTTTAAATTAGTATCAAACTCAATCTTGCGAGTATTATTGCTGGCATTTAATTTAAATAAAAACCTAATTTAGTTCAGTCTAATAACTATTACATTTAGACTGGGATAAAAACGAAAAGCAGCGTAAATAATAGTATAATATACTGTCGTCTGTTTTCTTGAAGCAAATCAAACTGAGATATGGGATCATTTAGGTCACACGCTCTACAGTAATATGGTGATATTGTTGAAAAAGTAAAAACTAAGGCTGGTTGCCTAACATATCTGAGGGTGGATTTTTTTTGGATTCCTGAGTGAAATGACAAAAAGCGTGGACGTTTGTCGCCATACCGTGCCGCAAGTTGCCGATTTTCTAGGCTACAAACTCACTAAGCGGCCAAGTCGCGGTGGCGAGGTCGCGACAACTGGCCGCCGCGACCTAGCCGCCTAGTGCGTTTCTAGGCTTAAGATTCCCATACTGTACTGTATATTAAAATCAATTCAGTTAGGTACTGTAGATGCTTTTTTATAAACTCTGTTCTGTCAGTCGAGCCGTAATATATTTCCTAAATATGCAACTAGATACGAAAACGTAATGACAAAAATAGTATGTATATGGTCTACATACATACTATTTTTTCTTTGTCACCAGGACATATACATACATTTATAGTCGTGAATAAAATGAAATTTCTTCACAATCTTTCAAAGGTCCCCTTCGCAACTCATTATCGTAAATGCGTGCAATTTATCAAATTACAGCGGCGCGCCGTTTCGCTAGTCCGTCGCAAGAGGGCAACACTCACGAATTCAACTGGCAAGTAACTTGAATGTCACTAATGAATGGCAGTCGAGTCCCGGACAAAAAGGTTAAAAATAAACAAACGAGGAACAATAGCCGCAAAACAAAAGCTTGCCTCAAAGGCGCACGGCGCCGCGGCGTGAGGCAAAAAACTAAAGAAAACCAAGACCTTCAAAGAGAGAGTTTGACTCGGACGGAAAGCGTTCTATACCCGGATTATTGTTTTAAATGGAATAAGGACTATTTTTTTTTACGTTTGATCTGTTTTCAAAGGCTGTATATCTAATATTATCGTATATTAACATAATGTGGAAAGTTTTTCAAAAATAAGTAAGTTTGTTTTTTTCGTCACTAATATGCATCCTCATTTCAATATTAAAGTTAAAAAAATATAGTCAACAAAAAAATACATGTTTAATAAAACTATGTTTTAACGGTTTTATGCGCGGTAATTTATTTGATTTGAATTATTCCAACGTTTCCACCACTTTTCAGTTGCCGTGAACAAGGAAGACAAAGATGTCAAGTGTCAATTAGTATTGTTAAAGTTTTATTTAGCCTAACGCCAACTTGTTCATTTTAATTATTTCGTTTCAATTTTGTTTATGGTTATTATTTACTCTATGGAAACCTAATCTAATTTACCACCGCTTCGCAACATGTTGTGGCTTGAAGAGAAGAAGCGGCGCAAAAAACTCTTCAGCGTACATAGCTCTAATAATTTTATATAATATTAAAATGGGTGAAAGGCAAAATAAAAAAAACATTATCAATCAAGTTGGTTTGTGTTCCGTTGCACGCAGAAAGAGCTCACATTATGTATACAACTCACGAAAACTTAAGAAAATATTAAAATATATGTTGTTTATTACAATAAAAGCGATTATGTCGTGTCAAAAAGAGTGTTAAACTGGAAGATTGATGGGTAAAAAGGTAAAAGGTAGACCAAAAAAGAGATGATAGATTGTGTGAAGAATGACATAAAGATTTGTACTGTGACAGAGGACGTATATCAGAATAGAGGAGGATGGATGGAAAGACAAATTGTCTGACCTAAAATGATTGGGAGAAGATGAAAGGAAAGAGAGACATTACAATAAAAGCGATTCCACCTGTAAGATACTCACCTCCACTTCTACAACCTAACAGAAAACGGCTGGTCAAGCAAGGACCTAATGACTAGCTGCTTTGGCCAGGCCCCGGTTAGGAGAGATAATCCCAAGAATGCTGGCTAACGTCCCATTCCTATATCATATTTGCCTTACTTGCGGTTAAAATTTGACATAAGTTCCATACGAGTAATGTCAATACCAAATGGATGGTAAGGCAAGTGAATGAATAGTAAGGTGTAGAAACGGGCCATAAATGCGCCGAAGCCTGCTCTCCGAATGCTAACGCTATGATGTTGATGGCTCTATTTTATCCAAATGCATGATTGTATGTACAGTCTCGGAATGAAAATGTTCGTCATCTTAAAGTCGCCTTTTGCTTGCGCGAGTACAAGTAACAATACTGCCAACATTTTAATAAATGTTACGTTTATAAAATATAGAACCGTGAAAAAAGAAAATTGCAACATTGACGATGACAGACGCTGCGATTGACAATAAGAAACAAAGAAAATTAATCACTACGCTTACCATAAATATTAAAACCAACAAAATATTTTACATCTCTAAACATTCTTCTTAGACAAGATAGAAAATCAAACAATGATGATGATCAGAGTAATATTAAATTTTATTTTCAAATAGTTAAAACATAATTTTCTGTGGAACAGTCTGTTCTGTGACCTTAGCCTGAAAAAATAACATGTGCTCATGGCACGTTAAATGAATCGATTTGAAAACTGGCGAAGATTTTCGTACCACGACTGTACCTGATGACCAGGACCCAATTTTTGGTACAATAGCTCAGTTATTCATATATGTATAACTGTGGAACCCTAAATCGATTGTAGTAAGCGACAGACGCGGTCGGTTAAATCGTTAGTGGAATTGAATTGGCATTTACTGCGATTGAAATTTCAAATTCGGAAATAAAATTGTAACTGAGCTCTACAATTGAGCCAAGTTACATTTATGAAATGGAATGTATTTAGCTTAATAACTGCATGTTTTCTTTCAAGTATTAGAGAGGAAAAAAAGCTTAGAAATTTAAATTCGTTATATATATATTATCGTTGGAGTACAGCAAACAGGCAGACGGCCCACCTGATGGAAAGCGGTTGCCGTCGCCTATGGACGTTTGCAACACCAGAGGTGTTACTAACGCGCTGCCGGCCTCGAAGAAATTTTATGACACCCTTTAAAAAAAAACCATATTGTAGCGCTATGGGGAAACCACGCCTGGGAGCTCATTCCAAATCCCCACGATGCGCAAGAGAACAGTATGTACATACAGTCACACTGTTATATCAGACAAGAATGAGGACAAACCTAAATGCAGGCACGCCTGCCTAAGTGAATTCATGAACTTTTTTCACATGTTTAATTTTAGTAGGCACTATTTCCCAATCATTTATTTTTAACAAAAAGCTATCAATAAATTTAGAACGAATTAAACCATAAAATAATTATAATGCTGTTACTCGTCAATTTTAATTAAAATAGAGTTATTGCCATAAGGCTAAGAACTGGTTGTAATAATTATTTAAGAGTCCACCCTACCTATTTACAACTTTCAATTTGAAAACGGTCAGTTCCATAAACTAACGGAATGTATTGTCAAATTAAAATATTGAGAACATTTTCAAAAGTCGCCTACTTCCACGTTCTAGCGATTGTATTTAAAAAAAAATTAGATTGTTAAACATCATCACGATTTGATGGGGTGGATTCTTAATTTATCAACATAACATCATTAAATAACCTTAAAAATATTATATTCATGAAATGTGATGAATATGCCTTCTGAAAAATTTATTTAAGCAAATATAAAATTGTGAATTCGCAGACACTTGTGAATAATTATTTTAAATAGGTCTGTTTTATTATTTTATTGTAATCAGTGTTATTGTTTTCGTCTGGAAAACACCACTTCTATGATTCTAGCAATTGAATCTGTTTTACTATCTCTTAAATTATATGGTTTCATATGAATGCCAGTCATCTTATCAAATTGGTTTAAGATGTAATGTTAGTTTTTTGTAAGTAATTTTCATTCATTTAACCAGTGGTGTCAAATTTGCTAATTCTTTCGTATTTCCTATTTATTATATTGGTAATTAATTTCAAGTATTTACCAAAGTAAAAGGCTGTTAAAATAAAAAAAAAAATCTATAATATAATCAACCGATTGAAATACGTTATTTACTTTTAGTTTTATAAACGATTATTTTGCATCACAACGTTTGGGACCACTGGTTACAGAGGAATTAAATGTAAAGTTCTTGTTTAAAATTTAATTAATAATTTCAGTGTTCAAAAAACAAAATATAATAAAATAAAAAAGCAACTAAAATTAACATAAAACATATCACAACCTTAATTAAAAATACTAAAAAACAAAAATACGACAACCGCTCGCGTTACGTAACAAAAATCCTTCTCCACTAGACGAAGACACGGAAGAAACCGAGTTGCCGTCGGAATTACCGGAAGTTGTGACAGAGGAACGACCCGTGATACCCGTGATTGTCGGGATACCCGAGATTCCCGGAATACCCGTGATTCCAGTGGTTCCTGTGATTCCTGCCATACCGCCCGGGCCGCCAATCATTCCCGCATTGCCGCCAGTCAACGACACTGGCCAAATATTTATACGATACCTCACACGTAAGTTTGAATGATGTTCTTCTGTTTCAGATGACTACGGTCTGCTGGTTCTTCATTTTCCAAGTCGATGAAATTGACATTACTATTGCTAATATTAGGAAGTCTTTACCTCCCATCAGACATAAACCTCCTTTATGCCGCATCTGTTCCTCTATATATGTGTACCTAATATACTTTAATAACATTATTTAGCCTTTAGAGATAAAACTGATTTAGAATTATTGTCTTGCGGTGGATATATAGATTGTAGCAACGTCAGTATCTCCCGAATCTGCGGTAATCATGTCCATGACATAGCAGACAAACTGCAAGTTATATGGGGAACAAAATTGTCTAACCATATCACCTTCGTCAAATCTCGGTAGAAGAGGTAGGTCCAAGAAATGCTGGTTTAACGTAACATGCGTAGCACTAGCGACACAATAAGGGACGTGGAAAAGAAAAAGTATGATAGCGGATCCCGGGCTACAAAACGGACACTCCTTATTTTTAACAAGGGAAAATCCGGCTGAGGTCTAGCCACCGCGTTGTTGGGGTGCCACTAGTACCTCAAAAAAGTACTATTGCCATCCAAGTTTGGGATACCTAAAACCCCTCGATGTTCCTTCCTTCGCCTTATGCCAGGGCTACAGAAAAATGGAAACTCAATTAACTCCGCGTGCCCTGGCAAAAAACCAACACTTCTACTCCAACCGGGATTTAACGCTTTGATGTTGACGAGATATAAAACTAATTTAGATGGACAAACACGAACACGACTACTTTTTTGCCTTAACTTCTGTTGGTTCAAAAATTCACTGTTGATTCATGTATTGTTCATTCACTTTCAACACTTCACTTATTCCTATCATGTGTTAAGAGGTCCCTAGTTATTCTGGAAAAAAAAACCTTCATGTATTTCGTTCATCTGTCCGTCTGTCTTTGTATCATACTCACTTTTCTCAGAAACTAGGTATATATAGATGAAATTTAGGAGGAAGATGTGGCCTGTATGCCGATACAAATGCATATAATAATACAATAAAATAATATCAAATATAATATAATATCAAATAATGAAAAATGTGCAATTGGGGTGGCCGACATTAAACCATAAGTTGAAAACATTTGTTCTTTGTAGATTTTGAAAAAAATATAAACGTGAAGTGGTGAGGAAATATCAGCTTCAATAATTGTAAAAGCTGTATCCCTCATTTTCAATATCTTTAGAACTATTTTCTTTATTTCAGGCAATTATAAAATTAAATATAATTTCCAACATTCCGAATAGACTAATTATATCTGAGACGTTCTCTTAATTATGATTACTGATTACAATATATATACATACATACATACATACATACATAACTTCACGCCAGTTCCCTTGCGGCGTAGGCACGAACAACACGATCACACACACACACATATATATATATATACATATATATATATACATATATATATATATATACATATATATATATATATATATATATATATATATATATATATATATATATATATATATATATATATATATGCGTAGAGCCTAGATGTTGTAGATATTAGTTTCGATACTATTCAGCAATTTAGAGCAACTCTAACGAGCAGATGTGTTTGTTACTTAATTTGACTTTGCTGACTACAAAGAACGGTTCGTATTAATTTAGAAAATCTATAATGTGTAAACTAATGAAGCATCGTTCTGTTCTTGCTGACAGGCGTGGAATAAAATTTGGTAGCGTATTTATAATTTGTTTGAACAGTCAGTGAAGACAATTTTGAATACATAAAAATTGTTGACTACGGTTTTTTTGCATGAGTTCAGCTGACAGGTAGACGGCCCACCTGATGGAAGGCGGTTACCATTGCCTATGGACATTTGTAACACCAAAGGTAATACCAATGTACTGCCCCTCTCTAAAGGGATATTCGAAGTTGCCCACTAATGCCGGAACACAACTCGAGGTTGTTATTGCGGCATACACTAGACCAAAGGTGGTAGCTATCCAGACGGGAAAATACCCTACCACCTAGCGCGACTTTGCGCGTGTTATTGAATTGTGCATTACATTTGGACTTGTCGCGCTCGGTTATATTTGTACCTGTGTTATACGTGTTTGTATAGTTCTAATAAACTCTATAATAATTCCAACGGTATTTTAATTCGACTCCTGCAACTCGTAACATTAATGTATTAATAATTTTCCAATAAACCTAAGCGCGTAGAATTTAAATATGCAAATGAAATAGGCAATGAAGTCCAATACAATAAATTCCATACAGTTTAAATCGCTTCTATTCGATCCGCAGTATACGTACAGATTATTGTCATAAATTCGTTTTACAGACCCTACCTATCGACGTATGCACATTTTCGATTAACTCTTATTGGTCCAACGTAATTAAATGTACCGTGAGCAATAAAATTTAATGTGGCAGACTACATAAATCTATTATTATTTGATGTAATATTATAAAATAACAAACATCAAAAGTTACTGTTCACGTATTGATGTTTTATTGTACATACATACATACATACATACATAACTTCACGCCAGTTCCCTTGCGGGGTAGGCACGAACAACAGAGTGCCATTTAGGCTTATTCTTACACACCTCACTTGCCTCTTTGACATTCATAACTCTTGTCATGCAAGCTCGTCTGTTCTTAAGGCTCCTGACATCACCTTCTGCTAGTACACGATCAATTCATGTTTTATTGTATTTGTTAATAACAATTATATTTAGTTATGGTAGCTACTGGATAATATAGTATAGGATAGTCTTGGAGCGGAGACCGTGTCTCGGCAAACGTAGCGTAGGACGTCCTCCAGCCCCGTGGACTGACGACCTGCGCATGGTCACCGGTAGGGGTTGAATGAGGAAGACGGGAGACCGGGATATGTGGCACAATCTTAGGGAGGCCTAGGTCCAGCAGTGCTTGATTTCGAATTCAGTATTTGTACATTTTTTATATTACAGTAATTAAAATATTTTAAGTCACAAAACATGATATCTAAACAAAAAGTTAAAATCTTGATAAATGTTTAAAACAGAAAATGTATTGGAGAATAGAGCTTTAATAATTTTTAAAATAAACAATAATTTACTTATTTAAATATGCAATACATCATAAATTGCTGAAAAGAAAGTAAACAATTTAAAGTTTACTTCGTTACTGCCAGACGCGACGTACCTATATATTGTATATTAATGTTTTAATAAAAAGTATTTATTAGTAAAGTGAAATAACAATTAACCAACTCTGAATGTGGTGGAATGAGTCTACAAAACACCTATGTCTAAGTTACTTGCTAAATCTAATAAATGTAGGAACACAGAAAATAGGACAGTTATAAAACGAAAAACACAATGAAGTTATTTAGTTTAATTGGTACTAAATAAAAGGCTGTTTTAAGACCATATCTTTACAACCTTACATTTTCGTCACACCAAGCAGTCTCAATTACAAGTGACCTCTGTGACTTTGTGATAATAAACTCGATCATAAAACCGAATAACGCCAGCGAAATATTGCCATCAATTATTGTCGAGTATTCATTATTCAGCGATGCGAAATCGTTTCGTTACCGAGATCGGTTTGTGAAAATGTTGGGACATCGAGTCTCGACTGTAAAAAGATTTCTCGAAATATAAAAAAGAAATGTAAAAAGTTTTACCTAGAATAATAATCACTTTTTTTATTGCGAATCTGACGGACAGTGGTTACCGTCGCCTATAGATTTTTGTAACACCATGGACGAAGCCAACGCATACGCAACGACCTTTAGGATGCAATAAACAAGGGAAGGGAATGGAATGTTTCATTCCAAACTCAACAGTACCCATCGGTGGTACGAGTAAACCATGGTTCGATAAGCCTTGCGCTGAGGCTGTAAAGCTAAAGCAACAAGCTTATCGGGCCTGGACCACAGCGCGGGTTCGTCAGGATCCAAGTACTACCGACCTGAAAAAGAGACACAACGCTGCCTCCAGGTTCCTCAAAAAGCAGCTCGCGAGAGCAAAATTCGACCACATCGGCAGAATTGGCGAGCGCCTTTCCAGTTACCCCTCCGGGAGTAGAGCCTTTTGGGCCCTCGCCAAAGCTGTCGAGGGAAACTTTTGTCACGCGTCTCTTCCAGCTCTGCGCACAGCGGACAACCGTCTGGCACACGCCGCCAAGGATAAAGCTGATCTTCTAGGCGAAATCTTTGCGGCCAATTCGACTCTTGACAACGGGGGAGAAACTCCACCTACGATCCCTGAGTGTGAGTCCCGCATGCCGGAGATTCGCTTTACTCAGAAAGCAGTCCGACGTGCCCTCCGCTCCCTCGACGTCAAGAAGTCATCTGGGCCAGATGGCATACCAGCAATTGTGCTGCAGACGTGTTCTGCTGAGCTGTCTCCAGTCCTTGCCCGACTTTTTACTATCTCCTACCGCAGTGGTCATGTCCCCGCTTCGTGGAAGATTGCCCATGTACATCCCATCCCCAAAAAGGGTGACCGAACGGACCCGTCGAATTATAGGCCTATAGCAATAACCTCTTTGCTCTCAAAGGTGATGGAGCGAATTATCAACGTGCAGCTCTTAGGGTACCTTGAAGATTCCCAGCTCTTAAATGACCGGCAATATGGCTTCCGCCATGGTCGTTCAGCTGGAGATCTTCTTGTGTACCTGACACACCGTTGGGCTGAAGCCATTGAGAGCAAAGGGGAAGCTCTGGCTGTCAGCCTAGATATTGCTAAGGCCTTTGATCGGGTCTGGCACAAGGCTCTTCTGTCGAAGCTACCATCTTACGGGATACCCGAGGGACTTTGCACCTGGCTATCCAGCTTTCTTGATGGGCGCAGCATACAAGTCGTTGTCGACGGTTGCTGCTCAAGTATCAAGCCCATCAATGCTGGTGTGCCCCAGGGTTGTGTGCTGTCGCCGACGCTGTTTATTTTGCATATCAATGATATGTTGTCCATCGACAACATTCATTGTTATGCGGATGACAGCACTGGCGACGCGCATTACTCTGGACGTGCAAATGTCCCTCGATCATTTGTGGAGGAAAGTCGGGTTAGACTTGTGTCTGAGGTAGAGAACTCCTTAGAGAGAGTCTCTAAATGGGGGAGACAAAACCTTGTCCATTTCAACCCCACAAAGACACAGGTCTGCGTATTCTCCGCCAAGAAAACTCCATTCGAAAAAGCGCTTCAGTTCCAAGGAACTCTCCTTACCACCTCCAAGAGTATCGGGATCCTTGGAGTTGACATCGCGAACGATGTGCAGTTCAGGTGCCATCTTGAAGGCAAGGTAAAGCTTGCCTCCAAGAAGCTGGGAGTGCTAAACCGGTCCAAGCAGTATTTCACTCAGCGGCAACGCCTTGTGCTTTATAAAGCCCAGGTGAGGCCGCATATGGAGTACTGCTCACATTTGTGGGCTGGAGCACCCGCCTACCAGCTAAATCCCCTGGACAGCATTCAACGTCGAGCCGTTCGCATTATCGACGATCCCATACTCACAGACGGTTTGGATACGCTTGGCCTTCGGAGAGACTTCGCGTCTCTTTGCGTATTCTACCGACTATACAATGGGGAGTGTTCCGAGGAACTGTTTAGAATGGTGCCTTCGTCTTCTTTTTACCACCGCACCGCACGCCATCGGCTGGGCGTTCACCCCCACTTCCTAGAGCCGCTTCGCTCTTGTACGCAACGGTTCTCTAGAACGTTTCTCTTGCGCACCGTGGGGATTTGGAATGAGCTCCCAGCCGTGGTTTTCCCACAGCGCTACGATATGGGTTTTTTTAAAAAGGGCGTCGTAAAATTTCTTCGAGGCCGGCAGCGCGTTGATGACACCTCTGGTGTTGTAAACGTCCATAGGCGACGGTAACCGCTTTCCATCAGGTGGGCCGTCTGCCTGTCTGCTGTACTCCAGCTATAAAAAAAAAAAAAAAAAAAAAAAAAAACAGACGGGATAGCGGAATGAGTAGAAAATCAGCATAAATAGATTGATATGCGTGTCGATCAGTGCTTGTTGACACCGGTGTGATATTGTGAAGAAAAAAACAGAAAACTAAGTATAGATCTTGTTTGTTTAGAAAATACGTAAACGGTCTTACGTAGTGAACTGGATCGATGAAGGGAAGCCTTGACACGGTATGAATTGTAAGGAGTGCCCTATCCCTGTACTCTTATGTAGTATAACCGCCGGCAGCTCTGGCCGTAGACCCCGTGGCCCGTGTACTTCTATACTAACTAATACTTTTGTATTGTGTAGTTTTAAATTTGATTTGAAAAAAAATGAGATAAAATTATTATTACTATACATTATTTTCTTTTGAAATGACACAAAAATCTTGTTTAAACTATTTTTAATTAATCATATTATTAGTCTCGAATAACAGCCAGAGCTCGAGATTTTCCAGATTCAGTGCATAGTTAACGCCCTATTCTACCCCATGCTGAGATTGCATTGTTCGTTTATATCGCAAACACGATTTAACTAGATCTAAAAACATTGTATCAGAACAGATGAAATTTATCGAATGAATGCTGGCAGTGTCAGTTATTTTCATTACTGATTTAATACTGTCGGGGTGAAGGTAAGGAAAGGAATGCTCCGGTGGTTCGGGCATGTGGAAAGAATGCATGATGAAAGAATGACTAAACAGATATACAATGCAAAAGTGGATGGATGCAGAAGTCGTGGAAAGCCACGACACACCTTCCATGATCAAATTGATCGTGTACTAGCAGAAGGTGATGTCAGGAGCCTTAAGAACAGACGAGCGTGCATGACAAGAGTTATGAATGTGAAAGAAGCAAGTGAGGTGTGTAAGAATAAGCCTAAATGGCGCTCTGTTGTTTGTGCCTACCCCGCAAGGGAACTGGCGTAAAGTTATGTATGTATGTATGTATGTATTTAATACTTGATGATGCGGCTAATTGTATTGTTTACTTTTTTTGGATGGTGCTGTATGGACATTTGATACATAAAACTCAGCTTTGGTTAAAAATAGGTGTCCAATGCAAAGAGCGTTTAACGTAATTACCGCTCAATGCAACAACATGCATAACTATGCAAACACACACACAGACACACACATATATTCAACATACAGGCACAAATCATATCACTTCACTCCATCTTCATGTGACGATTACTTTTTGACACTGACAATAATTTTATAACTACCTACTTTCATACTTTTTTGTTATTTCTTTTAGTGCTGACCACAATTGTTTAACTTATTTGACTTTTTTAATGTCATATCTTTAATTTTAAATAATTTTAGAAATTAAATAAATAGGTAAATAATTCTCTTTGTACATATAAATTTAGTCTCTAAAGTAAGATCTATTATTGATATATTACTATTATAAAATGAATCGTTTATTAATGTATTATAAAAAAAAGTCACAAGATCTTTGTTAAATAAATAAACGAAAGAGATAAAATATAGTTTCCCTAATTTTGCAATCTACCCTCATTTTTGTGGGATATAATCGTCGATGGTACAGCGAAGGCAACCATTTAAAATATTGAAACTAGTCAATGTTTGAACACAGCTATATTTCATTGAGCTTTTTTATACAGGGACATCAGATACTGATTAATTGGTCGCATCATACCTTGGCAGAAGTCAGTAGTGTAACGTGTAACTTGTTCTGTGCAGCCTGACTCGATCCAGAAAGAGGTGATGAATCTCCATTAGTGGAGCTTCGACTTTTGTTGTAGAAGAATTAATATCAGCGAGCTTAAAGCAGCCACTTTTGGAGAATCTTAGTGAAAATAACCTGTGTACTACTAGTAGATATTGTAATTCATAAAATAAAGTTCCACTTTATTTTTGTACTTGCCATATTCGTAATAGGAATCTGCATAAGCGGCCTCTTTAGATCCCTAATGTCTTATGGAAAGACATTACTGACATGACTACTAAATTTTGCTTAAATTGAAATGATAAGTAAGATATTTAATATTAAAAATCTCAGACTTTATATAGTAAGACCAAAAGTATATAAGTTCAGAATTCTGCAAACAACATCAATATTGTTGTAAAACTTTATCCATTCAACTCGTTCTTTGAAATGCAAATAAATGTCTATTCAGTAAGAGTTTTATATATATAAGTATTATCTATGAGTACGAGTCACTTTGAAAATTAAATGTCTAATTTGCTTTTTAATCTATTGAAGATAATTCAAAGGTACTAATGTTCAACTCGAATTAAGCTTTTTTGTGCTTATTTTTATTCTGAAAAGACTTTTATATAAACTAGGATACGCCCGCGACTTTGTCCACGCTTGACTTGAAATTCCCGCGGGGTTCTCGGGGCACAAAGTACTTTTGCATTAAAAAAAGAATGTAAGCTATCTTTTTAGTGAAAACAGTGTCGGAATAAGCTAATTTTCATGCCCCAGAACAACCTCAAACCGCTCCCGCGAAAATTCTCACGGTATTCCCGAGTAAAAGGGTAAAAATTATCACACATTTTATTGCATAAAATTTGCTATCAATCAGTGAAAAAATTATATTGGAATTTGATTTCTTTATAATCTGGCCATTTTAAATCATTCCCAGAAAAATTCCCGCGGGATTCCCAGGATAAAAAGTAGCGCAGAATATAAGTCTAAGAATTTGCTTTCGATCGGCTAAAACCGCATCGAAATCGGCCCAGTAGTTTCAAGTGAATCCTGAACAAACAGAAGAAATCTAAAAAAAAATGCATCGTGTTCTCCAGCGGTTATACTTATAGTGTATTTTAGTTGTTTTTTTAAATAACTTCAATGTACAGACGCGACATGTTTAGAATTTTATAATATCACAGATAATGTGTAACTAATATAGCTGCTACTTACAAGAGACATCTATTTTAAGATGAATAATTTAGTTTACTATTAACAAATGTATTAAATGAAAAATAACTAGGCTTAGAGAAACGCAGACGAGTTAGAGCGTCTAAAAACACTAAAAAAATAACAGTACTTTTTATTTAAAAGCATACGTCGGCACGTTTTGTCGTCGGTTTCAATCCGACGCACATATGAAACGTGACCGTTGGCAACGTCCGTCGAGGAATATACACATTCAATTCATCACTGTTATCTCAACACTACTGATGCTTCGCGATTTAAAAGCAAATATAATAAATAATTACGTTCTTTTTTATATAGAGTAAGTTTTTAGGCTTCTTTTAGAACCTTAAAGAAGCCTACAAACTTACTCTGACCCAATATGAATAAGTCCGTTAGAAGGTATTGGATTAGTTATTGTAGTCTGGTGTCTAAGGCAATTCGCGTCTTATTCTAGTGCCGTTTCTATTAAAATCCCCGTAGAAAATACATATACCGATTTTTTTTATTGCCTGAAGTAAACAAACAGGCAGACGGCCTACCTGATAGAAAGTGATTACCTTCGCCTATAGACGTTTGCAACACCGAGAGTGTCACCAACGCGTTGCCCACCTGTAAGAAATTTTATAATGCCCTTCATAAAAAAACCTCATATCATAACGCAAGGGGAAATCCGTGGCGGGAAGTTCCCTCCAGATCATCGTTATACGCGGAATAAACGCGGAATTATTGGTCTAGTAAACTTTAGTATGTATATTTTGTATTTAAAATATCACCTGTTGCAAAACCGAAAAAATACTTGAGTAAACCTCGCATTTCGAAAGTGCGTTACTTTGTTATTGGGAGTTCCGGGCCAAAAGGAATTGTTTTTAGATAACATATTACCAATAATCTCATGCTATTTAAATATTTAAAATTACATAAAATAACACAAGTAGATTTTTTACTAACAAGAATAAAAAAATTATAATGATGCTTTTCACTCGACACGAGTTTTAAATCACTCGTTTCGTTCTCACAATTCATGGAGTTAAACTACGTACATAATATACATATATAAATATGGAGGATCCAAACCCAAAATACTTATATTTAAGCATTGATGTAGTAAGTAAATCCTTTTTATAATTTCACAATATAAATTTTTTACTTTAAAGAAAAATTTCAAAATCACTCCATTCGTTCTCACAATTCACAAAGTTAGCATGATGTATATCAGGGGTCGTAATTGGAGATCTAGTGTGCGGTCATTTAGTCCCCACCGCGGATATCACACAGTGGAAAATTTAGATGACATTTTTATTTGCGGCAGGGTTCCGGACGGTGGCCATAATTCGTCGGTGGCCACGTGCGCCGCACAGGGATGGCCCCGTGTCGTTCGATATGAATTGTTTCACGCTCCCAAGGCTTATATTGCGATCTACCATTTTTTAGATAACTTTAATCCGGTCCCGGACCTCGGCGGTGTCCGTTTCATGAATATTTTAACTCCTGAGCGATATTCGCAAAAAATGAACTGGATGAACTCGTTTGTTAATATGACATCTATCAGCGGGCTATTTCGCGTATAATGCTGTCTATGGAGTTTGTTAGAATATTTTACTTCCTTTATATAAGAAACTAGCTGTGCCCGCGAAAACCCTCCGATTTTGAAACATTCTTCATTGGTGCTCCGCTCCTATTGGTCTTATCGTGATGATATATAGCCTATAGCCTTCCTCGATAAATGGGCCATCTAACACTGAAATAATTTTTCAAATCAGACCGGTAGTTCCTGAAATTAGCGCGTTCAATCAAACAAACTCTTCAGCTTTATATATTAGTATAAGATATTGACTTTGCTTCTACCTGGATTTTTTTTAATTGATAAATATTATGATTTATTTGTTAGTTTTTCTTTTGACATAATTTGCTTATTTATTATCAAAGCTTAATTGACATGTTTCTGAATTAGAATATTTATGTAAATTTAATTTTAGTTTTTAAGTAATTTTGAATACCACTATATGGTAGAATGTACTGTGCATCTACAATTGTATAACACCTATATAAACTACATACTTGCAAATAATGATATTGTTTGATTGATTGATTTCTTGGTTTTATCATTTTGTACTGAATAGGCTGGTTCATCGGCAATTTGTTTAATAAATATCTTTTGTATTCACTGTATGGCCATGGCTTAAAAAATACAGTCAACACTTTCTTATTTTACTGTATTATTTACTATATTTTGCCAGAGAAATCGTCATAAATCATGTATAACTATCTACATGCATTATAAGCACAGCCGCTTGAAAGATTACTTAGCCTTTAAAAGAAATGTCATGTACAAAAATAAGATATAACTTTACTCTGGTCTAAGCTTTGGCTCATTTAATTCACTAAAACGTCTCAGGTTCAATTCGTAACAGGATAACAGAACCTAACCTTTTTCCCCGAAACCTACAACTTGGGTGTCTTCAAGTCTCGTGTGAATAGGTACCTTCTAGGTAAGCGTGCTCGATCTTAGACCATATCTCCGCTCAAATCGAGCGAGATAATGGTCAAACGCGAACCTATACGGAATAATAATAAAAAAACCTAAAATGGTCGCCTTAGGAGAGTCGCTTAGTGAAACTGATAAGTGTCTAGATACTGGTAGTTGTAAGACATGACATAAATTACCACTTTATGTTGATACTTGTCAAGCTAGTCACTTGAATCTGTGAAAATGACCTCTTTATGCCCTAAGGTTTGTAAAGCTGACATTCCATTATTTCTCTTTTTGGTCTTGCATCGGCACCAGAATTCTCCGCTTCAAATTATGCATAACAGGAGATAATTTTCTTACCATAAGAGTATATTATGACGTAAGTAGTATATAATAGGTTTGCCAATTTTTATTTAAACAAATCCAGTACACAGAAACCGGGCAAACTTCATCTTATTAGATAGATAGATAACTCTTTATTGTACACCAATACAAACATGAACTTAAAGACTAAAATGATATCTAGTTATGTAGAAAGGGCGGTCTTATCGCTAAAAAGCGATCTCTTCCAGACAACCCCAGGAATGAATTGAGATGATAATCGCGATGGTGGTATACGTAACATATAGTACAAACTACTTACATTTTAATAATAAACACATAAATGATATAAATACATAAATATATGCAGAAATTTTATATATTACATAGATGAATACATTAGATGAATTTCGAAAACACCCGTAAAAGAAACTTAAAATAAATCTCTAAATATATCCTTAGCAATTTAGACTAGGCGACGATGAGTTACGAAGGCAGGACGTTGCCTTTTAAATAATAGATTTAATTTTCTGGTCCGGGATGCAAATCTCCCGCGGCGACTTACGTTCTCTTGATGGCTCCCTGTTGATATTTTCGTTATGGCTCGTTTCACCGGCCACCGAGTTCTAAATTCACGTTCCGCACACATAATTGTTTCGTAGCTGAGCGCGCATTTTTCTACAAGATAATGCCATTAATCTCGCTCCGTGTAATGAAAATGTACCGCGCTCCCGCCACCGGCCTCTGTGTAATTTGGTGGAAAACAATTCAACCGAATTCCATCCGTGTGTCGCACAAAGTTCGGTAGAACTTTCCGGACTTTTCGTCGGAAGAAATTAAATCCGCATTTGTCTGGGATGTTTTGTACGTAATTTGGATTGTAGATACTCACTTATAGGCATTATCTCACAAGAAACATTCCTATTTGTTCTCTCGATTAATTTGCGTTTACAACATTAAACAAATTTTATTAATAATTTCGACTGATATTCATATACTCCTCAAACTCGACCTATATAATTATTATGATTGTGATATGGATAGTATTAGGAAACAATTAATATTGAAAATACGATTGAGAAACTTTACTGTATGCAATAAAGTTTCTCAATCAAATAATCCCCTTGAATATATATCTATTTTGTGGGTCTTACATCAGACGTAAGAAATTAACAAAGTAAATAATTTTGTATTAAAAATGCCACGGTAAGAGCTTTGTTCTTAATACAAGCTGTTTCCGAAACTTAACGAACAGATCCTTTTAATAGAAAAATGCTTTAATATGAAAAGCAAAAATTAATCTTTTTTACATCTTGAAGTCGGTGCATTTTGCAATTTGTGACCGATTTCAACATGTTGTAGAAAGTATTTATTTTATGCTTTTCAGTTTGAAGTCGGTTTTGTTTTTTTAAATCTCCCTTATAGTTGCTTGAATGGCTTTAGAAATAATATCTTGACCGCCTGTAGAGATTATATTTCTGCAGCGCGTATACAAATTTCCCTCCCGAAGAGTGAAGGCGCTCGGCGCTTTTCAGCAAGCGTAGTTTTCGACTTCCCTGGCATCTACTTATAAAATCCTGACTTGGTGACGATGGGATCACCTCAGGGGTATATATGTATATATATATATATATATATATATATATATATATATAATCGAGTTCTAAATTTTAGTTTTTTGGGCAGGACCAGGTCTGCTGATCTAAATCTCCAAAATCATTATTTAAAAACAATTTAATTGAATATAAAAAACCAAAGACATTGAAACTAAAATACATTATGTAGCAGATCATTGCCAACGGGCAGCGTGCCCAGAAGGCTGGCTGCATTGCCACGCTGTATGGCAATACTATATATATATATATACATATATATATATATATACCTACTCATTATAGTAAAGAAAAAAAAATTAGCCTACAGTTGACGAAGAAATCGCTTAATAAACATACAAATAAAAAATCGAAATGTGTGCTGGGACACATAGTAGAAGTGAAATTTCAACGGACAAGTGGAAAAACGAATGGCAACAAAATTTGAACCTAAAGTTTTACAGGCAGGTTTTCAAATTGGACAAGTACATTTTTTTTAATTTTTTTTATTGCAGGAGTTCAGCAGACAGGCAGACGGCCCACTTGATGGAAAGCGGTTACCTTCGCCTATAGACATTTGCAACACCAAAGGTGCTACAAATGCGCTGCTGTGTCTTAAGGGAGACTGGAACCTGGTCACTAATGCCGGAACACAACTCAAGGTTGTTATGGCGGCATACTCTAAGACTAGGGGTGGTAGCCATCCAGTCGGGCAAATGCCCTACCACCTAGCTGTGGGTTGTTTTTCGCCTCTTACGACAGGCCGCCCGGCCGCAGGAAATTGTATTCTTTCTCCGTTCCTGCACGGATAAATTTTTTAATTTAAATTAACATTAATAATTTGCCCGTAAAACTTCAAGTTAACATTTTGTTGTCATTCGTTTTTCTACTTGTCCGTTGAAGTTTCACTTCTACTATGTGTCCCAGCACACATTTCGATTTTTCGCAGGTTTACTGCAAATTATGATTTGGTTAGGTTAGGTAAATTTTAATGAATGCATTTTTTTATTTAAACATATTTTATTTTATCAAACAAAGAAACTGAATTCGATCCGGAACCAAAAAACCCACCCATAGTCTACTCTAAAATTATGCCGCCTCTCACCACGTCTAGTCTAAATTTATGCCGCACTTCCACGCGGCCGTAACGCTTTTTCGTGACAGAAGAATCCTAAGACACCGTATATATAGAAGTTTTACTTCAAAAACAACATACATTGAAAACCTTCTCCTCTTCTTCTTTTGGAAGTCGGTTAAAAATAAAGATCGTTTACGTGTTTTGAAAGGTCCATTGAAATATAGTATATGTTTAGTCTTTAATTTATTCATTGTGGGAAAATTGGGAACGTAGTCGAGTGAGTGGTCTGTAATGAGTGCTCTAGCGCTCGTAAATTTCGAGTGCTGCCGGACCCTATACATAATTCATAATCGCAACTTGGTACGCCTGTTCAAAATTAGTTACAAGCACTCTGTGGTTGAATTTAATATGTGATGAGGGGATAATTACTTCATTGCTGAATTTTAGTATTTTCTATAATAACAACATACGTTCACTTACTCTCTCTTTTGTGCAATGTTTTTTTTAATCCTCGTACTCCTTCTTATTTGAAGGAACATTTTGATTTCCTACATCTTTCTCATTCCCGTTATTTGCGCTCTAATAATAATCTCTCCTTAATGACACCTGGACACACTTTTGGCTTCGTTGATAACTTCTCCACGGTACAGGCTGTCCGTTTATGGAACTCACTGCCACTCAACAACAGACAAGCTAAATCAATAGGCATCGTCTTTTAAAGACATGATTAATAATTATTTTTGGTCCTATCAGGTTTGTATAGTATATAAAGTCTATAATTTCTTTATTTATGTTCTGAATGTTTCATATTATTTATGGTCTTCACCGCCACTGTCATGTTTTAATATTTTCCTTAGTTTACGGGGTTGCCTGGAAGACATCGCTTTAAGCGATAAGGCTACCTTTTGTTCAACAATTATTTTATCTAATTTTTAAGAATTTAGTTTTAATTTTTGGTTAACAATAAAGTGTTTTCATTCATTCAGTACAATTAATAGTAGGTACATAAATCGTTCACAATTTTGTTAGAAATTATGATTTTTAGCTTAAGATAGCTTGTACCATTGATGCTGAGAAGTTGATCAGGCGTTCCAAAAGATCTAAACAGATAATGAAAATCAACTTATACTGACACAAATATAACACCTAACCCCATTTTAAATTATTTAAATGCTCTAAAAATTAAACAGGCGCTTGATTCCTTTATAGGTATTTTATCTGCTGAATTTTGTATTCGCGAAGTTAATCTCCAGCTGAAGTTTGAACACAAATTGCGAAGAATCGTCTCATTCTTAATGTCTTTGATTATTTATAAATAGATTTATTAATGAAGCTGTTATTGACACTGCTTAATCTTATTAATACAACTTTCCATCATTAACCTTTTTTTATTTATAACTTTTAGCTCACTTTCCCTCTGAATAAAATTTAAAACTGTTTTAAATATTGTATTTGTTTGTATTTGTAAGTGTAATTCTTATTAGTCATTACTGTTCTAGCGGTAAGTCCCGGTTGCGTATTGAACCTACTTTCTCGCTTTTATTCTCCACTAACCACAATCCTTGACATGTCTTAAGGTCATAAATATCTCATTGGAGCCACCCCGTATCCGACAAGCACTACTTTCTACGGGTGGACGCCGCGTTGGCAAGCAATGGACGCTCGCTTAGTCAACGAGCAAGCGTTGCATGATCCACGAATTGCCTGAATTCCTTGTAGTATGTCTACTATGTGACGGACCTGAATGCTATCTTGAACGCATAGCATCCTCGTATCTGAATTAATCCTTCTGCGTGACTCCACATATCCATTGCAGCATATTCAAACTGTAACTGTGATTTACATGTAAAAAAAAATTATATGTAAAAATTTGTATATTATTTTTATTTGTTACAAATGTTTAACAAACCTTTTTTTCTGTGTGTTGTAGATCCGCCCGAAATAACAATAAGACCGCGTAATCTGCAAGTGCGTGCGAACGGCATCGCTGCCTTCTACTGTGCTGCAAGAGGAGATCCCATGCCCAATATCTCTTGGAGAAAGAACGGCAGGAGAGTTTCTGGTAAGTGTTTGCTACGGTGTCTTTGACTAGGATCGAATCTAAGCCGCTAAGCCCACACCGTTTGATTAGTCCCTCTAACCTAATATACATATCGTTACAATAACTATATGCTGATGGTGAAAGGAAACATATTGTGAAAACCTGCGTAACTAGATTACTGATGAGTGCAACTCGGTAATTTGACTTGAGCAATGGGACTTTTAAGGGTTAAATTATTATTATTACTCATTTCTTGATTTCACTAAGGAACCCCTAATCTTAAACAGGAGACATATTTATACTAAACTAGGATTCGCCCGCTAGTTTGTCCACATTGGGTTGTTAGCAAATCGTATTTGAATAACTCTATTTTTATGCATCCTGACTAGTATAAACTACCTTTGAGAAAATCCCACGGGATTCACAGTATGCAAAGTACCGCATTATTTAAAAAGGTAGTATGTATGCAATCGTTTTACTGGAAACTGTGTCAGAATAAGCTAATTTATATGTGCCCTAACAACTCGAAACCGCTCCCAGGAATATTTCCGCAGAATTCGCGGGTTAAAAAGTATCAAAGATTTTGAGTTCGGGAATTTGCTATCGATCAGCGAAAACCGCATAAAAATTGACCTAGTAGTTTTTACGTAAATCCCGAACAAACAGGCAAACACGAAAAATATAAAATGACTAGGTATACACCAACACCATTAGGTTCGCAATTTTATAATATTATACTAACAAACTTAATAGGAATATATTAATTATACTAAACAAGTTCTTTAGAAAACTGACGGTATATGCGTAACGTTAGTCAAGGCGCATTGGCTTGTTTCATATTCCAGTAATCTCGATGTGCACATGTTGACCTACGAAATTTTTCTTAATCATTATAATAATAACAGTTCATTAACGTCCCAATGCTGGGCTCAGGCCTCCCATTTATAAGGCAGCGGATTGGCAGTTTAACGTATCGATTATTTCGATAGCCAAGTTTCATCACGATGTTTTCCTCCACCGTCAGCACATGGTAATTGTAACAATATACACATAGGTCATAACACTGCCTAAGTGGTGCATGCTTTCCAGTCAGGATTCAAATCCGCCACCTTTGGGTTTGATACGCGAGTGCGCTATCCACTGAGCTACCATAGCTTCTTAGTCATTATTACGTAGTAACTGTACAGTAATCTAATATGCAGTTAAAATGACAAACACGCTAGTTATAATAACTACAGCAAGTTATAATAGTAACAACGAGAATATAAATAAAACTTTATGCCTTAAATTAATGAACTGCAATATAGATTTTACAAAGCCATCAGACTTCCAATTAGGCCAATCAGAGACGTCCTGTCTCACACCGCAAATACAAAAGAACATATGCAAGAAAGGGACTGCTAGAACCGGTATATTACTTCCACCATTTTTATTCATGATTGAAATGTAAAACCGCCGTTTTTAGCCCATAAATATCTGGCCCCGGTAATGACGTCTATAAGCCTGGGGCAATGATCTGAAAAAACGTATCGTGGAACGACCATGCACGCGAAACCATCCCCCAGTTTAGGGCTGGCGGTATGTTCAGCAAATTAAATGATATACATTTAATTATTCAAGTAATAATTATTCCATATAAGTATAGGATTGTAGCAGCGAGAGGTAAGGTTAAATATTACTTCAGATGGCAGAGAGTAGTATTCAATGTCGAGTGCTAAAAAGAACTTATTTATTTTAGAAACGGTAACCTTATGTACAAATATTAACAAGTCTTACAGCTAGTACAATACATAGCCACAATGTGTGAGCGGTACGTATGATGTGCGAGCGAGATAGAGCAACTAGTAATATGGGCGTTCCCGTGTTGCGCTAGCCAGTTCTCTGTTGTCCGCTGCGATGCGTTGACTGGATGTATGCAGCTCAATAAAAAAAAACTACGAACCATAAACAATACATGCGACTCGTGTCTCATCTTTTTTTACAGCCAGCATTAAATCGCGGCACAGACTGTAATAAAAAATATTAACTATTTTGTAACTAAATTATTATTTAATTTACATAAAAACCTAAATATTTAGTATCATCAGTAAATAACAAAAAAATTATGATTAATAGAATGCCACAGAAAAAAATTACTTGACGTTTTAACTTTGACGTATTAAATGAGTTCATCAGATTTAGATATGGTTTTAACACCTGATTTCATTAGAGAAGTAGTTGTTTATTTAACTAATCAATTTTTATTTACTTTCATTATATTCGAAATGAAAAGCAGAGTTTTAACCTGGGGTGTAAGGCTTATTTAGCCACTCGAACTATTAGCGCCCTCGCTATGTTCATACACCGAACCATCTCATGCCTAAATAGGTCACTTTCATCTTTCGTGTAACAATCTACTGTTTTCACGCCTTAACAAATATTTTTTGTAAATCGCCCTCCAAATTTCTGCCAAAGAATTCAATGCCTATTTTAAACTCTTTCCTCTGATTGGAATGTATGTGTGTATATGTTCACCCATAACTTTTTTGTTTAACTATAGAAAAAACGGAGAAAATTTGTTTCCAAAATTTAGCATACCATGAATTGAACCCGGAGCCTCTGCGTTGCAGTGAGGTAAGCTTAGCACGCTCAACACAGACACCATCTACTCTCCCGATACTCTTGAAGTATATTCCTTTTTTGTTAGATTTTATTACATATTTTATTCTAGCGACAATACGTTGCAAAGCAGAATGAATTAAGCATATTATTTATATTCTATGTACAGTACAACCCTGTTTATACTCCCCGGACTGAAACCCTGTAAATAGTTTCATCGATTCCGATGAAAAATGTAATCGCGTACATCATCCGTAAAGGAGCGAGGGGAACAAGAAAAGCCAAGCCGGAAAGGGAATGGGCACGAATAGCCGACCAACGACCATAAAAGAATAATGATCGGCATCGCCTACCTATCTCATTTCATATTCCAGCTGCCTTATCAGAGCTGGTGTCGATTTTTCGATGTCTCACACCCCCTATACATCACGCGGTGACGTTGACACACTGTATACTAAGAATTCCTTAGATTCCGGCATAGAGTAGGTAGGTTGTATTCGCCGAAGAGATGGCTATTAATTCTTGCATATTAGTTTCTACCTAACGAGTTACATTGCCAGGTGGTAGGGGATTTGCTTGTCTGGATGGCTACCGCCCCTGGTTTAGGGCATACTGCCATAACAACCTTCCGGCATCAGTGGCAGGTTCCAATCCCTATTTTGAGTCCAGCAGCACATTGGCAGCATCTTTAGTGTTGCATATGTGCATAGACGATGGTAACCACTATTCATCACAGTTGTTATTTACCCTATCTGTTATATTTCAACAATAAAATGCAGCCCGTCATAAACGTGCAGCAATTTTTACGATTAGTTACATAATATTCAATTCAGCCTTAGAACGGTCCTTTTAAAAATTAATAGATATTTATTATAAAACCGTTTGCGTGAGGAAAATTGCCCAGTGAGATTATTTTTGAGTGAAGCCTGCCAACCCGCCTTAGATAATACGGTAACCGTTAATCCATTTAGATACATATAGAAAAAGGAGAACCCAGGGCTATTTATGTAGAGATATAAGTTTTTAATTATGTTTGTAATTGTTAATCAGTAGAACATCTATTACGGGTCAAACAATGATCTGAATGGATCTTCCCGCCGCGGTTTTCTCTTTGTGCTATCACATCGGGTTTTTAAGAAGGGCAATATAAAATTTCTTAGAGGTCGGCAACGCGTTAACGACATCTCTGGTGTCGCAAAGTCCATAGGCGACGGTACCCGCTTTCCATCAGGTAAGGCCCTCTTCCTGTTTACCTGCTTCAGGCGAGTAAAAAATCACTATTATATATATAGCAATATTTTTAAAAACAACAACTGATCACACCGTTTTACATTACATAATTTAAAAGGGTGTGATCATGATTATATTGCATAGGTACTCGTCATTTAATCATTATTACCTCTCATAAATATATATTTCCTTTAGAGATAAATAAGCTAGTCCAAAACTCTTCAATAGAAATTGAAGTTATATCACACATTTTTTTATCTAAAAACTTATATTTCAAAGCTCTCTAACTATTATCTTGTGAACGCCGAAAACTGTACGGTAAACAAAAGTAACGCTGTTAACTTACGTCTATTTGTGTAGACATTTATTCGTGTACAAAAGTTGTTGTCTTTCCTAGTTTGACACTTCTGCACGTGACCTTTTATATTCTTTGACAGTTACCGAAGAGAGTTTTATTATGTTTTTGTTAGATTTACGAAATATATTGACAATAGGAGATATTTTCTTGAACACGACCACTATGTAATATATTTTATTTTTGTTCATAAGCCCGAATATATTATTTTGAAGACATTATGTTTATTTAAAACTGGCTATGACCTCCGCCTCTTGTGAGATTTCGATTATATATTCACACTAGGATATGCCCGCGACTTCGTCTACGCTTGAAATTCACAAAGTACCGCAACCATCGTTTTTGTGAAAACTGTGTTAGAATCATGTTGGAACAAGCTAATTTTTATGCACTCGAACAACTGCAAATTGCCCCCGGGAAACTTCCCGCGAGCTTACATAAAATTTGCTACCGATCAGTGAAAAAATCGCATTGAAATTCGATTTTTTTTCAACCTGGCCATTTTAAATAATTCCCAGAAAAATTCAGCATAAAATATAAAAAGTAGCGTAGATTTTAAATATAAGAATTTGCTGTCGATCACCAAAACCGCATCGAAATCGGCCCAGTAGTTTTTACGTGAACCCCGAACAAACAGTCAAGAAATCTAAAAATTGTATCGTGTTCTCCATCGTTTATTTAGTCTATTTCAGTTGAGTTTTTTTGTTAGTTTTTGCTGCTCTAATGTACAGACACGACAGGTTTAGAATTTTATAATACTACTAGCTGACCCGGCAAACTTCGTACCGCCTCAGAATCAATAAATAAAAAAGCTGAATGATAATTGCAGAATGTTTCAACTTTAGTAAAAAATGTGGTCAAAACCTAATCGGAACGAACAGCAAACGTTTGACATTCAAAACCAAAAAAAAAAGAAGAAAATACTTCACTTTTAAATTTAATTTGATTTCTGAACGACTTTTAAATTTAATTGATTTCTAAACGACGGGACGAACATCAAATGTTTGACAGGTAGGAATAGTTTGTAAGGTAAATCGAAATTGTTATTTTTACTATATTTCAAGCATTTTTTTCATATTTACCTTTTAAACCTTCCCTGGACTTCAACAAATAATTCAAAACCAAAATTAGCCAAATCAGTCCAGCCGTTTTCCAGTTTTAGCGAGAGTAACGAACAGCAATTGATTTTATTATTATATATTGATATAGATAAATATTATAAAGTTTTTATGTAAGTAAAATAAAGCCACTGTTCAGGCTTTGACACGCGATGTAGCCGCGGGGCAAACTCTAGCCGTCACCAAAATCCTAGATTTTTATTTAAACCATTATATTTAGAAATATTTTCTTAGGACCGTTAAAGCCTAATGTCATCTGAAGTACGTTCGACAAATAACAGATGGTCGACTTAAATTTCTTGGAACCCGCAAGGATTTTATGGACCCATAAACCGAATAAATCTTCATATTATACTAAGAGTACATTTTTAGGATTTCTCGGGTCGCTTTATAACAAGTACGTATCGAATTCCAGACACGATCTTAAAAGATTGTATGCGGGTGTTTCATTTTTTATACGATCGTCAAAACATCTTACTATATTATAATAATAAATATGTACGTATGGTATCGGGTGATAATCTGTGATACCAACACATATTATTATGTAAATATGTTTGGATATTTCTAAAATAGTTTGTACCTTTCTCAAGGCCCAAAATGAACCGATTATGATGAAATACAACTATACAATTTTTTTAAAGGTAGTGAACACTTACAAGCCAATAGATGGCGCTGTGTAATAATTGAGGTCGCAAACGATTCCCGAAACGTGCAAAGAATATATACAAATTTCCAACAATAATAGACGGGCCTAGGCCTGCGAGGAAGAACAACAGCCTCGCTGGAAGATCTTCCTTTGAGACGGAGGAGCATTCCAACTTTCCAACTCGCTCCTCCACCTTATACACATATGGGGCACTCTCTTCAATAGTAACCAGCGTCCGTCAGAAATGGATTCAAATATAACGCTAGTGAGTTAATACAAAACATAAACTGTCTTTTATCAAAACTACTTTATTTATTAGGTAGATGGTATTTTCTTAAGGTTTCGCGTCTAGTACACATAATTGAAACTACCTTTTAACCGTTTTAAGCGCGGTATTTTATTTGATTTCGCTGTTTCGACCACTTTTCAGTAGCCGTGGTCTCGGAAGAGAAAGCTATCAAGTGTCAATGAGTAATGTTAAAGTTATTATTTAGTGTAAGGTAATAAAAACCATAAAAAATTTTTTTTATTAAAATGAACAAGTTGGGGGTAGGCTAAATAATATAACCTTCACATTACTCGTTGATACTTGCCAATTTTGTCTTTCGTGTGATCACGGCTACTTTAAAGTGGCCGAAACGTTGAAATAAAAATAGAAAAAATCCACGCTAAAACTGTTTAAACGTAGTTTGGATTAGATTACACATATTACAAAAAATACTTACATGTAATACCACACTATCGTATTACAACTTTTATAATATTACGCTATAACTAATATTAATTACAGTTTAAACCATAATTAATACGCTATTTGACTCGTTATATATATGAGGTCATAACTTTGTATGCTCAAACAAAACACTCCTCATTCAAAATTTTGTCAGATGATAAATAGTGTTTCAGTTGATTTGAGTATCATTTGTCAGTTATAGTTTGTTAGTATTGTTAGGTATAGTTGATTTGACATTGCTACAGTAGGGTATTGTGGACGCACAGACATGGCTTTATCGTGAGGGTTTAATTTTTACCACAATGTCTTTGTTAATTTGACTGTCTAGTACACTATTGCGAATACTCACAGAGACAGCAACTTTCAAGAACAATATTCTCCTTGAAATTTTACAAAGAGAACTGTATTCCGTTTCACAGAGTTAGTGTAAAAGTTAGCACCGTTTGTAAGCGCTGTCACGTAGTGAGGCGAAAATGCGACACCGAAGACAATTCAAGAACGGAATGTGTACACAACCTTATTGTTTGCTACGTGCAGTTCTTTTTTTAAACATCATTTATTATTGTTTTACAAGCTGACGTTGTTATAAAGCGCAATACACACCAAAGCCACCGACACAGAAAAGAACCATTTTGGCAAAATGTGCCCGTGCGTGCTGCACTCTGACATGTTAGCGGCACGTCGGCAGCTTGCGTACGCAAGCGTTTAGTCCCGGCGAAACTCGAACTGCAGTGACTTGCTTAATTTTTTGTTTCTCATCTCGAGCCGGCGACTCGTCGTCGACAAAGTTTTCCGACATGCAATGAGTGTAGCCGCTAACTGGCCCCCTAACAAAAAGTTGCCGATATAGGTCGGCGGGTAGTGGCGACTTTGGTGTGTATTGCGCTTAAATTTAGATTTGGCTTTAAAAAGCGTTACATTTTTCTATTACAAAATCGAAAACTTCAACCCTAAATTCTATCTCGAAGCCAAGAAATCTTAAAAATAAGTATTAAATAAAATAAGTTATCCATTACGAGAATCGATTTATATGAATTAATTTCAACAATCTCTATTAATATTATAAATGCGAAAGTAACTCTGTCTGTCTGTTACGCTTTCACAAAAAACTACTAGACCGATTTGGGTGAAATTGAGTATATATATATTTTCGATTCTCAGGATGAATATATATAATAAATACTAGCTGATACACGCCCGCTTCGCGTGCCATAAAATTCGTTCTTAGCTGACTTCTACTTGGCGAAAGGAAGGTCCATGTCAAATTTCATGTCTATAGGTATTATAGTTCCTAAGGTATCGTGATGAGTCACTATATACGTGGATTTCAACTATATATATTTAGATAATGCATTGCATGCAAGCAAAATGGAATCATTTTGTACATCTTGAAGTCGATACCAAGTTAAACATAAAAAACAACAAAATGCACCGACTTCAAGATGTTGTAGAAAGACGTCACTTAAATATTATTATTTGGTTTTTAGTGTGAAGACGGTTTTGTTTTAGTTAAAAAAAAATACTTTTTAGTTGCGAAAATACTTCAATAACTTTTTGAAATAATATATTAAGCACCTGTAAAAATTTTACAGCTAGCACGCGTATACAAATTTGTCGTCTTACGGTGTATATGCTCTTCAACAAGGGTTGCTCTTGATTTCCTTGCGATCCACAAATCAGATCCTGACTTGGTGACCATGGAACCGCCTCGGGAGTATACTTTCGAATAAAAAAAGTTTCAAAATCGATCTACTATTGACGAAGAAATCGCATAACATGCATTAAAAAAATTAAACGCCTGTAGAAAATGTAATACCTACACGCTTATACGGGCTTTTTTCCAAGAATTTAGGTGAACGGCGTTCTTTAATTAGTAATGGTTACTCTCGATTTGCCTAGAATCCACTCACCATATCCTGACTTGGTGACCATGGCACCACCTCGGGTGTATAGACTTACGATTGAAATTCGGTTTAAAATTGACGGAGATGTCGGTTTACGAAAAAGTCTGTTATTAATTTTGGTATGTTTCTCGTATTCCTTGGAATCCACTCTTCAGATCCAGACATGGTGACAAGGGGACCAATTCGGGAGTATAATCTTTCGATGAAAAAAGATTTTAGAAAATTAGTTCATAATTGACGGAGAAATCAAGTAACTAACATAAAAAAATAATACATACAGATGACTTGAGAAATTCCTCCTTTTTGAAGTTGGTTAATAAAATGAGTTTGTCGAGAAATTTATATAAACGAAATTATGTTTTTCTTTAGGCACGCAGTCACGTTACCAAGTGTCTGGAATGGACGCAGCAGCTGGCGCTGGTGCGAACGGCGCCGTTCTACGCATTGAACCTGTAAGGGCACAACGCGACGACGCCACGTATGAATGCGTTGCGGAGAACGGCGTTGGGGACGCCGTAACTGCTGTGGCGACGCTTACTGTATTCGAAGGTAAGTGGTTGAGTAGGATATTACTACAAAGAGATCGTTCTTTACAGATAAGAAAGTCCTATTTTGCATAGTTTAAAATAATCTAGTATATGTACAAGAGATTTAAGAACGTAGTATCTATTTTATCATGCATACAGGTGATTTTTTTCGTAAGCCTTCAGTCTGACTTCTTAAGAGATAAAATACAAAGACTTTATACCTATTTAAATAAAAACTGAAGTTGTAATTAGTAGCCTTTTATTTTTTATCTTTAAAATTTTTAAAGTGAAACTTTTAGCCACAGTAGTGAATTCTTTAATTTAATCATTTAAACACTATGCTCACAAAGATAGCGTTGTAAATATTTTGAAGTTTTGAAGTTCATAAATCAAATTTAAACTAGAGCATTTGTTTCCTGCTTTAGTTATCATAAGCCTCTCGTGGCATTTGTTCAAAGTGAAAACATGGAATCTGAATAATATGTATTATAATTATGTAATATATGAAATGTAATATTTTGGCTTAAAATATAAAATAATTATTGAGCTTATTAAAAATATTATAAAATAATAAACCTTATAATTATCCTAATATTCCTGATACTCTATATTTATATCATTCTCTCGAAGACTTTTTCTTTAACTGTGAATTAAATGTGTTGACTGTGATTTCCTTTTTCAAATCTCACAAATGGCGATTAAGTAATTTAATCGCCGCTTCCCAAAATGTTATTCTAATTAACATCATTGGGTGGTCATAAGACAATGATGTTAATAATGTTGCTAACCGATCTAATCCTTTGCAGGTGTTTTATTACCCCTTCGAATTTAAATGATCTACTGTTCACACTAATCCTTTGGATGCCTCCGAGTAAGACGTCATAAATCCTTCCTTCTTTTGTTTGCATTTCATTGCACATTTGCAAAAGCCATTAAGTTCACAAGTTTAGAATTCAAAGGAAAAGTGGACATGTTAATAGGAGTCCATGTCTGATTTAAATGTATTAGGTCGGTCGGAACTGAGTTGTTTGAGTTTCAACTGCGATCGAGGTGTTACCAAATGTCCTTTCGGAACAAGCATTTCATAATGACAGATTGCGCGATTTACGTCATTACGATTTTCTGCTTTACAGTTTGGACTTGATGTATTTGGTTGTTGTAAGAACTGTGGATTACGTGTGTATACCTAGAATAAACTTTGTGACGTTCCAACGACGTTTTAAAATTACACGCCCATATTCGAAACAATAAAAATAAAATTTTGGGAAACTGCTGCTCGCGATTTCGTCTGCAGTTATTTTTTTAAATTAAAGTAATAAAGCAACTGTAGCCTTTAAACACGTATTTACTTATTTTTTAGCAAAAGCATACTCCAAAAGATTTTTATATCCTTAATTTATTTATTATCTGGATTATCTGGTGTGCGCATATGATTTATTTATTTAGTTGTAACAGTTGTGTCGTGATTGCGATGCCAATTATTTAAAAAAAAATCCTTATGTTTTATGCCCTTCACAATATTTTCTTAAAGCTAAAGGCCAGCCTATGTTCCTTGGGAACCTATCCAGAAATATATATTATTTTCAAATATTATTAAGATACATTCAGCGGTTTAATCGTGAAAAGATAACAAAGAAATAAAGTTACTTTAGAATTTGTATACCTATTAGTACGGTTGATTCGAAAAAACGATAATTTTTTACCAGCGTTCCTATCTAGGACGCTAGGGACTGAATGCAGTACAATATAGTCGTGTAATCTGCTTGCAGGGGCAAAAAGTACCGTGCATGCATGTAACTCTTAATATAGGTCAAACCTTTTTATTTGTAATATTTATTACTGTAAGATTGCATTTATAAGGTTTTTGATCGTTTTTTTCAGTAAAGGACTTTATTTAATTAATATTTTTTTTTAGAAATGTGCACATAATTTTAAATTTAAAAAGCGATTTAATAGAATGTAACGTCACAGTATACGTTAGTTAAATCATCAACAAAATTTCATATACAAAATACCCATGTTGGTATGTAACCTCAGCGGCCCCATTATGAAAACGCTCCAAATCTAATTGCAATTTCAAATTATTTGTTTTAATACCAAACTTTACCGTTTATTTCTAGGGTATATTTTACGGCTATCTACTATTACATAGCATTTAAACTATATAAATAATTAATTTAAAAATATATAAAAGCAATACACACACGTTCTGAATAAGCATAATTTGAATATTTAGTGATTGTAGAAACATAAAATTTTGTGATCACCTATTTAGTTTCAACTATTGTAAAACACCACCTATAGTCGTACACCAATGCGAACGCGTGGCATATTATCAAAAATTACGTAACACCCATAAGCCAAGCTTTTTCCAAACCACTACGGTGCCATTAAGAGCTCAGCATAAAGCAGTCAGCTCTGACAGAATGATCCCTGCCGCTACTAACTCAGGAGGCAGTGGACTCTCAATAAATAAGCATTAAATAGGACCTGGACGGTGTCTTGTTGATAATGGACTGCGGTGTCACGTGTGTCTTACTACGGTCAATTGAGAGAAACAGTGCTTGCAACCCATTGAAAGGACACAAATAAGTTGTAATCAAGTTACATGTTTCTTTTATTGTTGATATACATATGTATACTCATGAACATATAAACAGCATTAAAATGCAAGGACTTCCAAACCAAGCCTAATTACTCAACATACAAACGAATTTGACTGAAGATAGAGACTCGGAGATTCATACGTCCAGATTTCTTCGGGTGCATGGTTGCTTAAAGACTATTCAGAAACTTGAATATTCATATATAGTTTACACTGGCTAAGATTCACCTATACGGTCTCAGTAGTTGTCAAGAAAAATGCGTCAGGAGCTCCCTCATTTGCGGCAGTCTTCATGTACGTAAAATAACAGAAAACTGCAGGAGAGTTGCTTAAGTTGATACGGCCACATGTTACAGAGACCGGCGAATGATGTGGGGAACAAATATTTCGCCATGAAGTTGCGTAAATACACAAGCGATACAACAAAGATATTTGAAAAACAAGGAGGTAATTTGCCGCAAGCACATTCGAATGTAAGCCCTTGTGATCTTTAAAGATCAGACCGAATGTTGCGAAGTCAATAAGTCGACCGAAAGAGGTCGGTCGAAACATAACTGTTTTTCAACACACTGCCGCCGCGTAAGACCCACCACTAAATCGTGTCAAACGGCGAAATACAAGCGACATTTCCCTTTTGTAAACGGACTGGAATTATTAACGTGATAACTTAAGGTACAGATTTACGGTTGCGACTGAAAATTGAAACTAGTCGTTGTAGGGGTAACACTTGGAAGCACGTTTAATGGATATCTATTTGCCTTACTATCGGTTCATATTTGACATACATTCCATATAAGTAATGTTAAATTTCTACCGATGTTAAGGCAGGTGAATGAATATAGAAACCGGCTATAAGTGATAAGAGCTATAAACATCCGCGCTTATGGTCGACTAATGAACAATGAATACGTTAATTTATTACTACGTCGCGAGTAAATAGTAATTGACAGTTAATTGCAAAAAAATATACTGGGCCTGCCCTTTTCGCATCCAGCTTTTCCGGCGCATAATGTGCATAATTGCCCGCTTGTGGTAATAGGAACGTGAATTTTGATTTTCGTTTTTGACAATAGTAGATTGTTACACGAGAGTTCAAAGTGACCTATTCAGACACGAGATGGTTTGGCTCACCAACATAGCGAGGGCGCTAATATGTCGAGTGCCTAAATAGGGCTTGCACCCGATGTTAACACTCTGCTTTTCATTTCGAATATGAGAAAAGTAAATAAAAATTGATTACTTAAACAAACAAGTATTTCTCTAATGAAATCAGGCGTTAAATCCATATCTAAATCTGATTAACTCATTTAGTATAAGCCGCGCGCAGAAGGTTAGCCGATAACTACTTACTATTATTATAGTAGTAGTAGTAGTATTACTTACAATTATTGTATATACTTATGTAAAATATATGTACAGTAAAATTATTTCCCAGGGACGAAAAATACTATTTTCATCCCTGTGATCAGGCAACTCCAAGCGTACTTTCAGAATATGCGAAATAAGAAACCTATTAGTTTTATTTGATTTAGAACAATTTTGGAATCTGAAAATCGCTTATGTAGCTCTAAGCAATTAGCTGCTATATAATAAAATATATAGGCTTGACTTGCCCAGAACGGCGTATGTAGTCGACGTTTTCCCAATGTAGTTCGAGCTTTAAAGTACTTATTGGGATCGTAGTGTTCTTTCGTGATATAGCTGTACAAAAGTCGAAAAAATTAATAAGTTAAGTGCGGCATTTATAAAGACGTTGTGTTATAATAATTCCTTTTTTTAATAATACACAGTTAACCAGAAAAACGTATTTATTATTAGATTATTATCGTATGAAAGTTAAACTGCATCACTTCTAGAGCTGAAACATCATTTGACTGACAGGTGTAATGTTAGCTCATCACATCAATCTTTTTACAGAGGGAGTCGAACGCACGAATTTGGCACAGATTCAAGTCTTAAGCCGGTTACAGTGCTCCAACGACCGCCAGTGCGTACGTTCCGACCCGACGGTCCGCATTAACCAACCGTCAGTTTGTTACGTTCAGTGCTCTCCTGATCAACAAACTGACCGGACTGGTATAGTCGGTACACGAAATGGACGCGTTTGCAAATAGTTTAGTTGCTGCTTATTATCTTCGTAAACGTTCAAGGAACCGAAGACGTAGAGATATCACGTTCACCCAATTGTCGCCCAAAGAGCATTTCAAGGGGAATTCACTACTTTGTATTCATTATTGCGCGAAGATGAAGAAACAATTTTTGATTACTTTCGAATGTCGATTATAAGTTTTGATGAATTATCAGCGGAATTACAAGAGAACTTAAAACATCAAAACTTATTTCAATATTTTAACTTCAGTATGAAATCGCTTTTTTATGATGATACACACATCCGTGGGATCAGTCCACTGATTGGTGCAAAACTGAACGCGTTTATTTGTTTCCATAGCGCGTTGGTCGACCGACGACACGTATTCGGACGCGCTCGACCGTCGGTCCTCGTATACGCAGTGCATAGCAGTATACGCGTGCGTATGGTCAATCCAGCGCTGTAAGGATTTATGAACTTTCATATATGTAAATGACAAGCGCGACTGACGTACAGCCTGATGGTCCGTGGAATACTGTAACCGGCCTTAATTGTTCTTCTGATAATCAAGCGTGACACACAGGACAACGGAATGGTCTAAAGTATGTCGCCATAACAACCTTGAGTTGTGTCCCGGCATTAGTGACCAGGTTCCAGTCTCCATTAAGAGAGCAGCAGCGCATTTGTAGTACCTTTGCTGTTGTAAATGTCCATAGGCGATGGTAACCGCTTTCCATCAAGTGAGCCGTCTGCCGGTCTGCCGGTCTGCTGAACTCGTGCAATAAAAAAAATGAGATGACAATGATTCCTTTATAGCTATAGATAATATAGACTCCTAAAAGTATATTAATAAACGCACTAATCACGATGATTGTCAAATTCCCCCAAATCCGACATATTTACCGTTGCTTCAATTTGCGAATGAGTCGCAATTTCGCATTGCGCTTTGTGGGTAACAAGTTTAATTGCTTTCGAAATACTTAATGCGATTGTCGCGGTGGTGAAGAGGTGAATCGTTTGAAGTTATACATATTCATGATGTCATCGCTGACTTGGTAACAGGCGTGATAAGATTATGTGTAAGGTATTGTCGCTTTGCTCCTGTAATGTTTCTACTCCATCTGAGATAATGTTGGTGTTAGTGACTGTGGCCAAATGCGTCTTGTTTATAGCCTTAAAAATAACGCTGTTTATTGATTAGCTACATTAGTGTATACACATGCGTTATCTGTCAATGTTTAACGTCATTAAAACCAACCAGCAATTCTAGAATTCAGAAACCGATTCAGCAGCCTAAGAAATTACTAGATATATCTGTATCTATTTTGGTTTGAGCACATGAGTTATATATTTCCATTAACGCACATTAAACCCAAATCCAATTAAATTGCGTCAAATCACTCAATTATTCATTTTACGGCCGACGTGCAAGACGCACATACAACCACGTGATTATTCTATTTTAAGTATTACAAATGTCCATAGGCGATGGTAACCGCTTTCCATCAAGTGGGCCGTCTGCCTGTCTGCTGAACTCAAGCAATAAAATTAAAATTAACTGAAAGCGAATAATTTTAGTTTTAAACACTAGCTTGTTTTTGTATGTGTGCGTGAGTTCAGCAATCACGGAGACGGAAAGCGGTTCCCTTCGCGTATGGACATTTGTGACACTAAAAGTGCTACCAATGTGCTGCCGCTCTCTAAAAGGAGACTGGAATCTGGCCACTAATGCCGGAACACAACTCAAGGGTGTTATGGCAGCATACTCTAGACCAGGGGTGATAGCCATCCAGGCAGGCAAATACCCTACCACCTGGCCTGTGTGTATTTGTTTTGTAACTTTTTTACTGCCCTACCTTACGTAGGGCTTAAATTCCAAAAACGCCGACAAACATCGACATTAACTTCTTACCAGAAGCAAATGTATAAGATATTTTGAAAATGACGGATTTTCATACAAATTTTTATCCCCTTTTTCACTCACTTAGGAATCGAATTTCAAAATTCCTTTCTTAGTGCGCACCTACAGTGAAGAAAGCACTCGCATGCAAATTTTCACGGTCGTAGCCCCAGTAGTTTGGGATGTGCGTTGATATGTCAATTAGTCAGTCGTTGAGATCAAATAATTATATATGGATAGCTGAGAACTACCTCATTTGTAGTTATTTTGACACTTATTCTATATCTTTAGGTAATGGCACATAGCACTCCAAAGTTTTATACCCGGAACCGATTTTTTATTCCTCAGTTACATACATACATAACATCAAACGTTTGACATTCAAAACCAAAAAAAAACTTAAAAAAATAAATGTGATTTCTGAACGACTTTTAAATTTAATTGATTTCTAAACGACGGGACGAACATCAAATGTTTGGTAGGTAGGAATAGTTTCTAAGGGAAAGCGAAATTGTTGTTTTTACTATATTCCAAGCATTTTTTTCATATTTACTCACCTTTTAAACCTTCCCTGGACTTCCACAAATAATTCAAAAGCAAAATTAGCCAAACCAGTCCAGCCGTTCTCGAGTTTTAGCGAGACTAACGAACAGCAATTGATATATATATATATATATATATATATATATATATATATATATATATATATATATATATATATATATATATATACATACATACATAACTTCACGCCAGTTCCCTTGCGGGGTAGGCACGAACAACAGAGCGCCATTTAGGCCCATTCTTACACACCTCACTTGCTTCTTTGACATTCATAACTCATATATATATATATATATATATATATATATATATATATATATATATATATATATATATTTATCCGTGCAGGAACGGAGAAAGAATACAATTTCCTGCGGCCGGGCGGCCTGTCGTAAGAGGCGACTTAATAACCCACAGCCAGGTGATAGGGCGTTTGCCCGACTGGATGGCTACCACCCCTGGTCTAAAGTATGTCGCCATAACAACCTTGAGTTGTGTTCCGGTATTAGTGACCAGGTTCCAGTCTCCCTTAAGAGAGCAGCAGCGCATTTGTAGCAACTTTGGTGTTGCAAATGTCCATAGGCGATGGTAACCGCTTTCCATCAAGTGGGCCGTCTGCCTGTCTGCTGAACTCCTGCAATTAAAAAATATATATATATATAATATAGATTAGTCTGCACGATTGTGTAACTGCGTACAGAGTACACATTTCCACCAAACCTTGTAATATACTAGCAGCAGCGAAGTAGCCCTTTTCTTCAAATCCAAACTAAAGAGTTACACAAAGTCTAGAAAAGGGCCGTATATAAATTACGTCACACCTTAAGGGTTAAGGTTACGGAGGGGGTCAATGAAATGTAACATTGTGTGATAACGGGTGAGAATGGTCCTAAATTTCGTGACGTCACATTGCAAAATCTTTAAGCTTCAAGAGACGAAATTTGAACTATTAACGAAAAACTTCAAAATATTTCCAACTCTGTCAGTATGAACATAGTGTTTAAATTATTAAAAAATAATTTCAATGAAAATAAAAGTAATTACGCAACTGCTGCTTTAATTTAATAATTTCTTAAAGTTAAATTGCAAAATATTTGATGTCACATTAGAGTGGAAGGAGTCTCACGAATGTGACGAGCTGTGAGAAGGACGGGGGAGGGGTAAAAAAAATATAAAATCATTTTGTCGTAATTTGTAAATGGCCACAAATACTGAGCAATCTAGTGTTATTACAAGCTGTCTCTACATTTTAATAATAGAGGTCTAGTTCAATATTTGCAATGTCGAGAAGATTGTTTATGTCGAATAACATAGAATTTGACCTTTCTAGTACAAAGAAATGTCAATGTACATTTGAATAGATACATGTATGTATGTATAGCGATTTTAATCTTTTGAATCCCAAAGGATCTACGACTTTGTATCTCTAAAGGACTGTGTCAGTTTTTAGAAAGGACCCAAATTGGATGAGCCGCAAAGTAGGGTTGATATATTATTGTCTATTCTGAAAAGGGCCTGTCACTTAAACGCTCTGAATTAGAATATATTGAGTTGTTTATTTTTAACACACTTATTTGCTTCACTTGAATTGCTTTTAGTTCTAATTTTAATATTATTTATTATATATATAGTTAGATGTCAAATTAGAGAAAAGCGCATTCAGAATTATTATAGTTTTTTTTTATTGCTTGAGTTCAGCAGACACTTGATGGAAAGCGGTTACCATCGCCTATGGACATTTGCAACACCAAAGGTGCTACAAATGCGCTGCTGCTCTCTTAAGGGAGACTGGAACCTGGTCATTAATGCCGGAACACAACTCAAGGTTGTTATGGCGTCATACTCTAGACCATGGGTGGTAGCCATCCAGTCGGGCAAATGCCCTACCACCTGGCTGTGGGTTGTTTAGTCGCCTGTTACGACAGGCCGCCAGGCCGCAGAAAATTGTATTCTTTCTCCTTTCTTGCACGGATAAAATACAATGATGCAGACAACTATTCATTCCCTCACTAAGTAGTTAACTGTTTTTTTAATAGGTTTAACGACTTACAGGTATCTGAATAGTTTGAAAATTTACACATATATTAAAAACTGATAATAATACATAATATGCTTTAAGTGATTAATCATCAAAATGTGAGACAGGATTGACTGATGAGACGTCACCGGTCATTCTGTGTTAATCCTTTATGACTACATAGCGATATAGTCGTGAAGAATTTACGTGCGCCAAAGTTACACGACATATTACTGAACATCAGTCCATTTTTGATGTCGGTATAGTCGACGTCGATTCCCTTACCGCTTCTATCCAACATTTACTATGGATAGAAACAATGTAGTCGCGCTTAGATGAAGAACCCAGAAACAGTGTGGAATTTAATACACCGAGTAGTTTTACGTACTTCCGAGCTGCCGAGAAATCAATTTCATCAAAGAACTGTAAGTGAATTTTTCCGCAATTAACGTAAATGTAATCGTCATTCATAGAATGTCCTAAGTAGAATGTCTCAATGATAATCGATCAATGACACCGACTCGAGCAATGATATTTAAGGCTCTCGTAGGCGCGACGAAGTGACCCATTGGCGCTTTTATTAGTTTCGTTTCATGTATAAAGTCGAATTCTGGATTCGGCTCAACTTCAGACTACCCATTATTCGACTCCGACCTCCGGTTATTCGACTTCGACATCCGGTTACTAGATTCCGTCATCCAGTTATGCCACCAACATTGGTTCCTTAGGTTATAAATGATCTATTTCCGACATTATAGGTTCCATACATAGTCATATACATATATGACTATGTATGGAAGCGTATTCTATGACAACCCTAGAAACAAGCATACAAAGTACACGTACATTGTACACTATGCGTACACATATGTCGTATGTACACGTACATGTGTGTACATGTATTAACGTGCCACACGTAAGAGATTGTCGGATCACAGGCCCATCCCGAAGGAGCCGTCGTAAATTGGGTAGGGGACATTAGCCTGACCGCGTGGTGCGTTGAGTCATGCGTTAAATAAAATTTCGGTTATGAGGGAATTTTAAATATAATATTTTCTTAGTTTTTTTGTTTGAGTACGGTAGATATTTTAATAATTCGGGAAGAGCATAACCCTTACATAATCGTCATGACTGTTTGATTTACTTATTAATCTTTTTAGATTAGATTATAAAATTAACGCAGTACTTTTGAAATGCTTCCCGTATAAAAAAATACGATGAGTTGTGCTAAAACTCTTCGCCTGTCAAAGTAATTTTTATCAGAAACTGCAGATATTGTAAAAAATATAAAGGTTTAATTTATATACCATTTCACAATATTGCAATGAGTGTCAGAAGCATTAGATTTAGAGACAACTGTCATACACATAACTAATAATAATTATTTTGTCGATTTATGTAGGTATCTGAGGTATTGTTTCTGAGGCTCCTGCAAATCGATTATGAGTCCGAATTTCGACTAGCTCTTTTTTTCTAAGATTATATTTGTGTTAAAATTCGAATTTCCATAAGAAACTTCATATTACCTAGATAATCAAACCGTTCAAAGTTAACCTAATTAGGTTCGTTTCTACGATTCGATTTTATGATAATTATTCGTGCCTACTCCGCAAGGGAACTGGCGTGAAGTTATGTATGTATGTATTATAAAAATACTTATTTCTCTGGAATACGACCCTAATCATGAAATTGTTTATATAACATTACTAATAGTTTAATCCATATAAATAAAAACGAATCGTATAAATGTAGGCGCATAACTTGAGAACGACTTTACTGATTTTGAGTATGTTTGAGTGGGTTTCCGGATGATTTAGATTAACAATCGGAACCGGTAGGTGGCGCTGTAATCGGGTTGTACGATTTACTAATCTCCTGGACCTGGAATTCACTATCATCGTAATGACAGCGACAATTATAATTTATTGCTCATGGTTAGTGAGTTCCACCTCCGCTAGGCGGCGCTACGGGTATTTATCATTAGGTACTTTGAGTTAAAAATTAATTTAGAAATTTCTAAAAATTATAACATAGCCATTTCATGACTTATATATAAATAAATACCCTTTGATTACGCAAGCGAAGCCGCGGGCAAAAGCTAGAATCTTATATTCGCCTCTTTACAAGTGCAAAATAGCTTTCAATGCTTTCTTCTAACTCAAAAATTTCTAGGAAAGTACTCAAAATCTTCTTGTAAATTATACAATAATGCCCACCCAATGCCTCGCATATTGCATTTCCAACAAATATTTTTGGCAAGAAAAATGTAGCTTTTAATAGTCTTTTGTTGAGTTGACATCTCATTATTCATGAGTGCCATTTAGCAACACCGTTAGGAGTGGCTGGATATCGGGCCCTCTTATTGATTGTTTTGTTCGACTTTAAAAAACTTCAAGCTTCTTTTAGCTTATAAATTTGTACAGTCAACTATTATTTGAGCGATTCTCAAATTGTTTGGCCATTATTTGAAAATTCTTTTTTTGATACTTGTCTTTCCGATTATACGATACTTCGCCAATTGTATTGTAACAAAAACAGAAGTAACGAACTCAGGGTGTAAAACCTTTAAAATGTATATTCTATTGTATAACGATACATTTAAACATATAACGTTATAAGTTCATTGAAAATAATGACAACAATTTAGTTAAAAGTACTCTGTTACCTTGGGACAAGCAATTTTCGATACATTCCAATTTCCAGTGTATCTTGTATTTTTTATGTATTTTTATTGATAATTTGTTAAGTCGTGAAGCCACTCGTTAAAGTCGAAGTTAATAGGCTATTTATTTATTACTTTGTAAAAATGTGGGACACTGCAATATTACTTGGTGGTTGAGAAACGCTCGTCTATTTTTCGAATTATTACACTAGTTCATAATATTATATGTCTCTGTTTTGAGCCATTTGACACTAGTTAGGGCCGGCTGTCTTTATAGTATCTTCGCACCATCGTTTTATTGCTCTCACTCTGCCTCTTTTGCCTTGTGGACCTTTCCACAGGGGTTTTTTTACGGTCCATCTCTGATCCGTAAGCAAAGCTCCATGACCTGCCGCGTAATGAGCGTAAAATCACGGCATATAATCAGTATAACAATATTGAAATCTTTTCCATATTCGTTTTCACCTAAATTTCACGAGCCTGCCTCATCAAAAGACCTCTCCATCATATTTTTGTCACGACCCGCATACCAAGCTCCCGCCCCATTAGTATGATACCGTCGATTGTCATTATAAGTTCTTCGATAATCGGATTAGAGAGTGAGCCGACGTGATCGCACCCAATCAAAACTTGTAGGCGTTGCACTGAAGCTACGTGGTTTAGATTAAGGGATATCAAAATTGCTAGGGTTATAAATGATATTCATAACTCCTTACAGGAATTTATGGCTGGTTTCTATATCTGCGTTTGCCTTACTGCTGGTTAACATTTGACATTAAGTCCATACAAGTAATGTCAAGTGTTTACAAATGGTAAGGTAGATAAGAATCATTAGTAAAATATGTAGTAAACCCAGCCTGAGTAACAGTATGATTCAATGATTTGATGAGTAGGGCATAATAGACGTTACTTTAAAATCGCCTGTGACATTTCTGCAGACGAGTTTTTCAGATATTCTCAAAACGCATTTGAAAACCCATACGTAACAAAATCTTGCATGTGCGTCTACCTTATTATTTCTTTAAAACACGCTATGCTATTTGACACCTTTTACTTCTACTCTCTCAGGGGTAAAATCAGAAATGAAGATATCCGTAAAAGAACCAGCTAAAACTAAATTAGCAAACTGATTTTATCCGGACAGGAACGGAGAAAGAATACAATTTCCTGCGGCCGGGTGGCCTGTCGTAAGAGGCGACAAAACAACCCACAGCCAGGTGGTAGGGCATTTGCCCGACTGGATGGCGACCACCCCTGGTCTAGAGTATGCCGCCATAACAACCTTGAGTTGTGTTCCGGCATAAGTGACCAGGTTCCATTCTCCCTTAAGAGAGCAGCAGTGCATTTCTAGCACCTTTGGTGTTTCTAATGTCCATAGGCGATGGTAACCGCTTTCCATTAAGTGGGCCGTCTGCCTGTCTGCTGAACTCCTGCAATAAAAAATATAAAAAAAACTGAATTGGTAGTGGGGCGGCCACGTTTGTCGCAGGACTAGTGGCCGATAGAGCAGATGAGTCCTGGAGTAAAAACCGTGTCTCGGCATACGCAGTGTAGGACGCACTCCGGGCCGACGGATCGACTATCTGCTCAAGATCGTCGATGGGGCTGGATGAGGACAGGGATAATTATCGCAAACTCACAGAGGCGTATGTCTAGCAGTGGACAACATTTAGCTGAGGATAATTTATACAAAGTTACGACATAGGTGATATATATCATAGGTATATACGCTCGTACAAATTCTATGAGACTGAAATGTTTTGTAAGAGGACAAAAAGTATCAGCTCACTATCAGGTGATTTGACTATTATACCAACGTCACGTAAAATCACAAAAAGCTTTAAATATTTGCAAGCACTATAAAATGTAATTCATAAAGATGATCATCAACTCTTTTAGTTTTTCTCGTAAAATTACTTTACACATGGGAGATTTAAAATTTGTAACATATGACGTAATCTTAAACCTGGTAAATTATGAAAGCATTAACCTTAATGATAATATAATTATGTAGATTTATAAAGTATCAAAGTGAAATAATTCTCTGTTTGTTATTCAAGTATTCATTGCTTTACTATATATAGGCTATATTAATTACTAGACAAAATTTGAGATTCCTACTAAAAGTTCAATAATGTAACCCAAGATGTAAAAAAAATAGTGTTTGAGTGGCTCCCGGGGTGGTTTAGTCCCACAATTAGACGCGATAGGTGGCGCTAGAATCGGTTTCTAGGTTTTTATTTTTTCAGGGTAGGACAACGTCTGCCGGAACCGCTAATAAGTAATAATTCGATAAATTTAACATAATCTTCAAAACGCAGTCTACCTGCTCACGTAAGATACAGAAACTTGTAAACTAACATCAATTAGCGAAACTCCTAACATATAGTTTAGGTTTCGGAGAACTAAAACACTTAATTACGATTAAATCGTAAACTGAACCGATGTTACCGATTCTAAATCGCACTCGAGGTTCGTACACATATGGCGTTAAGATTAGAATCTATTTTATGAGAGCGGTAAAGACAGTATAACTGTGTATTTTATTAGTCCTAACGAAGACTAATAAAATAGTAACCATGGAAGAAGTATGGTGTTACAATATATCACGACTTTTATGTCACCGTTTCGCTTCCATCATCGGACAACCACACACACTGGCATGCGGCACCGCTGTATGGTGGAAATACGAACAAAGCGCTTTGAGTCCACCTTCATTGTGCGCATCGCCAAGAAGTGGAACTCACTGCTGGAGTCTGTTTTTCCCGAAACCTGGGTGTCTTCAAGTCCTATGAGAATAGGTCCCTTCTAGGTAAGCGTGCTCCATTTTAGACCATATCTCCGCTCGAAATCGCACTAGATAATGGTCAAGCGCGAACCTATAGAGTAATAAAAATAAAGTATATTACACGACTCTGCAGCACGAATAAACCCATGAGGTTTCTATGCCACATTCGAATATGTTTTATGTATATGAATATAAGTATATTGGAAAATAAAATTAAAAAAACTGTTACCCGCGAAATCACGCGCGTTATTTTAAAGTTGCTGTACCAGTAAGACAAAAACTTTCGCTATGTATCTTTCAGTCATGTCTCTCCCTTCGTCTATCTGTCTTTCTATATCACAGTAATTGTTATCGAAAACTACTTGGTGTCTAAAGCAGTAGATTAAATTTAATAGGAATATGATATATAATTCTATAAATGCCATTACATGATAGTGAGCGAAAAATTATATATAATATAAAGGTTGGCCAGCCAGACATGTAACCTAAGGGCTGAATTGTTTTTCTTTAAACTGTCATGTATTGTCGTTAGTCATTCATTGAGGACCTTCTTAAATAAATTGTTTTATTTAAGTGATTCAGTGGCAATATTAGCTTCCAGAGTTCTGAAACTTTCTCCAGCCACCGTTCACCTCTTCTTATCTTTCCAACTAGGAAGTAGAAAATTGTGAAACGATATATGAAAGTTGTGGTAGAGCTTAAAAGTACTTTCAACAAAAATTGCTTAGTGTGAGTTTTTTTACTACTTGGTCACGGTTTAAGTTAACGTAATTTTGTATAGGTATAACTTAGTGCCACATAAATTGTGCCATACAAAATTGCGTTAAGATATATTAATCTATCATACGACCGGTCATGTCCGATTGTTGGGCTACAAAAGTGATAGACCACAAACGTCACAGATGAGAATGCTTAGATGGATTGTGGTGTTACAAGAACGGATAAGGTGAGAAATTAGTACATAAGGGGATCTTTGAAAGTTACATCCGTGACTGAGAAATTGAGAGGAAGAAGACTAGGTGATACGTACGGGCATGTAATGAGGAGGGAAGAAGTCACGTGACAAAAGGAATGTTAAACTGCAATATTGATGGATACAAATGTAAAGGTAGACTAAAAAAGAGATGGAGCGATTGTGTGAAGGATTATATGATGATATGTGTTGTGACATAACCGAGCAATAAAAAAACTCGCAATAGGCACTATTTTCAATTAAATGCTTTTTTAAGGATTTCCTAGCCAAATTCCTAAAACAATGGCGGTTCGTCGCCTCTACGGAACTCTTAAATTTGAGTGGCTTAACATGCACTCAGCCTATATATATATATATATATATATATATATACATATATTCAAATTTAAGAGTTCCGTAGAGAGCGAGATAGAGAGATACTCTAATAAAAGCTAAAATTTAGCAATCAATTAAAATTTCCGAGAACAAGTGTAACTATTTTACTCTACTCCTAAAATATTAGATCCTATGAACTCTGTTACAATAGTCCCAAAACAATATAACATTTCATGCGCAAAACATATTTCCTGGCAATATCTTCCAAATATTACATTTGAGTCACGTATGAGGTCCGGAGATGTATAATAGACCGCCGTAGCTCCGACACGAGCGCCACCTGTCGGCCGTTTTAATCTGAATATAAATTATCCATAATTAAAGAGAACTCGGACATGGTGGGAATAAATGCCACCACTTGAAACAAAGCCTTGGTGTATGGTGCATGTTATGGGTTATAAACTTTCTGTTTACGTTTGTGCTGTGAAGCGAGTTAAAGCTTTATTACACGGTTCAGGCGAATTTAATGGATTTGGGTGAGAGGTACAGAAATTAAAGGAAACGATGACATCGAATGGTTATATTTTATGTTTACATCGATCACTTTGGTTGCTTCACCCAAATTGAAAGACAGAAGTGAACCAAAAGTACCTTCCAAATGAAAAAAACTTATCTCCCTGATTTATAATAATTAAACAAGACTAGCTACTATTTATTAAGTAGCTTTATTTATCTTACATAAAAACTTAATTAGGTTTTTTTATATATGTAAACCTTCAGTGAAACATTATCTAACTGTTGGTGAAAACCGTTTAAAAATCAGTTGCGTTGTTTAGGAGTTAGCGGATATAAAGACAGGCAAACGCGGAAAGCGACTTTGTTTTATACTATGTAAAGAAGTTACACGAAGCTCCTTACGAATCTTATAATTGGACTTAATCTAAAACAGTGCCAATAAGACGCATTTCGAATCACCTCAATAATAATGGGTGTCTGGGATTGACCCCAGAGAGGTGCATTGTGTATTAGCTATAACGCAAACGTAATTGGCTTAGTATATACAATATGTGTTTGTCTGTTGATTATTTAAAAAACTAAATATAAACGCTAAAAGTTTTTCACTCGTACCACCAACGTAGCAGCGAGCGCTTTTAATAGGAGCTCAAAGAGCTCCATATTTTTTCCAAAAGCTTTTGTGGCTAACGGCACTAAATCTGGCATTACGCATGGTATCGCACCAGCTGAACGGAGCGGTGTGCGCGATAGTGGACCGCTATGTTTTTAATCCTAGGCAAACGTCCTCGGAACATGATATTGTAAAATAGTTTAAATTGGAACGTATTCATTTTTAATTTTATTTCAACATGAAAATTTACAGTATTAATACATTATACCTTAACGAACTTTGCCTTTACATAAATTAAGCATTTTTTTAGGTCGATAGACTTTTATGTCGGTATTAGACATTTCATTTTAGTTTTCAATTTAGATAAATTAACCGAAGTGATCTGTTTAAACATAAACTAGAATCATTCAATGTCATTGAGTAACGTCTTCTATTACCAGATCTGTGCTTGTCAGCCAAATTGAATCAATTTGGTTGATCCATCTAATAGTAGAATTATGGCAATTGGAAAAAAGTCGTGGCAACTAGGCGGGTAATATATCTATTCTAAAGACAGGGATTTTTTCTAATGTTTATTTTTTTCGTCATTTGGCTATACATCTACTTCGGAGCCCGAGTTCCGCTTTTCTACTTTTTTTTCTCTTCTCGCGGTCTTTAGCATTTCTAATTGTAAGATCATATACGGTGTCAAGTCAACGTTTCTTGGGCCTATTGCCTCGACCGAGACCTGGACAAACTGACATTCTTGGAATTTATTCCCAATATCACGGACATAACGCTGCTGCGGATACGAGAGTTCTAAACGCGGCCCTTCTGCGTGACTTCTCATATCCACACATCCACATTAACTTGATAATATTTCTAATTCTTTGCTACTCAACTAGATTCAAGTCAATTTACGCTTTCAATACCAATACGCCAATATAAATACGCTTCCATAGTTATAAAAAGTGTTTATCCATCGGATATACTTTTTACGACTTTTAGGGCAATATTTCTCTGACATAAACAAAAATTCATTAAGAAACGAAATTGTTTTTTTTAATCTGGCTAAAATATCCCACACGTTTATGTACAGTGAAAAAAATGAATCCGTCAATTTCATGTACTCAACTCTATTTTTTTTATTGCCTAACCAGTAGACGATCCCCTTGATGAAAAGTGATCACCGTCGACTATGGACTTTTGCAACATATTATCGACCTGTACGAAATTTTATGACGGTTTTTTCACGGTTTCGTTCAATTTTTGTATATAATATATTTTCTAATCTATTTGTATTGTGTATATTGCAATTAGAAATAAATATTATCTATATTTCTTTCTTTTTTTCGGTTTCATTACATTATACGTACACAACAATGCTATTTAGTTGTATTCTTGAGATGAAGTTGTTTGATGACACACAACTTGTATATTTAGATAAATATGTATGTTTATATTGTAATTTATGTAACATTTTCCTTTATATTTACGTATATATTGGTATATTATATCTATTCCATACCTATCCCCCCATCCGTACCGAGTTTCTGTCCATGTAAAGGTTGTCTGTCTGGAAGAAATCGCTCCCAGCGATAAGACCGCCCATTATACTTATCATTACGATTGTATGTACGAATTTATTTTGTAACATTGTGTGCAATAAAGTATAGTCTATTATATTCTATACAGAATTTATTATATATATTCCTTTCTGTAAATTTTTATCCATATAGACCAAACAATATTTTTTTAATAACTGTGACATTCAGACAGACGGATTTGTTCCCAAAATAAAGTAATTATGAAATACAACAAAGGAGGCAAATAACTAGAAAATTAGCAAAAACCATACCAAGTCTAAATGAACATTTCACCTCAAACCAAGACAAACAAAAATAGTCCCAATTAAATCCCGGAAAGGATTTCGAAATGGGTCTAATTAACACTGTTTGAGACTAAGACCAATTATAAGAAGATTCGTAATGAACCCAGTGCTATCTGTATACCGAGCGTATGCGGAAAATGTACACATTAATTTTGTTTTTAATACGTAATCTTTATTAATCTCAAGCTGTTATAGATGTACGAGCAAGTACACGTAGGGCTTAGCAATATTTTTATCGTGGTATAAGTTCGCGTTTGATAGCTGTCTCATCTGGTGTTAAGTGACGATGCAATAAAGGATGAAACACGCCTACCTAGTAGTCACTCATCACTTGAAGACCACTGGTTTGTTTGAATCAGGAAACACAGACTCCGGCAAATTGTTCCACTCGATAACGATGCGCAAGCGAAAGGTAGAGGCAAAACGTTTAGTTCTAAACTATGTCCATAGAAAGGGGATGGAGAAACTAAGTCGTATAGTTCCATAGCACACTCTCCAAATCTTTTACACCCATGTGTCACTTAACTACGGGAACTTCCACAAACTAAAAAGGTTGTCGAACCATAAGTACATGAACTCGCTGGTACATCAATCATACGTTTAAAAGTGAGCGTACATATGTATATTGTTATCGTAGAAGTCGCACGTGCTATATAACTCTTAAGTGTATACATTCATTTTCTTCAGCCAATCGATATCCGTAGTTGGAAGTAGGTTTTTCCAAGAAAATGCCACATATTCCGGTAGTCGGTGTTTCTCATCCAATCCTCACCAGCGACGTTATGTGTGTCGTCGTTTCACCGGACTGGAGGGCATTCTACACTACGTTTACTGAGACGTGATCTCTACTCTAGGAATCGTTTGCTCCATCGGCCGTCTGTTCTGCAACAGACTTGACCAACCCACTACCACTTCATTTTATAGTTTTGTGAGTTATGTTGGCTACATTGATGCATCTATTAAGCGATTACACTAGCGTTCTTATTGCCGAATAAGTTTTTCAACAGTCGCTTGGTTAGATTAAAACATTTCCGAACGGTATGGCGGTAAATAACAAATCAAAAAGGTAATTGCGAATTCTGCTTTTTTAATTCCAACACGTAATGGCACAACGTGTCTCCCTCTGTAACGATCAATCCGTGCGTTACGGTCAATCCTGAGATTCCCCATGGGAGACCTTTGCCGATCTACGTCCGACAGATCACATGTCACGAAGCCACTGTATACACTATATACCGATGTACACCTATATATGTATATACATATACTAATATTATAAATGTGTGTGGCTTCGTGTGTCGAAATATAATAACTGATTCACCTTTGAAATGAAAAGAATTCTTTATTTTTATGAGACATGAGTACAGTCTTTTTACATTTAATTCTCTTATTCTAATATTAGTAGTTTAATTAATTATTATTTTTATTTAGTTAAATTTATGCTGTTGGTTTTAGATAAATTAGTATTATATTTTCGGGACACTGTTTTGCATTTTTTTTAATGCTATATAGTCCCTGTGCTATAGTGTGTCTTTTATCTTTCATTTTTATGTACGACTACTATCTCTGATTTTGATGATATCTGATTGGTTTATCATGATATCCCAACACTAATTTGTAGCAGTATATACAACACATTTTCCAGTCCAATTTCATCAGATTAATGACTATGACGTATAATAGACCGACGGATATGGCGATTTCGTAACATTTTCGGTTTTGCCAAAGTGGCTAAGGGATCCTAAAAATCGATGTAGACGAACCACGCACACTGGTTGCGCCCAGGAACACCTTATAAATTCTTCCTCCCCATCCTCGCCATCAAGAAAAGAATAAAGTTTCAAATGAAGAATGCGTACCACAAGAAACATTGAGTGAGTGTCACTGCTGTCACCGCAATAAATATAGGCAACGCTGGTTGGAACATAATAAAGAAAATAAACTGATATAATTTCATTTAATGATCATAACCATAATCCTAGTGAGTGTGTGAACCCCCGGGGGACGAGTGCAGTGTGGTGGCGGACTGTTGGTGAGGTAGGTCCTTCCTTGCTTCTTCTTCCACGTCCCTTTGCCTTCTCCCGGCCGTCGCTTCGCACCCGCGCACACGATGGATTTCGTAGCGAGAAATACTATGAATTGTTTATGCTATTTGGGTATGTACTCCTGACGAAATAGTAGTACTATTAATTTTATTTTACTTATTTAACTCCCAGGCTAAATAATCTTGAACTCAACATAAATTTTGAGAACGCCAATGAATTTTCAACGTTTGACTTTTGAACTTTTCCCGAGATTGACTTAGTTGTATCTTGTCACAGACTTACAACTTTAATTTATAAAATGAACTTGTTTTCATCATATCTATTGTAACTTCTTGTGAATTATAAGGCTTCGCAAACTGTTTTCGTCCATAAAGTTAGTACTTTATGCCTAATTTAGAATTGTATTATAATTATTTCTATTATGCTAATCCATTTAATGTTAATTAAAATTGCCTCGAAGAGATCGCCTCTTAGCGAATATTACCTTTGATTATTTATTTTAAAATGCGAGTTTATTTCTCTGATTTCTTATGTTTCTCTCTCCTTTTTAATCACTTTTTTGTCATTTGTTGTTAGTACAGGATTTCTTTTTTTTTGTAGTCTTTGTTTTCTCAATCTACTTTATTATGGTATACATTCTCAGTCACATCACGAATCATAAGTGCTCTTCATACAATTTATATGTCTCCATTTTGATCTAGATTTATTCTTATATATAAGTATACGGATTAATGGCGATAATTTAATTGAAAATTCGTTTTAGTCATTTGTCACATGATTTTCATCCTTTTTATCATTTCTCTATTCACTCTAGTTTTCAATCACGGGTGCATAATTCATCTTAGTACATAACTCTGTAGCGGTATATTATACACCTCATTACCTTTTTTTTTTTTATTGGACTTGACTTTATGTTGTTGGTCCGAAGACCTTACAACTTTACCGGGGTCTTTGGGGCGAGTGCCTTCGCGAAGCGAAGGCGCTCGAGCCCGGGGGGGCAACTTGCTCGAGGGAGCTCCCTAAGGAGTTTTACCTCGGCTGGACTGTTGCCATGAATGGGGAATGAATTTAATGATGCCCACCATAGGGCGATGCCCACCATAGGGCGAATGCCCACCATAGGGCGAGACCCTCATTACCAAATTTCACCCATATAGACCGAATATCTTTTAATAAAAATGACTGCGGTAAATAAAGGTAGACGGACGTACTGATAGTAGGTTTTATGTATAGTTAGATGATGATCTTATAAGAATTCTGTTTTTATTAAAATATACTATTATTTATTACTATCTTTAAATAAATATGTCTAATGTAATGAACGTTATATAGATAAGTTTATCTATTGCAATATAAGTTAATATAAAATGCTTGTCATATATAATATTAATAAATATATCTATTTAGATATTTCCGTATATACGTTTACAGAATAATTCTATCCGTGCAGGAACGGCGAAAGAGTACAATTTCCTGCGGCCGAACGACCTGTCGTAAGAGGCGAGCGACAAAAACAACCCACAGCCAGTTCGTAGGGTGTTTGCCCGACTAGATGGCTACCACCCCGGGTCTGAAGTATGCCGCCATAAAAACCTTGAGTTGTGTTCCGGCATTGATAGCCGAGTTCCAGTCTCCCTTTAGAGATTGACAATACATTGGTGACACCTTTGGTGTAACAAATGTTCCTAGGCGACGGTAACCCCTTTCCATCGGGTGGGCTGTTTGCCTGTCTGCTGAACTCAATAAACAAATATATATATATATATATATATATATATATATATATATATATATATATATATATATATCGGTATTTTATAAATGTGTCTCTATTTTATGTTATGTATATATTACATTTATAGATTAATGTTAATATGTATATTTAAATTGTACATTCCTATATTTTTTCACCACTTATATCGCCAGATTTGTTAAGAATTTATTTTAAGATAAGTAAGAGATAAGGCCGTCTGTTGTTTTGCCAACAAATATTGTTACTATGCATTTTGTTTTTTAATTCTTTATTTTGGTGAGCAATAAAATATTATCTATTCTAATCTAATCAACTATGTGTTTAATCCTAAAATGCTAAAAATCAATAATAAAAAATGTGGCACCAAAAACATGATGACCTCGCCCCAATTGGAAGTTATACATTCCAAATGAAGATATGTAGCAATACAAAATTCTCGTGTCAGACACTTTGTATTCTCCCGAGAGCACTCTACACGACCTCTCCACGAAACCTCCTTAATGCGATCTGATACACTTGATTTTTTAATGAGCATCCCTTCCGAATGGAATTTATTCCATGACTCGTCTCTAGGGTATCGAGTTCGAGGTATATAAGTTTCGCAAGTTATCCTAAAATATAGGAGACAATGAGGTAGGTATATATTATAAGAATATATCGATAAAAACTATTTTAAGAATTCAATAGCCATTTTGGCAAACGTGATATATAAGTGTATCCCTTTTACAATATGTCCGTCGGTTTTTCTATATAGCTAAATATTTGATCTATACAATGTGAATATTCGGCAAAAAAATTATATATATTCTATTTGCCGCTATACATTGTTATAGGGAAAATTCGAAAATAATAAAACTTGGAGTAACGACCATGCGTTTTACATTATTAGTGTACATAATCGTGTGGGGTATTGTTCGGTCATACAAAATGATAACTACATATATTCCATAATGACTTTTGTATCAATAAGTAATGAGATTTAACTTTGCAAACGCATAAAAAATCTCTCACCATCTCTAACTTTTAAACTACGATTTGGTTTCTGGAAAAAAAATTAATGTTATAAGAACTAAATGTCATTAATTTTTGAGATATGGGCTGTTTTTGAATAAATTAACAGTGGTTGTTTGGCAGTCCTAGGGTAGCATTCTGAGTTCGTGATCTGATACATTAGGACAATTCTAGTACTCTAGCATCTGCCTACGGATTCTTGTGTGTGTCTTTTAATCTGTACGCCCAAAATAGACGTGTAAAATTTCTAATCTATCTATAGGTATAGTGATTCCTCCTTTAATCCTTCGGGAATATACGAGTATGTTTCAGATTTTATCTACTTTAAATAAATTACATATCAACAATATGGCCAAATATAAATAGCACATAGCACTTTCATTCACTTACAATTTTGACCCTAATTTTTCAGCTGACTTGACCGGACTGTTAATAAACATACGCACCTGTAAATTCAAATATGTCATATAATATCTAAAATGCTATTACAGAATTTACCTTAAACATAAATTAATAATTACAACCTATAATTTAAGACCTTACTGTTACAATTGTCGGCAGTGTCTGGAACTTTGCTATTCGGATTAATTAGAGACAAAAGTTCTTCTATAGGGAACAGCTTTTCCCCTTTGAGGGATTCACCTTGTGTCAGAAGGGATACAGGCGTCACTGAATTTAGTATGTATTAAATACGTCCAAAAGCATATTAAAATATGCTGAATGAATATGAAAATAACAAGACACGTGAGAAAGTGTAGTTACACTAAAATGTCATTAAATTGCTCTTTATTGACGCAAAGATCGGCGTTTAATAAAACGAAATAGTTTTCTAATTTCTTGAAAATTTGAAAATTACTATACACAAACTCAATTGCGAAGTGTACTCCGTTGTTTTTTTATCGCAAGAGTTCAGCAGCAGCAGACAGACAGACAGACGGTCCACTTGATGGAGAGCGGTTATGCTATGGACATTTGCAACACCAAAGGTGTTACAAATGCGCTACTGCTGTCTTAAGGCAGACTGGAACCTGGTCACTAATGTTGGGACACAACTCAAGGTTGTTATGGCGACATACTTTAGACCAGGGGTGGTAGCCATCCAGTCGGGCAAATGCCCTACCACCTGGCTGTGGGTTGTTTTGTCGCCTCTTACGACAGGCCGCCCGGCCGCAGAAACTGCCACTGCAAACAATCAAGAACTCGCGAAATTAAATATAACAACACACTGTATAGGAGATATACAAGTTCCCAACAACAACAGATTAATACCGCTTTATACCTTTCGCTTCAGCTACTTTTATTTGTATCATCTTCATACATGCATTTATTCAATGGCCTTGTTACACGCACCTTTTTTCAATATATCTGTGATTTGGTGAACTTAAGTAAAATACAACGCGGTCTATTCAACCTGGCTATTTAATTAATCGTCTAATTGTTGCTAATTTCTACTTTTGTTCGTACTTGGCCTCAGTATTTTTCACGACAGTACCTTTAACACATTAAAATTGGTTTCTTTCCAAACTTCTAAATATAGAAAATGTTGGTAGTCTTTATGTTATTTTCATTTTATTAAATCACGTTGAAACTGCGTCAGCGTTATCTATATAAAACCAGTCGTAGTTGAGCTTAATAAGATTTTAAAGTTCATTGAGCACTTGAGCTCGAAACATCTAGAAAAAATCATAACTTTGCGGTATTTCAAACATCTGCTGCTCACTTTAGTTTTAAGTTCTGTAGTAGGTTGTATGCATGACTAAATGGTGCTACAAACAAGATTTCTTCGAATTTTCACGTTTTATTATTTATAACATAATTTTTAGTCCAAATCAAGCAAGAATTAAAAAGTAACTTCTGAAGATTTTCAACGGACCTCTAAAAGCTTCTAAATCTTTGAAGATCAGGTGGCACACAAGTCATTCTGCTATCGCTTATTAATGTTTTATTATGTAAAACGTATTGTATTAGGCTAAATTAGTTACACATAGAAATCGTCAACGCTATGGTCACTTGTACAAGATCATCAAACCGTCTTATAACAGTGCATTCATCACTGCTCTCCTATGCTCAGCGGTATAAAGGTTTATATGTTAAGCCAATATTAGAGGGATCATTTCTGTCGGATGAATTAACCAAAGAGATTTATATTAACGTGAACATGAATCAATAAATGGATGCCATCGTGTCCCTTCGTGTTCGTGTCTTTCAATCAAATTAATTCATTTTCATTAATCCGTTTAATATCAATCTTAGATATATACATGACTCTTTAGTCTACAAGTCTACATCATTACAGACAAGTTTCATTCATACATACATAACTTCACGCCAGTTACATTGTGGGGTAGGCACGAACAATAGAGCGCCATTCAGGCTTATTCTTACACACCTCACTTGCTTCTTTGACATTCATAGCTCTTGCCATGCACGCTCGTCTGTTCTTAAGGCTGCTTCTGCTAGTACACGATCGATTTGATCATGGAAGGTGTGTCGTGGCCTTCCACGACTTCTGCATCCGTCCACTTTTGCTTTGTATATCTGTTTAGTCATTCTTTCATCATGCGTTCTTTCCACATGCCCGAACCACCGGAGCATTCCCTTCCTTACCTTCACCCCGACACTCTCTTTCAGACCAACTCTCTTTCTTACTTCGGTATTACGAACGCGGTCCGCGAGCGTCGCTCCGCAGATTTTGCGCAGTGCTCGCATCTCGACCGCGTTTACTATACTTTCATGCTCTCTCTTCCATACCCAACTCTCGCTTCCATACGTGAGCGTAGGTACCAACACCGCGTTTTGTATGGCAAGCTGGGCCTTCTGGCTGAGGTGCTTAGCGCCTAGAAGTTTACCTAACGCTCCTTTCGCACTATTCCCCCAAATTCACTTTTCTTTCTATATCAGCGGTGTACCTTTCATTCAGTCTAGTATAATTCTAAGAATGCACTTAAAGCGGTTTTATCGCTACAGACGATTTCTTTCAGGCAAGCATAGCAGAAATAAAGTAGATTAGAAATCGTTATTAGATTATTTTTTATCATAACTGTATTGTATATTTTATTGTAATAAAAATATACCTACATAATTTAAAACTTATACAATAAAGAAAACTCAACCCAAATAAACCTAATTAATGTATTATCCATGTTTTATTCTACGCACGATCCCCTAAGATTAGAAGTGGTATACTGAGCCTCCGTCGCAGTTTTCTATGGGAAAGTGCCCAAAGAGCCTAGCTACGTTAACTCGCTAGCTGGCCATATTGATCCTTTGTCTGAGGTAGAGACCAGCCTTTTGATCATCTGAAGAGTCCATTATGTATTTTGAGAGCGCTCTATAAAGATTCGGACATGGTCCACAAGCATCTCAACAGCAGACAACACAAACAAGCAACCCTCACTGAAGTTTGCATGTAATATATAAGCTTATAATCCACATTGTTGCGTCATGGGTTTAATACCACTTTCAGCACGAATTCAAAGTTTCAACTCTCAGAATCTGCATAGCAGTCGAAAACAATTGGAGCAAAGGAAACAAAAGTAATTTTCAGAGAACGTATGCACGTGATAGCACTGCGCAGCTCAGGAAAGAGTCTCTTGGGTAATGAGTTGAAGTGTTCTTGAAAAGCTTGCATTACTTCACAGCTTGCAGTCTGAGACGGCATGGAAATGTGAATATTATTTTTGTATGTAAAATATTTACACATTATCATGTTAAAGCCACTGAGTAATAACATGTTAACTCTCAGACTATGGTTTTGGATATTGATACATGATTTTTTAGTATTAGTAAAGTAAAGTAGTATTAGTAAACTAATCTGAGTGAATCAGTGACAAGTGGAACTCCTTACAATCGTCTGTTCCTGAAAGATACAATTTAGGCGTTTTCAAGTCTCACGTGAACAGTTTGGCTCCATCTTCTGGGTGAACTCCATGTGAGACTGCATTTCTACCTAATTAATATCAAGTGCAATGTCGATCAAACACGAACCTATACATTATAAAAATACTGGTATTCTAAAAAAAATCACCTCAGAGTTCCATAAATAGAAGTAGGACACATTTTTTTATGCTTAGAAGCAAATATCTCGCCGACTGTTGGCTGAAATATGTCATTAAAGTACATGGTTATGCAATTTATCAGGACCTGACTAAAGATACTCGACACGACTATATACATTGAAAACTTAGATTACATATATCTACGGCTTCTTCGTTTTTATTTGGCTGTTTTTCCGTTTGCTGTCGTGTCTGTCACAGTAATAATGGCCAATGGAACAGACGAGTTCCGCAGTGAAGGCCGCATCTCAGTAAATGCAACGTAAGACTTCCTCGAACCTGATGGACTGACCTGCGTAAGTTCGCTGGTAGGCGCCCAACTTGTAGATGCCTACGTCCAGAAGTGAACTGCGATTAGCCGACAGCGATATTTCTACGAATAGAGGGGCAGACAAGATGCTAAAACAGCTACGGAATTCTAAAAAGTATGAAAATAACTTGCATTAAATGTGACTATGGAAAGCTTTCGAAACATACATGAATATATTAATGGTGCCACTAGTTAAGAGATTTCATTACTTAAAATATTCTTTAGAGCGATTCAATTAAAAATTAAAAGTGTTAATAAGTGTCTTTTAAAATTTTGAAAACGGGTCCCTAGAAAACTTGGCACCATATTACTTCTTTTAACAAAGATTCCCGCGGGTAATGAACAAAAGTGTCCTTCTTGAAAACGCCGCTTCACAGCTTTATATCTCTTGAAATACAAGGAAAGAATGTACGTACGTTAAATACTTTTGGGAAATCTCGGCTTTGCAACGTGCACGATGTGCTTCTTACCAGATTTCATTTGTACAATTCTATTTTTGAAGCAACTATATAACGAAATAACTATCTTCAGGTCAGTGACTTCAATCACGAGTATTATCATTATAAGACAAATTACTTATTGATAGAACTAACTAGAACAACGGACAGCGAGGTGATAGGGTACTTACTCAACTGGATGGCTTACCACCCCTGGTCTAGAGTATGCTGCCATAGCAACCTTTAGTGTTGTTCGGGCATTAGTTCCCAGGTTCTAATCTCCCTTTAGCGGCAGCGCATTGGTAGCCTTTGATGTTACAAATGTCCATAGGCGACGGTAAAATTACTTTCCATCAGGTGGGCCGTCTGTCTGTCTGCTGAACTCTTACTAATATTTACAATGTATTTTTTAACTCTATGCTAAAACAAAGATTATAAGTATTGAGGAACCCTCGATAAAAAAATAAAAGAAATACTCGAATAAGTTTCCAATGCAGCTTTTATATTAAAAATATTCCTATAAATAAAGTTGAAGTATCTATCTATTATTTCCAAAAAAAAAAAACTAAATTTGAATGAGAATTACTATTTATATGATCTATGTCTAAATATTTATCTCGAATAAACTCCGAAATGACTCTACCGTATTGAATATATATTTTTAGGGAACTACGTTTTAACGGTCATTATACGTGTTTTAATTTAATTTTTCGCTTTGGTCATATCCAACATAAGTTTAAACTTTAAAAAAAATATTATTAAACGATTTTGACGATAATAAATGATGTCAATTTATCTATGGGCCAAGTTTTACATGTGTTAAAATCAGAATTAAAAAAAATATTTTGATATATTTATCACTGAAATCCATTACCATAATGCACGAAAGTTTTCACATCCCTATGTTGTTTATCTTAAAAAAACATAGACTAATGGTTTCCTAAAATAAGATAACAATATCCGGCACTCCCGCAAACAAACTTCCCCCTACTACATTTCACGTTACGTTTTACACAATTTTGTTTCACGCTCCAAATGGATGCTAAATCTAAGCTTGTTTATCGACACACATATGCTTTCAATGGTCTTTTCGATTTGAAGTTTTGGTTTGGTTACTGTGGAAAAGATCCTGTGTGTTATTTATTATGTAAGTCCAAAACGAACATACACTGAAACCTTTGTAACTAAAATCTCGTTTACACTTTATGAAGTAGCAACTGTTGCCGCAAGAACTCTGTTGTTTAGTGTTGAGTAGGAATGAGAAGGTTATATCACAGATTCCGATGCCATCTGTAGCCTGTATGAAGATAAACTTGAATATCAATAATCACAAAAACACATGTCAATGTCAATGTCATGTCAGAAGCGTGCTCGTCGCGATCCCCGCTGGCCCAGAGGGCCACAATTCTGACCAGGATTCACCCGAGTGCAGTGCACGATAGGGCGTCCCCCGCAGGCGACGCTCACCGATGCGCCCCCGTCGGTGTGGATTCTCGCGCATGCGGCGAAGGGGGCCGCCACCCTTCACGCAGCGCCAAACCTGGCGGGTCGAGAGGAGCAGAGTGCCGTATAGGCACGTGGAATGTGAGAGGTGGAATGAAAGATAAGATGGACGAAATGATTGATATAATGAATGAGAGAAGCCTGGATGCCTTATGTCTGACAGAGACAAAGCGGAAGGGGTGCGACGTCGATGACCTCCCCGGTGGCATGCTTGTTCTGTGGTCCGGCGTGGACCTGGACGAGCGTGCAAGTGGGGGGGTAGGCGTCTTACTCTCATCCCGCTTTGTGTCTGGAGTAAAAGCTTATTGTCTGGTGAACCCGAGACTTCTCTGGGTCCGCCTAAAACTGGGGATCACGCGAGTTTTTCTGGTCGCAGCTTATGCTCCCGTAAGCTCAGCGGATCCCCAAGAACTCGAGAAGTTTTGGGAGTCTGTGAGAGAAATTCTGGATCTGGCTGAAGGGAACGAAAGACTAATTATGTGTGGTGATCTTAATGGCTGGGTGGGGACCAAACGAGACGGCCTTGAGGCTGTCCTTGGACCCTATGGTGACAAGAGAGTGAACGATGCTGGTAGGCCAATCATAGACGTATGCATGGAAAGAAACTTGCTTGTGTCGAACACCCTATTCCATCATAAGGATATTCACACGTATACATGGAGAATGAATGATCAGAAAAGTATGATTGATCTGATTTTAATTGATAGTCGCCTCCGAAACACAATAATGGATACAAGAGCCTACAGAGGCCCCACTCTTGAAACGGACCACTACCTGGTGATAAGCCGGTTTGTGGGCCTTTTCAAGAAGTGGAGACACTGGCGAGTGCGTACCAATTTCGGGGAGCTTGAAAGAATAAAGTGTGAAAAATTGGAAGATGTTAGTGTAAGGAGTATGTATGCGCGCCTAGTCGAAGAAAGGCTTGCAAAAGCGGACTTCTCCGACTTAGATGTGGATAATGACTGGGATAGTATGAAAGAAAGTATAGTGGAAAGCGCAAAAGAAGCATGTGGATGCGCGAAGAGGCACATAACAACGAAAGGTGATGAATGGTGGGACGCGGATGTTAAATCCAGCGTAGAGAGAAAGAGAAAAGCCTGGCTGGATTATGTTGCTTCTTTGCAACAGAATGACAGTATGAAAGAGATGAAGAAAGAAATTTATCGCCTCTGCAAGAATGAAACCAAAGCTTTAGTGAAAGAGAAGCGTGAAAGAATAAAATTGAAAGAAGAAGAGAAGCTGACGGAGAACTTCGAGGCGAATACCAAACTCTTTTGGAGAGAGGTTAAGAAGTCTCGGGGTTGTTCGTCAGCTTCCAGAATGGAAAGAATAAAATCTAAAGCAGGGGACGTTCTTGCTAACCCACAAGAGGTATTAGCGCGATGGAGTGAATATTTTAGAGAAATGTATGATGATATCCCGGATGCTGGCACCACGACTGAGTCTGTGACCGACTCCGACGAGTCAGCATCCGAGATCACTTTGGAAGAGATCGACTAGTCGATAAGAAGTCTGAAAAATGGAAAGGCAGTAGGAATCGATAGTGTGTCTGCTGAGATGATCAAATATGGTGGAACCTGCGTCCGGGACGCTTTCCTGTCCTTATGCAACTTGTGCTGGAGGACGGGAAAGGTTCCCAAGGACTGGAGGCGCGCTGTCATCGTGCCCTTGTATAAAGGCAAGGGGTCACGTGCTGTATGGCATGCGTGCGAGTGGAAGGCAGCCTGTCGCCCTGGTTTGACGTCAATATTGGCGTCCGCCAGGGCTGCGTGCTGTCGGCTTTGCTGTTCGTCCTATATCTGGACGATTGTCTCCAGAGAATAAGATTGATGGATGTTGGGGTGCGGATGAGTGATCTAGTTGTAAGCACCTTGCTTTATGCGGATGATGCCGTGCTTTTAGCCGAATCGCCATCAGAACTGCAAATACTAGTCACAATGATGAAAGATGACTGTCAGGCGAGAGGCTTACATTTGAATGCGAAGAAAACAAAGGTTATGGTGTTTGAAAGAGAAGAAACCAGAACGAATGCAAGGATAATGGTCGATGATGTTATGCTGGAGCAAGTGAATGAGTTTGTATATCTTGGATGTGCTTTTAGCAGGGATGGAAGGTACACCGCTGATATAGAAAGAAGAGTGAATTTGGGGAATAGTTTAAATGGAGCGTTAGGTAAACTTCTAGGCGCTAAGAACCTCAGCCAGAAGGCCCAGCTCGCCGTACACAACGCGGTGCTGGTACCTACGCTCACGTATGGAAGCGAGAGTTGGGTATGGAAGAAAGAGCATGAAAGTAGAGTAAACGCGGTCGAGATGCGAGCACTGCGCAAAATCTGCGGAGTGACGCTCGCGGACCGCGTTCGTAATACCGAAGTAAGAAAGAGAGTTGGTCTGAAAGAGAGTGTCGGGGTGAAGGTAAGGAAAGGAATGCTCCGGTGGTTCGGGCATGTGGAAAGAATGCATGATGAAAGAATGACTAAACAGATATACAATGCAAAAGTGGATGGATGCAGAAGTCGTGGAAGGCCACGACACACCTTCCATGATCAAATTGATCGTGTACTAGCAGAAGGTGATGTCAGGAGCCTTAAGAACAGACGAGCTTGCATGACAAGAGTTATGAATGTCAAAGAAGCAAGTGAGGTGTGTAAGAATAAGCCTAAATGGCACTCTGTTGTTCGTGCCTACCCCGCGAGGGAACTGGCGTGAAGTTATGTATGTATGTATGTATGTACAAAAACACGATTCAAATGCACATACCGTACAAAGTCATATTTAAAAAGGTAGAATAGGATAGGCTATAAACATATGAAGGTGATACGAAAAGAAAAATACCTTTTTGACTTTCTTTCTTTTTAACTTTTTCCAATAAATCAATAATGTCTTTATAAGTGTAATACATTAAAATTCCGTAGTTTTAATTTGAATTAAGTTCTACTGGAAAATATTTTTTGAAAGGTATATATTATATAAGTTAAATATTACGTTTTTATCCAAGGTAATCTAAACTACGTTTTAACGGTATTGAGCTCGGCATTTTGTTTATTTTATTTTGACGTTTCGGACACTTTTCAGTAGTCGTGATCAAGGAAGACAAAGACGTCCAGTGTCAATGAGTAATATTAAAGTTATTATTTTCATATATTTATCACATAGTTCAGGAAGTAATGTATCGCATCCTTTTTATGTTGGTTGATGTATTTGTGGATGGATACTCTTATCCTGTAATCATATATAAACAGTAATGGTGTGGGAAAAGTGCTTGTGTATTATTGAATCTTGATGGTTTCGCCCGAGGGTGTAGGTTAACGGGATGGAAATAAAAGCTGTTATGCTTAGATTTTTTTTAATGCACAAATAGATTGGGTATCTGAATTTATATTTCATACCAATAAGGGCCAAACGTATATTAAAACATTAGTTATTAAGGTTCTATGATAATTATGGCGAAATTAAAATTTTATTCTTCATTTCTTTCCATTATTACCGGCTGTATGTGGATGAAATTTGGCAAGACGTTTTATTCGGTAAGCTGCTACGGTGGTCATACGTGTCATTGCGGCCGGGCGGCCTGTTGAAATACGCGACATAATAACCCACAGCCAGGTGGTAGAATATTTGCCCGTCTGGATGGCTACCTCCCCTGGTCTAGAGTATTCCGCCATAACAACCTTGAGTTGTGTTCCGGCTTTAGTGGCGAGGTTCCAGTCTCCCTTTAGATAGCGGCCGTGTAACATCATAGGTGCTACCAATGTAGGTAGCACCTATGGTGTTATAAATGTCCATAGGTGATGGTAACCGCTTTCCATCAGGTGGGCCGTCTATTTGTCTGCTGAACTCATGTAATAAAAAAAATCACTAAGGAACATAAAAATTCAAATACAGTCGTGGTATAAAAATGTTCGCCAGGTTTCATATTGATTCATTTAACGTTTCGCGAGCACATGTTACCTTTTCAAACTAAGTCACAAGACACTGTCCCACAGAAAATTATGTTTAACTATTAGACAATAAAGTTTAAAATTACTTACATCAAAATTGTTTGATTTTCTATCTTGTCTATGAAGATTGTTTAGACATGTAAAACCTTTTTATTATTTATACTAAGCGTAGTGATTATATCCCCTTTGCTTCTTATTATCAATCGCAGCGTTTGTCATTGTCAACCTTGCAATTTTCTTTTTTCACGTTTCTATATTTTACAAATCTAATATTTATTAAAATGTTAGCAGTATTGTTTCTTGTACTCGTAAAAGCAAAAGTTGACTTTAAGGTGACGAACATTTCCATTCCGTGACTGTACATATCGACGCCCTCATGCAATAACTGAAAATAAAAATGACATCAAATTTAAGATCTGTGATTTGGGATCCCTGTATGCAATTTTTTTCAAAATTTTCCTACTGTTGCTTATGAAAAATATTCTCATGATATTTTTATTGCACGGAACTTTGCTAACTGTCCAAAAAACCTAAATATATTCCTCTGTAAAAATAAGTTTTTCGAATACTGGATTATTGCACAGGGACGTCGATATATACCAATACATAGGTAGGTGTATGGTATCGTTAAACAAGTTCAGAGAAATCATAAAGATGTTTCTTAATACCAATAGCTTCAAGCTAAATAATGTAGCGGTAGACGAAATAAGACGTATCCATAAACAACCATACATTACACAGAGCTAGGCATTATCCAATTTATTCCGGCGAAGTTGTACAAAGGCAATGAGACGGTCCATTGATGCCGTTACCAGCAATCAAGTTATATTTGGCGATGTTAACGCCGGGCCACTAAATCAGCGACAGTTAACTTAGAAAGAAACAATAAAAGTCGACGTATTGATTTTGTATCAACATTGGTGAAATATCAGTAAGGATATTCACAAACCGATCGTAAATATTGTTACGAGTTATGGGACGCGAATTAAAATGCCGTTGGAATTACTATAGAATTTATTAGAACTATACAAACAGGTATAACACAAGTACAAATATAACCGGACGCAATAAATTCAAATGTAATGCACAATTCAATAACACGCGCAAAGTCCGTCACTAAATGTACACACGTCTTGCCTCGCTTGTGTTATCACTTTGACTGCGTCACCCCTCCGTTCGGGCATTGCTTTATACTAAACTATTCAATATGTCTCGACACAATACTCGACCTCATAACAATAATTTCTAAGAATCACACCTGGCTAATGACTATCATAAATATTACAATACACAATGGCCTGTTTTTCTAATTACAAATTTTAAACACAAACCAAAAAGAAGTCCAAATGCCAAAAAAAGTAATAAAAATGTATTTCTATAGACGCAGGTTTGTCTTTTGTCGGCATTCGGTCGTAACAATACTAACTACAGACAAAACGCGTTTATTGTACGGAGTTCATATTCTTTTAATGAAGTATTAGTGAATTTAAATTTAGATCTGTAATGCACTAGCGTAAACTCTATTAGACGCACATTAGCTCAAGATTTTTTTTTTAAAAGACTACCAGCAAAATTTGATTATATTTTTAACGGACTTCAAAAAGGAGCAGGTTCTCAATTCCTCTGTGTGTTTATTTTTGTATGTTCGTTACTCGATTTCTCTGTCAATTGTGGACCGATTTTCAAAATTATTATTTTCATCGATACTCCCAAATTGGTCCTATTGTCACCATATCAGCATCTGATGAGTGAATTCCAAGGAATCAGAGAATTTCGCGAAAATTGTTAGCTAACTTCTTCGTAACACGATATCTCCGTCAATTGTAAACCGATTTTCAAATTGTTTTCTTTACTCGTAAGTGTAAAGTCTGAGATAGTCCCATGGTTACCAAGTCAAGATCTGATAACTGGGTCTGATTCCATGGCTATCGAGCATAACCCTTATTAAAGAACGCCGTGCGCCTAAATTCTTATGAAGACTATTGTATTCGCGTGTAGCTATTACATTTTCTACATGTGCTTAATTTTTTATCCGTTTTCCGTCTAGCAGTGCATTTGGGTAAGCGAAGCCGGGGGCCCAGCCCCACTGTCACACTACCTTTGTTCCGTGGCAGTGGTGTCCCACCTCTCCTTGTTTCTAGTTTCCTTTCCTCTTTATTCCCTTCCTTCCCATTCACCTTATCACAGCCCCTTCACGTTCTAAGTATCCCTCCTTTCCTATCCAAACCCTCCTCCAGTCGTAGCGGTTCCTGCTCCATTGGGCCCAGGAGGTCGAAGACGAGTGTGTGCACCTGTGTTCGCGCAAATGCTTGTGCACCTAAATGTATACTGCGTACTTGGCCGCTTCCGTTTTACTGGATTTTGATAACTGAAGCGATCGCCGTAACCGAAATCGGTTAGAAAGACATCGATCAATTTTTTATATGCACGTTACGCGATTTCTTTGTCAATTGTTGACCGATTTTGATTTTTTTTATTCGTCGTCCGCCAGGGCTGCGTGCTGTCGGCTTTGCTGTTCATCCTATACCTGGACGATTGTCTCCAGAGAATAAGATTGATGGATGTTGGGGTGCGGATGAGTGATCTAGTTGTAAGCACCTTGCTTTATGCGGATGATGCCGTGCTTTTAGCCGAATCGCCATCAGAACTGCAAACACTAGTCACAATGATGAAAGATGACTGTCAGGCGAGAGGCTTACATTTGAATGCGAAGAAAACAAAGGTTATGGTGTTTGAAAGAGAAGAAACCAGAACGAATGCAAGGATAATGGTCGATGATGTTATGCTGGAGCAAGTGAGTGAGTTTGTATATCTTGGATGTGCTTTTAGCAGGGATGGAAGGTACACCGCTGATATAGAAAGAAGAGTGAATTTGGGGAATAGTGTGAATGGAGCGTCAGGTAAACTTCTGGGTGCTAAGTACCTCAGCCAGAAGGCCCAGCTTGCCATACACAACGCGGTGCTGGTACCTACGTTCGCGTATGGAAGCCAGAGTTGGGTATGGAAGAGAGAGCATGAAAGTAGAATAAACGTGGTCGAGATGCGAGCACTGCGCAAAATCTGCGGAGTGACGCTCGCGGACCGCGTTCGTAATACCGAAGTAAGAAAGAGAGTTGGTCTGAAAGAGAGTGACGGGGTGAAGGTAAGGAAAGGAATGCTCCGGCGGTTCGGGCATGTGGAAAGAATGCATGATGAAAGAATGACTAAACAGATATACAATGCAAAAGTGGATGGATGCAGAAGTCGTGGAAGGCCACGACACACCTTTCATGATCAAATTGATCGTGTACTAGCAGAAGGTGATGTCAGGAGCCTTAAGAACAGACGAGCGTGCATGACAAGAGTTATGAATGTCAAAGAAGCAAGTGAGGTGTGTAAGAATAAGTCTAAATGGCGCTCTGTTGTTCGTGCCTACTCCGCGAGGGAACTGGCGTGAAGTTATGTATGTATGTATGTATGTATGTAAGTATACTCCCGAGGCGGTTTCATGGTCACCAAGTCAAAACCTGATAGGTGGATCTTAGAGAAATCGAGAGTTACCCTTATTAAGAAACGCCGAGAGCTTACATTTTCTAAAAGAAAACTTGTGTACGCGTGTTAGTATTACTCATTCTAAAGAGACGCTTAATTTTTGTAGGTATGTTACGCGATTTCTCCGTCAATTGTGGACCGATTTTCAAATTGTTTTTTTTAACTCCCAAGATGGTCCCATAGTCACCAAGTCAGGATCTGATTTGTGAATCGCAAGGAAATCGAGAGCAACCCTTTTTAAAGAGCATATACACCGAAGAGTGAGATGGCAAATTTGTATACGCGTGCCAGTTGTACAATTTCTACAAGTGCTTAATATATTATTTCTAATGCTTTTGAAGTATTTGCGGAATTAAAATGTAAAAATATTTTATTTTTAACAAAAATAAAACCGACCTCACACTAAAAACCAAAAAATAAATATTTAAGCGACTTCTTTCTACAACATCTAGAATACAATAACCTTGGACCAACTTTTCCAGATGATTCGAAAAAGTTTAAAACTATATTTTCGATCCCCTAGGCATTGTTGCTTACAAAAATCTTAAATTAATTCTTTTGGCAGTCTTGTTTACATTAAAAGTTGGAGTAAAGTTACTTTTTATTTGATCAGTAACTGTTTAATCCTTTTTTTTAATCTTTTCTCTTTTCTTTATTTTTTTTAGATTTTCGTATTCTTTTTGACAAAAATTTAGACGTAATAAAATGTTGTATCCGTATGCCTGTTCGTTTATGTAACTCAAAATGTTTATATTTTTTCGGAAACGACTAGATCTATATGGACAAAATTCAACATACAGCTGTATGAAATAAATAAAACCAAATAATTTTTCGCATTTAAAACCGTTAAAAGGTAGTTTTAATTATAAGAAGATGTATGTTATATACCACTACACAATATTATAGTCAAAAAATTAAGAACTAAGAAAATGTACCTGTGGACTTTGGTCGCCTCTACGAAAGCCTTCATCGTGCGTGAAGGAACATGCCAATTTTTATTTTAAATTATAATTAGACTTCAATTAATTCGGTCGCTGTTTTCATAGCCTTCTTTAAGAAAACATGGCAAGCAGCATTGTCGCCTTAAACATATTTCCTTTTGCATTATGATAAACGAAAATAAGTGTGTTTGTCATTAATCTGCGACTTGGGAATTTTGTTAGGTTCTATGACGTCTTTTACTTATTTTGGGTGTTGCCTCGAGGCTTTATAAATTATTTATATAATAAACTTTAAATAAATGTAATCCAATCTGAATGAAAATATCTTTCTAACATTCCGTTGCACGACCAGTCTGTGGGATTTGTTTCGTGAGATAGAGTTTAAATTCGTCTATGCCACGAAAACGATGACATTTATCGGGATAAAAAATTCTTAACTGGAGCTGTTGGCAGGCTACGCTATCCCCGAGTGACATAGGCTATATTTATATTTTCAAAAAAATTAGGGATCCTTACTAAAACTCCAATAATGTAAATCAAAGTGTAAAAAAATTACCTAAAATATTCTTTACATCGCGTGCGCTGCGATAACTATTGATGATAGAGTAAAATAATGTGTATAGGGTAGTTCTGTGTCGAGATTCAACTAAATCCCTTCAGTACTATCCACTTGGTGCTCTAACAAACATCAGACAGATGGATACATAAAAAATATAAAAGTTGCATTTTCGGAATCTGCTGCTTTGAATTAGATACCTCTTCCCTTGATTTTTTTCTCAATGTTAAATTCATTGTAAAAACTCGACACCGCCAAGGATTTCTTAGTAGTTGTATGGATTTCAATAGAAAGGAAACACGTTTCAAGTCTTACAGAGCCACGGCTTTATTGCGAAACTGGCAGGCAGGCAGACGGCCCAGTTCATGGAAAGTGTTTACCGTCGTCTATAGACGTTTGCAACACGGGGAGCGAAGTCACGCGTTGCCAGTCCTTAGGATGAGGTAAGGGATGAGATAGAGGGAATGGCATATGGGATTAGAATAGACAGATGATGAGATGCGATGATGATGATGATGACTTTAAGTCAATAAATCTTTTTATTTCTTTCAGATGAGATAAGAAAGATTGGATAGGGCCATTGGAACTCTCACTCATCGTACGAAACACGATTAATTCAAGGCTTACCGTTTTTCACGCCAATATTCGGTGTGAGGGTGGTATCATACCGATTGAGCCGGCCCTAAGGGTGCCTTTCCCCCAGAGATGTATGCTGCTATGCAACGTTTGATGTCCACCAATCATATTCATTGGTCCACATAGCACAACACTGGTGGAAACTGATTCAACTAAGCCACGTTTTTTCATATGGAAGAATGCGTGCTATGGATGCGTGCCATGGCTGCGTGCTATGGATGGAACCTATAAATACGTGCTAAGTGCTAAGCGTGCCTTTCTCATTGTCGGTATGTCGCATATGTCGGGGCTTGGCATCTTCCTCGCACAGCTACCTTGCGGCGACGGATTTTTATACCACATCTCACTCGCTCCGCTACATAGCTTAGCATCAATGAAAATGGTTACATAGTTTCGTAACTTAGCTTTCACATTTTCGCAGCATAGCTGCATAGCACATCTCTGGTGGAAAGGTACCCTAAGAGTTAAAATCAAGATACTAATTCCGCCATGGCTCTACTTCGTGGCTCGCGTCAAACTTTGAAACATAAAATCGTGAATGTTTAAAACCAGATTAAACCTCCACTTCAGGATATCTCGATGCCTTGCTTAATTACTTCCTTATTAAGTGAGTCCGTATACTCTTAATTAAATTTCACAAAGCATTTTACATTAAAACGAAATTTCAGTCCGAAATATTTACAGTGAAGATAATTACTTTGTAATTAAGCTCTATGACAAAATTACTATTATTTGAATATTAATAACCCATAATAATATTAAATATTATATAATAATAATAGATAATAATAGTAAATTTTTATCACAAATAAAAACTAATTATCAAAAGTAACAATAAGGTTTTTGCCTTAGTTTTTTAATTTTTTATATGGTATTTGCCTAATATGTATTAGAAAAGAAAGAAAAAGATTTATTTAGAGCTACAATGTAAAACCATTGAAATATTTAAATAAAAACTATTAATAAATGTAGTCTTAAATTGGTCCTAGCTCAGCAAAATTGCCGGTTGAGATAAAGAGCGCTGATCTTCCGCTAGGGCCATACACGGACACGGCACATAAGACAAAGATACGAAGTGAACATACAACAATTAAAATTAAAATAGAAAGAAAAAAAATACCATAATAACATTACCTAAATATTAACATGACTAAATACATCTATACTATCTATACTTCTATACTAATATTATAAAGAGGTAAAGTTTGTGAGTTTGTGACGTTGTAGGGGGTAATCTCTGGATCTACTAAACCGATTTTAAAAATTCTTTTACTGTTCGAAAGCTACGTTAACAGGGAGTGTCATAGGCTATGTAACATGACGCTATATACCACGGAATGTGGACAGAGCGCTGGTGAAATCGCGCCGGGCCGCTAGTATTATATAAATTGAGTTACCTATCATATACTAATATATAAAGCTGAAGAGTTTGTTTGTTTGTTTGTTTGCTTGAACGCGCTAATCTCAGGAACTACTGGTCTGATTTCAAAAATTCTTTCAGTGTTAGATAGCCCATTTATCGAGGAAGGCTATAGGCTATATATCATCACGCTAAGACCAATAGGAGCGGAGCATATCAATGAAAAATCTTTAAAAATCGGGGGTTTATTTTTAACTTACTTTTTTTAACTATTCGACGCGGACGAAGTCGCGGGCAGAAGCTGGTTATCTATAAAATTTAAAAAGAGTGAATGAAAAGAATTTTAATAAATACAACATTTCGGGCCTTTACCGCCATATTATCGTAAGCGACATTTGTACCTAAGTATATATTTTTTTACAAGACGTATTTAAAACCATTATTTTGTTTTCAGACTTTCAGTTTTTGATTCAGTAAAGTCTTATATAAGTTAAACTGAAAGTTTCAAAACAAAATAAATAATTTGAGATACCTTTTCTAACAAAAAATCTACTTAGGTCCAAATGTCGCTTACGATAAAATGGCGGTAAGGGCTCGATTTAACACACGACATAACTAACACAATCAGGATATGCCAGGCACACCCTCCACATGCGCACCATCATATAGCACTGGTATCATGAATAAGATCGACCTGGCTGGCGCACTTGATGGTCTATAAGAACTTTTTTAGTTCAAGTCTAAATTCATGAATATTCTCATATTTTTATAGGGTGTGGGATACTGTTCCAGCATTTGGAGGCTAGGTTAGTGGCACACCAGAACTTTAGTGTGGTTAGTGCATATAAAATAGCTGTCAACCGAATTGAATCAATTTGATTGAGAAGCACAGAGTTAGTAAAACACGGCGGTAGTCAATGCAATTGAATTATTCAAGTTTACTTTTATATATATCACTTTGGTTGATGCATTCAAATTGAAAAACAGTATTAAACAGTCTTATATCAGCTTAAGTAAAATACCTCGAATAATCAGCCAATGAACGTGTTGAAACTACTGCGAACATATTAAAATCCGAGACGTTCTTCACTTGACGTACCAATGAGTGCATTATTAAAACATTCGTCAATATTAAGTAGGATTCCCGTTGAATCCCGTATGAAAGGGCGTCACGTTGCTGATCACAGAGTAATTTCGGCGTGGGGATTTCACGGGATTCCCAAGGATTCGGTGTACCGTTACTCGGTACATTTGACACTAATCCCGTCGACACCTGAGCAAGGCTTGAGAATTGTTGGTTTGATTAATTTTTTTCTTCGTATTCGATTTAGAATATATGTATGGAATATTGAAGTTTATTGAATTTGTCAGGCTGGAACTTGTAGGGTTATATTTTTAAAGAGCGATAGGCGTAGTAAACTTATACTTCTTATGTCCCTGCTTTATCTGTGGTAGTGTCAGTGACCGTTTCGTGCAGATGTAACGATAGGTCTAATCAAAGAGTACATTGTATGCTTTATTTATGATGCGACATTGTTATTAATTGTTAATGACCTTAATTGTGGTACACATTTTATCCGTGCAGGAACGGAGAAGAATACAATTTCCTGCGGCCGGGCGGCCTGTCGTAAGAGGCGACTAAACAACCCACAGCCAGGTGGTAGGGCATTTGCCCGACTGGATGGCTACCACCCCTGGTCTAGGGTATGCCGCCATAACAACCTTGAGTTATGTTCCGGCATTAGTGACCAGGTTCCAGTTCCCCTTAAGAGAGCAGCAGCGCATTTGTAGCTCCTTTGGTGTTGCAAGTGTCCATAGGCGACTGTCAAGTGGGCCGTCTGCCTGTCTGCTGATCTCCTGTAATAAAAAAATAAAAAAACACATTGATAGATAATGTATGTACATAAAAAAATGTGTGTGTGCAGTTCACACACAGTAGAAGTGAAGCTTCAGAGAATATACTCACAGATAATTCTTCTCTAACTTTTATTAATATAAATATAATGCCTTTAGGCTACATTCGCCAACATATTTTAATTCAAAAAATTCAATCAAAATTACACTTTAAATCACTAGGATAAAGTTCAAAATTCAATGCACTGTTATGCATAATTTCCTTTGTCCTACGTATAAAAGAATATCTGCCTTAAGTATATACAGGTAGAGCTAAAATTCATTTGAAATCTTTTAAGTTTTATTTAAAAGAAAAATTAGTACTAACGGGTAAAGAGATGAGAAGAGTGTTTTATTTTGAATTAAATAAGGTTGAATTTTATGTGTTTATCTCTTTTTAGTGTCACTTATTCGTTTCATCGATTTTCAAATCATAACGATTCTAAAGAAGTTTCACTTCAAGAAAACAACATCAATTTATTGTCAAAAAATTCACACAGAAATAGGTAATGCTTACATACTCGTAGGTTCCCGCACTAGAACTAGCCTGTATCGCGGGCATTTCCGCGGCACTCCGAAGTACATGTGTGGTTGATTTAAAATTAATTATATTTGTTCTATAGAATTAAATTATTATTTCTTTTCATTCACCATATTCCCAATTATTTGGAGTCGGCACAATATGTGTTTTCCCTCCACACTATTCCGACATACATCCTGTCACATCACAAATCATCGTATCATCCTACACAAAATCCATCTCTTTTTGCTCTATCTTTACATTTGTACACATCCATCTTGTAGTTTAACATTGTTTTTGTCACGTGACTTTCACCCCTCTTCATTATATGCCCATACCACCTTAATCTTCTTCCCCCAAATTTTTCAGTTATTTATAGTACACTAATGTAGCTAATCATTAACATGGTTATTTTTAACACTACATACAAAACGAAGTTGGCCACACTGACTAACACTAACGTCCACGTATGTAGTTGGTTTTTTTTTCAAAAACTACTACGTCTATATGGATGAAAAATTTAGTAAAATCATTAAAAAGCTAAATATTAGGCTACTCGCCATACATTTAGCTGAGATATGATTTTTTTCAATGTGTATAGGCGCGCAGGTTATTGTTAGATAAGCATTCAAAAATTACCTTTTTTTTTACTACATTACATTGCCAAATAGACTGACATGACGATTTTATATCGATCAGTTTTTGCACAAACGGCTACGGATCCCTAAAGGATGATTGAATTCGTCTTAAAGATATCGGACAATCTGTCGAAAGACTCATCTTCACCCCAATAACACGTCGCATAACGAAATGAAAAATACGCAGTAATATAAAATACAGCGGCAATTTTACACAATACCACCTTGTCGGCGTGTGGATCCCGTAATCCTGACACGGTAGACGTAAATTGCTCGCCACGTAGTGGAGTTATTGTCGAGATTTGGACTGAGCACCTAACATTGTGGGGATGACCTTAAGCTGACTATTGTGCCGTATTTAGACGCTAACACTTGAATTACTTGAACTTGAATTCAGACTTCAATGAAAACTGGAATTATAACAAATCAATCGGCAGACAAACACAAGCATTGTACGTCCCCGAACTAAGTAAGTTACGCGTGTGTTATTGATAATATACAACGGACCACTCTGCTGCCGATTTCAGCCATCTAGACCATAGTAAATTACGGATAGTTTGTCTATGAAGTTTATAATTCTAGGAATTGAACCCTCTACGTTTTAGGTAACTAGGCCAGCAAAAGCTTAACCCACTCAACCTTATAATCCTTCAAATTATAATTATTGAGCAGTGGTTTAAGTGACTAAAGAAGCTAAATCTCATTTAAATGACTTGATTAAAATTTTAAAATAGATCATGTACCGCTTAGTCTATTTTCATGGTCCCGATATCTAAAGTTATAAAATAATTTTTATGGTCTCTTTCGGAATCGGATATCTATCTATGTATGTCACAGCTGATTATCTTAAGAATTGCTAATGTAGAAATGTCGTGTGTCAATCAAAAAGGTTGGCAAAAAATTGCAAAAATATTTTTAACGTCGAAAGGGGACCCAAATGAAAAAGTTAAGGTTTAAAAATTGACTGAAACTTTCGAATAAAATATCAAATGAAAGGGATCTGTTAACATATTTCGAAATATGAACAATTTTAATTAATAAATGAAATGTTGATAAAAATTTAATAACGTCTTTATAAATATATTTTTTTTAATTTAAGTAACATCTTTGTGAGAGCTTAATCTCATGTACTAATGATACTTTTACCACATATTGAATGCCAACTATACTGATAAAATTTAATTTCTATATTCAATTTCATTATTAAATTTTATACATAGACAATGCAGTGGTATATATTGTCAAAAGCCATAGTTTTTAGTCGAGAAATAGAATGCGTTCAAACGGAGCTCCAAGGTAAGAAAGCATCTAGCAAATTGTTCGGCTCCCAGTGCTATGTAACACGTGTCTACACTTTTTAAGGCGGTTTTCACGCGTAATGGTTTCTGTCACATTTGTATTACGAGCCAGCCTATTGTCGCGAAGTTTCGTCCTTTTAAGGACCTTAAGGGCATTTTGTAAGTTTGCGGGTGTACGACCAGATTCTGCGCTTTTGTTATCTCACGATTGCGGGTTTGAGTTAAGCTCCGTTATAAGTTCCCGTCGGTTTTTGTAATACTATTGTAGGTGTTGAGGTTGTTTATTTATTTTACGTTGTCTTTTCAATATGAAAATATTATGTGATGAATCCATTATATAAAGAAAAATTTCACACATCTGTTTCACCGACTGAAATGTTAAGAACAAAAATAAAAACTGCGATTTGATTTCAAAGGATTTGATTTCTGACCACAACGTTCCCTCATTACACTATTGACCTTGTGCATTGAAAGAAGATGTAATAACAAGAGTTGTAAAAGGAATGTTAAGGGGGTTTGGGCATGTAGGGAGAATGGATGAAAGTAGGATTACAAAACAAGTGTATGATAGTGCAAGTGCATTGTGAATGGTGGTAGAGTTGATACCGGTAGGTCAGGTAAAAAGCATCTCAAATAAATAAAGAGGTTAATGATAGTAGATGAAGCGAAAGTTGTTTGTCAGGATCGTCGCAAGTGGATATCTATTATAGTCTCTGCCTAACTTCATTAGAAACCGGCGTGATAATATGTATGTATGTATAATTTCAAACCCATATACACAATATTGCTTTCGTAGAATCCAAGTAGAGAGAAAGTGCCACTAGATATTAGTGATGAGCCTTCTGTCACTATTAAGTCTTTTTGAATTACTAAAAAAAAACATTTTTCTGCGAAAAATGGATATCTACTAAAAAATTGCTCTTAATGGTTTTTTTTTTAGAACAAACTACATATACCTTAATAATTTTTCTTGCTAATTTTTGCAGAAACATTTTTTTCTTCATCCCATTATGTAAGTCACGACAGTCTATTAGATTTAGGTTTTTAATGTTTTTTAGACGTTTTTTACTGTGATTACAAATTCGCAGTGGGTCTGAAATCAAAACATCAATCATTTTGGTAATACTAAAAATCATATTGGTTCAATGTTAAATTAAATAATTACTATATTTAGCTTTACACACTCATACTCACACTTTAAAACGTAACCATTATTATACCAGTATTAAATTAAATATAATATTTATCGTTACACATACACTTAAAACGTAATCATCTTACGAATGAAATTTCCATACAGCCTCAAAATAGGCGTCTTTACCAGCATGGCGATATGACAGCGACAACACGCGTACCCAGCGCTACATCCCATCTAATCTTTGAAGGCGAATCTTAAGGCTTTAAGCCTCCCACACGCGGTGGTATGTTAATATAAAGTTAATTATGCATTTGGTGTGCGTGAAATAAGCTTTGCTTTCGCCCTGGGTAACCGGCAGATTGCCCCGATGTGTTTAGCCTATGAATTTATAAATTTTAAAGTGAGTGCGGTTCGTTGATTAACTTAATATGTTTAATATTTTAATTATTATATTTTAAATGTGTTTTCATTATTTTGGCATTGTATGTGAATGGAATCTCAGTTAAATAATCAGTATGTTCCGTGACACATTTGCCACTAAAAACCGCTATAGAAAATGGACGCGCTGGTTGCTCCAGCCAATAGTCTAATGTTGCTACGTCAGGTGCTGTGTTTGTACAGGATATAGAAATACTTAAACGTAATTTATATGCGTAATAGACTCACCCTAAGAAGAGACAGTTTTATAAATCTTTTCACATATTATGTTCTCGTTATGAAAGTATGTTTCATATAGATTGGCGCCACCGCAGGTTGTTTGAGCATATTTGCGTTGAAATGTTTCGTCCTCAAAATTACACGAGTAGCACTTACGACCCTCCTCCTATAAAATATGACCTTCTTATATACATTTCAGAAACGCACCATTGTTATATCGTACCTACTCTTTCTTCTTAAGCCAATGAGAAAAAGTGCCATATATCCATAAAATAATGAAATAGATAACATCTTTGAATATACATGTACAACTAATGTAAGCTTTCATCTATTACACACATAGAAATACACGCAAAACCAGACAGGCCGAAATTGAACGATTAAGATGCCACTGAAGTATCTCTTGACCGTATGTACATATATATTATATACTGTTACGACCGAGGTGCCGCCAAAGTAGATTCACACCTGCATACCATAAAAGCACACTTTATTACCTTTCCGTATTTGAACTCCTTTTGTTTACTTTGTGTTTAACATTTGTGATTAGAAAACAGCCCATTGTGTATTGTAATCTTTTATGGCAGTTATTAGCCAGATGTGTCGAACTGATTCTAAGAAATTCGGTCTACGCGGTCGGGCAGCCATATTGTATCGGCGCAGTATAAAGCAATGGCCCAATGGAGAGATCGGCAATCTAGCAAATGCCACAAGCGAAGCAAGACGTTAGTGACGGACTTTGCGCGTGTGATTGAATCGTACATTACGTTTGGACTGGTTGTGTACAGTTATATTTCTACCTGTGTTATACGTGTTTGTATAGTTCTAATAAATCCTATAATAATTCCATCGGCATTTTAATTCGAGTCCTGCAACTCATAACAATACCAATTTTTGTGATAATATCCACCTTAGACTGATGCCGCTAACTACTGGTTCTACGGTGGAAAGTGTATCTATAGAACGTCTACCTGTGTATAAATAATTATGTATTTGATACATAATTATTTATACACATTTATACACATATGATGATATATACAGAGCGTTAAAACGGCGTAAGAACCTGGTCCACTCCATATTTTTCACTCGCAAGAGATTCAAATAAATGCATTAACCAATACCTTTTGTAAGTTAAAAGTAAACAAAACATCATTACAAAAGGAACAGAAATAAGGGGAAAGTCGGTCAGAACGCGATCCTCACGAACGCGTATCTGGACTTCGGAGACGGGAATCGGGGTAACTTAATTTACGTGCTGAAGGAAGGAAGTACAATAAGATAGACATAGCAGTAATATAAAAAGCTAAGTGCAAGAAAAGAACATTTAATAAGGAATTTTCCGACATCGATTTGAGTTTGTACATAAATATGTACAAACTCAAATAAATATAAAAAAATGCATCGAAATTATTTGTAAGTGCCACCTTTGATATTGTCTCAAATGAGATTGAATGTAAACCAATTTTTAACATGATTACCGTTCATTGTAGCAACAAGCATAACTACGTACACACACACTCAACACGCACCATCACATCACACTTTACTCCATCTTCGTGCACCAATTACGTTATTGACATTGACAATACTTTAAACGCATACTTTTTTTTTTCTTTTAGTATTGACCACAATTGTTTGATTTATTTGACTTTTATTTTATTATTCTAATTACATAACTTTAATTTTACTTAAATTTTATTATAAATTGAGTAAATAATTAAATAATTCTCTATGCATATTTTATGCACTGTTTAAAATGTATCGTTTATTAATCTATTGTAAAAAAAGCTGTGTGATCTTTGTTAAAATTTTGTTGCGATTAGTTTTGTCACCTGTCCGTCGCCATTCGTTTCTCCACTTGTCCTTTGCGATTCTTTTTACCACTTGCCCGTTAAAGTTTCATTTCTACTATGTGTGCACATTTTTTATTTTTCGCAGTTTTACTGCAAAATTATGATTTAGTTAGGTTAGGAACATTTCAATGAATGCATTTTTCATTTAAACTTATTTTATTTTATGAAACAAAAAAACTGAATTCGATCTGGAATCAAAAAACACATCCATAGTCTCACCACGTCTACTCTAAACTTATGCCGCTCCTCCAAGCGGCCGTAACGCTTTTTCGTGACAGAAAAATCCTAAGACCCCGTCTATATAGAAGTTTCACTTCAATATTATTGGTTGAAGATATCTTATAACTCTATCGTCTTGAATTTTCAACGTCCATAGTTCATATATTAAGAGTCTGAAAGCGAATAACTTCCCATTTGATTCCCTATTGACATAACAAAACCTTTAATTAAGGACTCATTATATTCATTGTGATCTTTTGAGACAGGTCTTAAAAGAAAGGTTTTTAAGATCACACGAAAAGCCTTTAAATCCTTAAAAACACTTTCCATTAACCGTCGCACAAAACCAAAGAATATACAAATTTTAATTATAAATTTTAATTTCTTCAACCTTTTACTATTTAGGCAGTTATTAATTAAGTCGACGCCATGATCACAAAAGGAATCTCAAAGCTCTAGACATAATAAATACAACGGCATTTACAACATACTTAAAATTGCGGGTAGTCGGCGAGCCGCTGTAATTTTAATTACATTTTGCTATGTTTCATAACACGAGCTGTTACGAAATAAATTATAATTTAAACTTAAAATATTTACTTACTATATTATTGTGGTTACTAACTTATTATATTATTGTGCTTATTTTAAAGTAGGTTAAAATATAAATTCTCACGGTAATCCAATATTGGAAATTGCACGATTTGGAAACCAACCATCCCTACCAACCCTTCTATTTATCTAATTAATAAGGGAAGACATTAACAAACAATGAATTTCATTCGTAACCAAGAGTTCATAAAGCAATCTTGAAATCTTCGAAATGTAGTCTTCCTTTTCATAATGTTATTAAGAGCGTCATAGACATCATACCTTTGCTTGCGTACATTTCTGATTTTTTGAGCATCGGCTTCTTATTATAAAATGGAATGTGCGAAAAATATAACACTGTGTGAATGGTGAAATATACTTAAAATTGCTGATGTTATTCATCAAGCGTATTTATTTATTAAAATAATATATCGTTTTAACCGATCAATTTCAATGATTTTAACTATTATGCGTTGTATTTTTGTTAATAAATCATTGCTAAAACTTAATTGTTGCGCAATACAAAAACAAGAAAAGTATCAATATCAAAAGAAAATTTGTTAAACGAACTTTCAACAAGTTTCACATTCGCGAAAAGTCAAATAAATGTTTCATACTATCAACAAAATAATATTAAAACTATGCTGATATTAGACGGATTAATTGATTCAATTTGGTTGAAAGGCACAGAACTAAAAGCACCCGGTTTATGTTTATATGGAACACTTTGGTTGATTCATCCAAATTGAAAGACAGAAATGAATCGTCTAAAACATTTAGGATCTCTTTTTTCCAAAAATTTAAAAGTACCGCTGGAATGCACTGTTGTAATTAACGCAAACAAAAAGTTCGTTACAAAATACGTCGTGTATTGTACCCCTTAAACACTGATCAAGCTTGCTTTCGGTCGGGAAATAATGTCAGCCTAAAACCTTCGTTGTAACTTAATCAAATTTCGTTCAGTTCAGCCAAGGGTAGGGGGTTACAATTTCATTTGGTGAATTAACATTTCACTATTCCCGAAAATTTTACGGGTACAAATTTAAGATTTCCACAAGATATTGCGAGTTTCAATTCGTCGAGTTGGATTAGGAAGTGTTAACTTGGATTAAGTAACTTCGTTTTCGTATTAAAGCTGGGATATTTACTTGGGAATATTATTTAAGTCTAATTTTTAGATCATACAATTTATGGGTCAAGAAAGGTAATTTTATTATCAGCCTTACGGCGGAAGCTACCCGAGGGATTTTAAAACTGCAAATGTTTAACTACAAATTTTAGTTTAATACGAAATCTTATTATAGTTGTAGAATATAATAGAAGAATAGAACACTTTATTGTTAAACTGTGTACATAGAGGTGGTATAAATAGAATGAAGAAGCAACAGTGTATTTATATATATCTAAGTATTGTTAATAACAGAATGATTTTCAAGTAGAAATAATCAGCAAATTGCATACGAGTTTAAATAAAGTGAATGGTTCCTTAGATATAACGAATAACCAATGTTTCATAAAAATCATAATTTGATTACGAAATATTTTCTTAAGTTTTCGCGACTTGTATACATAATAAAACTACGTTTTAACGGTTTTAAGCGCGGTAATTTTATTTGATTTTGGTTTTTCCGACGTTTCGGCCACTGAAAAGTGGCCGTGATCACGGAAGACAAAGATGTCAAGTGTCAACGAGTATTGTTAAAGTTTTATTTAGCCTACCGCCAACTTATTAATTTTAATTATTTAATTTTTAATTTTGTTTATGGTTATTATTTAATCTATGGGAGCCTAATCTAATTTAGCAAAAACCAGCTGCCAGACCTCAAGACACTGTGAGCTCTTTCTGCGTACAACGGAACACAAACCAACTTGACTGATAATTACTTTTATTTTTCCCTCCACCCATTTTAATATTATATAAAATTATTAGAGCTAGGCATGTTTGCTGAAGAGTTTCTTGCGCCGCTTCTTCTCTTCAAGCCATAACATGTTGCGAAGCGGTAGTAAATTAGATTAGGCTCCCATAGATTAAATAATAACCATAAACAAAATTAAAAATTAAATAATTAAAATTAATAAGTTGGCGGTAGGCTAAATAAAACTTTAACAATACTCGTTGACACTTGACATCTTTGTCTTCCGTGATCACGGCCACTGAAAAGTGGCCGAAACGTCGGAAAAACCAAAATCAAATAAAATTACCGCGCTTAAAACCGTTAAAACGTAGTTTGATTACGAAAATCTAAAAGAAAATTTTGATCGAAAATAACCTACTCAACTAGTCTTATTGAAACCAATACTCGTTGAAAGTAGTTTCTTACACTATACCCCGATTTTTCGCTTACTTTTTATCTCATAATTTAAAATTTAAACGAGGATACTTTACGTCCACAAAGACAAAATCTTTAAAGACTTGCCCTCTTATTCGTAATAGTTATATGAGATTTATAGGCGTGTCAAAAAGTGTTATTCATAATCGTATCCAGAACGTGTTATTGCCTCGCTGTATCCATATGTATCGCATACGTATAAGATCAGTTTCACTATCAATCAAACGATTAACCTAAGAACACGAATCTATAACTTATGTAAGCTAATTTAAAGATATATCTATATGTATAAATCAATTGCTGTTTGTTAGTCTCGCTAAAACTCGATAACGGCTGGACTGATTTGGCTAATTTTGGTTTTGTGTTATTTGTGGAAGTCCAGGGAAGGTTTAAAAGGTGAGTGAATATGAAAAAAATGCTTGGAATATAGTTAAAACAACAATTTCGCTTTCCCTTAGAAACTATTCCTACCTGTCAAACGTTTGACGTTCGTCCCGTCGTTCAGAAATCAAATTAAATTTAAAAGTGCGTTAGATGTTCGTTCCGGTTAAGTTTTGACCAAATTTTTACTAAAGTTGAAACATTCTGCAATTATTATTCAGCTTTTTTATTCATTGATTCTGAGGCGGTACGAAGTTTGCCAGGTCAGCTAGTTCACAAATAAGTAATCATTATAATCTAAAATAACTAAAGCGACTATAAATAACACTTTTTAACGAGTCTATAAACTTATTATGAATAAGATTGAGAGTCGTCAACAAATTCGCGGGTAATATTTAGTATCAGACAGTTCTATAAAAAAAAACTCTACTTACTTGTCTTTGTCTACAGAAAACAATGTGCCCCCCGGTTTCCCGAACGTCGCGCCCCCGTCTTCGACTATGGTCGTGGAAGTTGGCCATACGGCCACCCTGCCCTGCCAGGCGAGTGGAAACCCAACGCCGAAGATACGATGGCTGTGGAACTCTTTGCCGTTGGACGTCGCTTCGAACCCAAGATACGCGCTGCTGAATGACAAGATGCATGGTAAGTTATATATGAATATTTTAATATTTAATATTCTCTATAACTGTCAATTGTTTATATTCATTATAGAATAAGTCAGAACACCAATCGGTTTCGAATGGAACCCCAAGTGTAGAATCTGTAAATCGAATAAGAGTGCACATTGGCTCATTATTTACTTTTTTATATGGTGGGTACACATTCCTTTTACGGAATTCTCACTGAGGAAGTGAGTGTGTAGACTCACTAATACTGGGGCGAGAGCAAAGCTGGCAAGCTTCAGCTACAGTCTCCATCAGCTGCCCACCCTGTCGCTGTTGCCGACGTTGTGTTGTCTGTCAATTCAGAAGGTTGAAGCGCCTCTTGCTGCAAACCCACCTTGGCTCTGGCGCCGGCCCACACAATGGACGGTTCTGGAAAAAAAATCCCAATCTCGAGAGCTTGCTTGCGGTGACACACCCCCCGGCTCCTGCCGATTGGACAACGTTGGGACTTCCTCCGACCCCATCCTTACCTTTAAAATTCGTTAGTCGTTTCGGAACCTATTCGAGACAAAAGTTTTCAGACACACTGACAGACAACAATTTTAAACACAGCTTATGATTAGACATTGTAGGTTTATAATCGTTAGTTTAATTTTTCACTTAAATTTTAGAATGTTTTTTTTATCATAGACAAACGCTTAAATTATAGTAGTATACAAAAAGAGATAAATTATCTAGCTCTGATAGCTGGCCTCCCTGTATTTAAATGTAATGTAAAAGAACAAATAGTTTTTATTGCATGAGTTTATCAGACAGGCAAATGGCCCACCTGAAGGAAAACGGTTATCACCATCTATGGACATTTGTAACACTAAAGGTGCAACCAATGTGCTGCCGCTCTCTATGAGACACCGGAACCTGGCCACTAATACCGGAACACAACTCAAGCTTATTATGGCGGCATACTCTCGACCCGGCCGCTGGAAATTGTATTCTTTTTCTGTTCCTGCTCGAATAATATAAGACAAATGCTTTGTACTTTCAAATAATTTTTAGTCCTATAAAAAAGAAATATTACGAGCGCAAAAATCGTTTATTGTTGTACAGATTCGAAAGGATAATAAAGGTGTGGTGGACCCACCGACGAGTCAAAGGGGGAATGTCCAATTTATGTTATCTAAAATGGGATCTTCACATCCATCAAGCACTCAGACCGTGTCAGTACCTAATGAACTCATTTTTGCAGCCAGCTTTTTTCGACTTTGTTATTCTCACGATCGATTAATGTTGATACCATATTCTTATGCATTTTAACGTTTTTAGCGCATAGATATTATTCGAAATTAGTACACTTCATTCGTAGTGAACTCGAACTTTGACAGAAACTATCAGATAGACAAAATTCTCTTAATGTATAGATAGCTGTTTACACTTCAATTGAATAGATTTTAAAGAACATTGTTATCATCATTTTTTTTTAATTATCATCGTAGAAATATATTTAATTACTGTTTATATACTTACGCTATTTGACTTTTTAAACTTATGACGTCATAGTTTACTACATTCGTACAAAATCTAGACGGCTTCGGCGTTTAAATAATAACAGCCCAAAAAAGGCCCACTGCTGGGTTCGGGCCTCCCACTATAGGGGAAAGGACACCACGCTTTTCCAAGGCAGCTTGGTAGGTTTGACATATCGGTGCGGTTTCATCAAAATGTTTTCCTTCACCGATGTCAGTACGTGGTAGTTGTAACAATATACACATTACGTCAGAAAACTGCCTAAGTGGTGAATGCGTCCCGCCCTGGATTCGAGCCCGCGCCCTTTGAGTTTGGAACGCGTGCGCTAGCCATTACGCTACCACGACTTATACTTTGGCGTTTAGTTAGAATATTAAAAGCATTATTTCAGTCGATTTGACTGTCAACGACCCTGTTCTGGTATTTAATTTTGAATTCGTATGCCTGTTCTTAAGACTTGTATTTTATTTATTGATATAGTAAAACTACGAACAACACACCTTTGTGTTGTTGTCGCAGGCTCGTATTTAACATAAAATATAAAGATAATAAGAAGTTGTTGCTTGTGGTATTTGTTAAGGTATTTCGCAGTCGATTACGTGTCACGCTCACGTAGTTCCCTTAGAACAGAAGAAAAAGTCAATAAAAAGGGATTTAGTGTAACGCTCGCAGAATATTTTTCCAAGTTTCATAAACAAGCACACCGTTTCACTTGTATAATAAAATGATATAAATTCTATACACATTATGAACGGGTGTACAGTAAGTGAGGTTCGTAACACAAGATTTATTAAAACCCATGTTCACTGCCACTTATCATCAGTTTAGGGAAATCTATATCGTCTGTTATATCATTAAATAACTATATAGGTATATTATGATTAGTGAACATTATCGCTTATCTCGGATGTGATATTGTTCCTTGTACGGCATATTGTTGCGAAACCGATACTAATCCTTTACAAGTTTTATTTCCTTTTATATGCCTCCCAGTAAGACGTCATAAATCCATTTTTCTTTTGTTTGAATTTCGTGCACATTCTTAGAAGTAAGTTTACAAGTTAAGAATTCAAAGGATTACTCGTCATGTTGCTAGGAGGCCAGGGCAATTTTGACAAAATTAAATATATAAGTCAGTCAGTTAGTCGGTCAATCGGGACTGAGTTTATTGAGTTTCAACTACGATCGAGACGTTACCTAGTGTACTTTCAGAACGACTAGCTTATAACGATAGACTTTGCGCGATTTTTATAGTTCGATTTTCTGCTTTACAGTTTGGACTTGTTGTATTCGGATGTACTTGTAAGAAAACTGTGAATTACGTATGTGTACTTTAATTAAAATTTGTGTACATTCAAACGACACTAATTGCATCCTGCCAATACGTAACAATAGCTACACGAGCGAAGCGACAGCATTAACCAAATCAAAAAAAAAGATTTCCGTTTCAAACACCCTACTTATAATCGAATATCATAATCTATACATATTATAAAACTGTAGAGATCGAATTTCTGTACAATGCTAAAAACCGAGTTAAGGGACGCAACCAGTGAAATAGAACTAATTTAGATTTTTTCAAATTTTTTACAGAGTATTTTTACAGAGTAACTGTTTGTCTGCCTGTTTGTACCGGCTAATCTCCGAAACGACTGGACCGATTTAAATGAAATGTTGTATGGTGCTAGCTTATATCCCTGGTCAACATATAAGATACGTTTGATCCCGAAAAATTAGAGTTCCCGTGGGATAGTTAAAAAACCACACCACGCTTACGAAATCGCGGGTATCAGCTAGTTTGATATATTTACATACCCGTTACTAAATTTGAGAACGATAATTGTGTTAGTTATCCATTGTGTATTATAAACTTAGGTTAACTTCACTTAGATATTGTTTAAAGTTGCCGTATCAATAAGTTTATAGTTAATTGGTGTTTGTTTATTCGATTGTATTGTTACACGAAATTTACGTTAAAGTTTATTGTACTTGTGTATTTCGCTCTAATGAAAATTACTTTATTTATTATATCCCTTTTAGTTTCCTGTATCCATCTTGCCAAAAACGGAACTAAGGTGTATAAACATTTAACCGATGGTTAAAATAAAATAATCACTAAAACTACAAAAACTAAAAAAAAACATATTGAAAAATTCACTCAGGAATATTTATGTTAGTCTATCTAACGCAATTATGTATGTGCTAGTTTACAATACTTTAGACTGTAATCTGATGTTCATGTATGTCATATTTTTTTTACTTTTTCTTTGATGCATAATAATTATAGATAATTTAAGAATTTCCTTTGAGTCAGGTTGCCTGGAAGAGATCGCTTTTAGCGATATGGCCGCCTTTTGTTTTACCAAGTAACTATTTTGTTTTGTTGTGCATTTTTGCAATTTTTGTTTTGATGAACAATTAAGTGTTGTCTCTGTTTATGTCTAAAACTATATGGTGAAACAGTGATTATTTTATTTTAACCATAGGTTAAATGTCTATGCACACCGGTGCCAAGTAAAATATAAAAAAAACAAAATGCACCGACTTCAAATCTTCTGGAAAATATTTATTTTTTGATATTTAGTTTGAAGTCGTTTCTTTTCTTAAAAAAATATTTATGAACATAATTAACTAAAATATAATTATTAAATGAGCCCAAATTTGACTAAAAACTGATTATGAATACCTTGTAATTTTCTGGTCGCACTAAATGACTCCTTATAATTAATTTTAATTAATAAAATATGGAGGCGTGATTAAAACACCCCGCTGAGACGAATTTAATTTGCAAATCTTAATGAAAGTTTGCCGTATGCCCCGTTTCAAAGTCCAAAACATTATGGGCAGGGTGTATTAGACGAATAATTTATGTATATCTTTAAGTACCTGAATTTAGTTTAAATTTTGAAGAGGAAGTTTTATACAACTGTTTCAAATCTCAGTTAATCTTATAATGTCAATATCGACGGCTGAAAGACTGTTTCAAGTGATATTATAAGAATGTGTCAGAAGAAGAGTTTACGTGTACATAATGATCCCAAATGACGTATCATTATTAAATAATGTACCATTGAAAAAGAGGAATTTCCTACAGATATTCTTAATACCTACCTAATAAATAATATAAATATATATAAACAGGTAAAGTTTGCGAGTTTGTTTGTTTGTAGGGAGTAATCTCTTGAACAACTTATTCGATTTTGAAAATTCTTTGACCCGCAGAAAGCTACATTATTCGTGAATGACATAGGCTATATTTGAATGTGATTAATAATATAAGGAAAAATGTTCGACGCCCAGCGAAGTGGGCACCGGTGAGCTAGTTGTTTGTAAACTGAAACACACTTGATCTTCTATCCCTATTGATAAATTGTGTCTATTATTTTCCGTTACAAATTATAAGAAACGTTTAATGCAATTATGCACTTGACAAGAGGTGAGAAAGTAATTTGAATTCAGTTAAAACAAACCCCAGAGCTGGCTTGTCGCCGGCTCTTATAATCTCATTAATTTAAATTTATTCGAGTGGATTTATTCTCCTCGGTCTACTCCGATATTTCGTGGCTCCGAGACAATAGAGCCGGGTACTTATTAATTTCGCGGGATAACAAACGCTGTTAGTGAAAGAATAACACGGAATTACCTAACCAATTTTGGCCGGCTCTTAATTTCTATTACGTATATACAGGGCTAATCTTGGTATATGCAATTTGACAAACTGATTATAGTTGACATTTATATAAAAACCATTTTTTTTCTTTACTGCCCTCACAAAAACCAGATCAACGACTCCAGCGTTTTAGGGTTTCCATTTATTGCTACCGATAGCAATAAATGGAAACCCTAAAACGCGCATAAGTGGAAATGATTAAAAATAACAACTCCCTGCTTCATTTGAAGACGCCCGTAACACAACCGAGTTATAACTGCCACTCCATTTCAGTCGCTCTCTCTCTTATAATTATCCAATACAGAAATTACACTACTATAGTTACCCACTTCCACTATTGATAAATTCCATTTCGCAGTCCCATTAATCATTTAGAACTGAACTATTTACTCGTTTAACTACTAATCCTTCGTTGAAAGGAGTAATGGGAATTTAAACTGTCTACGTCGATACTCGCATTAGATTCAAGCTTAATCTATCGCTAGATTTGGATAAATATAGATTAAACTTGAGCACGAAAAATTTGCCAACTGTATAATACTATCTATACTGATTGAATATCCAATAAAAGATGTAAAATTTAGAATAGGTAAAATATGTAAAATTATATATATATATATATATAATTTTGTACTTATGTATATTCGCAGTGCTTAAAATTTTACATTTATATTTTAACATATTATAATTAATAGCGTGACTGCGTGACTGCTCTCATGTATGTAAAACGAAAATATGAATCTATATACCACAGAAATTGTCTCATTTTTTATGGCATATAAAATATCCATGTTCAACTTTGCTTTCGAAAATACGTACATAGTACATAAAACTCAACTCAAAGAGGTCTCGTTTCTATTCTGAATAAATCTAAGGTCATTAGATTTCTGATAAATCAATTACCCTATTCATGAAACGATTGATTTTGAAAAGGACACCAGGGTTAAATCAACCCACACTAGTTAGAAAAGACACACTGTATACCGACCCCCAAATAATTAACATAAGGTGGAACAATAGAAAAAAAGCGTTCAACATGAACATTACAATAATTGTTAATGTTCCACTTTGAGACAATAGTTTTCAAAATATTGTATTGATAGAAGAAGAAATTAAAAATAAGCTAACACTCCCTCTTGTTATGAGGTACGGAATAAGAAATTACCCAATAGAAATTGAATTACCTTACAAACTGTATATGTAATGGATTCGAATAGAAATTATATGGCTTCAGGGTTGATTCTCGGATTTCTCTGAATTCATTATTATTACAAAATTATATGGCAGGATCTTTGTTCTTATTATCTATGAATTATATAATAATATCTAGCATCCTTTACACGTGACAGTTATTACGATAAGTTTGTATCTCTTCGATGAATATTGTACTGTTCAACGTATATGTAACGTATTGTTACGAGTTACAGGACTCGAATTAAAATGCCTTTGGAATTACTACAGAATTTATTAGAACTATACAAACACGTATAACACAGGTACAAATATAACTGAACACAATCAGTTGAAACGTAATGCACGATTCAATAACACGCGCAAAGTCCGTCACTATAGATCTTATCGAATGTAAACACGTCTTGCTCGTATCGTAATCGTCGCTTGACTGCCGATCTCTCCATTGGGCCATTGCTTTATACTGCAGATACAATACGGCTGCCAACCCGCGTAGATCGGATTTCTTAGAATCAGTTCGACACACCTGTCTAATAACTGCCATAAAAGATTACAATATACAATAGCCTATTTTTTTTATTACAAATTTTAAACACAAAGTAAACAAAAGAAGTCCAAATGCCGAAAAGGTAATAAACTGCAGGTGTGAATTGGTCTTTTTCGGTTGTAACAGTATATTCATATGCGTACGCTGCGGTATACTTTGGTCATTTTATTATGAATATCCATTATGAACATCGGGACGGTGGATACATCGTAAATCGATATTTTTATTAAGAAAAACATTAAAATCATTCTTTTTTATCTGTGTTAAGTCCAACGACCTTAAATTTACAAAGAGTTTGTATACTCATATTTCATATTCATTAGCTAGGAAGTGAAAATATCTGAAAATAATCAAAGTGAATGATAGAGACCAAAAATACTTTCAGCGAAAATTAATTTGAAAAATATCCACTCGTAGTTTTTGAGTTGTGGGATATTTTCGATTGCAAGCTTTTTAAATGGTTCCTTTGCCATATAACGGAAACAGAGGACGTTGGTCATCTCTATGGAACCCTACGTTGTGCGCAGCATGCCAGGCACGTGAGCTGCTGATAAGCCATCACCATGCGGAGAAGGTTCCAGTGGCTCCAAACCCAGTTATCGGTCTATAGTGGCCCACCAAGTAGCAGCCGGGACAAAAAAAGTCAAACCTCGAGCCCCAAGCTTCTCATTCGATACAGAGAAAGAAGACGCTGGAGAGCTAAGCACTTAACCAAATTATTTAAATAAAATCCTTTACTTTATCCAAGTCCTACATCGGTTCAGTAGGGATTGCAAACGGGTACAACGGCTCAGAAATACAAGGATGACATAAAATTAGTAGGAGTGAATTTATGGATAAAGAAAGCTAAAGAGTGAATCATGGCATAATATAGAAGAGGCTTTCATCCGACAGTGGATAAACCCTTTAAATTAGGAAGGAAAAGAAATATATTTCAATCTAGGGATTATTGATATTATTATTGGGAAATAAAAGGTTTTTTATTTATTTATGATATTTTATTTTTATTTGATTTTATTCGGAAAACAAACGGTTTATAACTGAGTAAATACTACTAAATATCTATAACCATTTAAATGTTTCCACATGTACATATTCTTGTATATCTCTAAGACGACGTTCATGGCTTGGCCTTTTTGAGGTCTTGCGTGGACCATTGGAAGGCCAACACGTACAGGCCCCTTGACAAATTTAATCTAAATGTGGCATGACACTGATTGGCAATTATCCCTGTCTTCGCCATATAAAAATGCAGCCTAGGACAAGCCCCGGTCAGTGTAGGACTATTATTGTAGGAAATGAGAACAAAAAGTACAGGGCTATTGGGATGAACTGTTAATGAAATTAGAGATCTGGGAATGAGGACTATGGCGTCTGCCCGTCGCAACGTTCGGGGAACATGGATAAAATGGGCAGACGGTGACTCGTCGCTTCCTGCATGAACCCGTAATAAATGCCGTATAACATTGACGTGGAGAAACTTGGGTGTGACTAGCTAAGGGGTGTAGTGAAGTGGGCTGCGGGTTCACCGAAGCTACAACCGACGTTAAGCCATTTATCACTTCCACCCGTAGAGCTTGAGTCTTAGCTCTAGCAATCTCCACTCCATGCAGGCTGGCTAAGGCAAGCACGGAGACCTGGGCCTTGCTTTGGCCTCCCCGAGTCGGATACGAGATGTTGCTACTCACCTAAAGCTTCACCACAAATGTAGGTTAATTATATTTATTATTATCTAAGCAGATAAATTTGTGCTGACACAAGAACAAAATTAAACACCAACACGAATATTATTGTATCGAGACTCAGACAACTAGTGCCAAAAACGCCTGTACCTAAACGCGAAAATTATTATAATGCGCGAAATGTGATAATACAAAATGGTACTATGAAAATGAGCAGATATTAAACGGCGAAGTACGTCTATGTTGCGTAACTTTAGCTTAAATTCAATTTCTTTGGCTTCAGACGTTACAGTTCACGCTTACGCTGAGGCTGCGTTCTCCTTGACGTAGAAACAGTTTATTGGAAATTTAATGATCTTAAAATGTTTCTTATCGGTTCCTAATCGTTACTAATACCTAGGTGAATCAAATAGTTCTTAGAAGTACATATATATAAAACCTTTTTCGGAGAAGTTCGATATTCAAATTAAGAGTGTCAATCACACAATATTTATGCCAACTGTCACTTGTTTTTGTCAGTAATAAATGTTTTTGTGCAATTAATTGCTAACATGCAAAACAAAAGTGAGTTACGTGCGGTAATAAAATATCTCAGCTTTAGAAAAAAGGTCTAGGATAGAAATTTTTTCGGACATTCAGCAGACATTATGAGATAATGCTGTAGACTGTTCTACGGTTGCGTGCTGAGTGGCTGAATTTAAAAGAGGTAGATCAAGCTGTAAAGATGACCCGCGTTCTGGGCGGTCTCAAACCTCCGTTACGGAAGAAAATTTTAAAAAAATTTGAGAATCTGTCTTTGGAAGACAGAATAACTATAAAACATATAGCTGAGATCCTAAAGATATCTTTTCGTAGCGTTCAATCAATTTTAATTGATTCACTGAGGTTCCAAAAGTGTCGACAAGATGGATGCTACAAATGTTAACCAACGAAAAGAAAAAGCGACGTTTGAAATATCTAAGCGTAATCTGGAAATATTCCAGCGTGATTGAGATAATTGTTTCCATCGCCTTGTCACCATGGACGAAACGAGGTTCTACCATTTCGATTCTGAAACTAAAAGACAATGCATGTCTTGGAAATGACCCTCATCTCCATCCATTAAGAAATTTCGAGTTGCTCCTACTGCGCGCAAAGTTATGGCCTCAGTATTTTGGGATAGTGACGGAATCCTTATTAATGATTACGTGTCCAAAGGCTAGACGATTACTGGATCCTAATATGCAAATTTAATTCCGAAAGTGCGTAAAGCCAGAAAAAAAACGTCGTGGAAAACTGTCGTTGGGCGTGTTGTGTCTTCACGATAACGCCCCCGCTCATTGATCGGAAGTTGCGCTCAACGCAATCCACTGCGCTGTCTTTAATCTCCTTGACCACCCACCACATTCTCCGGATTTAACCCCTAGTGATTTTCACTTATTCCAAAAATTAAAACAGGAAATTCATGGAACTTTTCACGATAATGACACGGTTATGGCTGCCGTAGAGGAGATTTTCGAGACTCAAGGAAAACATTTTTTTCGCAAGGAATAAGGAAGTTACAAACGCGTTATTCTAAATGCATTGAATTGGAGGGGGATTATGTAGAAAAATAAAATGCTATTTTAAATATTGATTCCAAGAATTTTTTGACTTACCCTCGTATTATAAATGCGAGTGTGAGTTTGTTTCTTTTTGACGTTTTCACGCATTAATTACGCATCAGATCGCCATTAAATTTTGCATACACGTTCAGGGGTATATACTATGAAAGAGCATAGGGTACCTTTTGTCCAAAAAAATGTATTCTCTTTTAGGGATGACGAATATGGCTGAAAAGATGGCACTCCGATCGCGTTTTGTTGGCGCCACCGTAACAATTCTCTTACAACATCGTCATGGCAACGACAATGACAACGTAGTTTTCGTGTGTTGCTCTCATTTTTAATGCCACCATGTATGGTATATAGAACATTTTCATCAAAAACAAACTTTCCCCTTGGTTTGCTGTTTGACATTGCTTCACAGAAATTGATCACTAAAAGCTACACCATAATTTGATGTAATAATATAGGTTGTGTTTATTTTTCCTTAATCAGCTGACTCGATTCCTGACAAGGATAATTGATTTTTTTAAAATATAATGATGTCACCTTAGTTTTCATTAAAATCAGCCTCGAGACTTCTTTGAGTATTTTTCGCTATTTCATATAGTTTTTTTTTATTATCGCCTTCCTCCGCCATATGTCAGGGCAGAGCTCTTTTTTGGTCATTTATTTTTATACATTTTCTTATAATCTATCCTATCGTAATTCTTATATTCTTATACATCTTCTTATGATCTATTTTATTTATATCTATTTTTTTTAAATGTAAGCCCTATTTCATGTAGTTTAGGATTTAGCCCTGAAGTTAGAAAAATTCATCCTGTTTTAATTCAATCAAAAAAGCTGCCTAAACGGTACATGATCCCCAGGCAGTATTCAAACCCACGTCATTTGAATAAAACTTAGCTTAGCACCGACCCACTGTCACTTCTAAACAAGCCTTAGAAACTCGTAAATGCCAGACTCCGCGGCACAAAACTTTCAGTGCGTTAACACCTCTTCCAGTGCGCTATTACATCCGTGTAACACCACACTACGGGCGCAGATACGCGATGTGATTGCGACCCACCGACGCAGATTACGATTCATTTACATACAAATGCAGAAGCCACCCCAACTTTGAATGGGGCGCAATGGCCGACTGTTGTTCTAACAAAAAGCGGGCCTTAATTCTACTACAATAACAGAGGTGTGGGCGACGCCAACGGTCGCTTGATTAAGTTCGCTTGTCCTTTAGAGGTATGCTCGCTCCGCCTCCATGTCATATCCAGCCCCCGTTATTTTTATACATTGTACTGTTCAACGTTTTTTTTATTACGACGCTGGCAAACAGGCAGACGGCCAGCTCATGGAGAGTGGTTTTCACCTATAGATACCTGAAACCCCAGAGGTGAAGTCAACTCGTTGCCACCCTGTAGAATGGTATAAAGAGAATGGGATAGAAGGATGAGATAGAGGAATTAGACAGGAGGAATGAGTTTAGGGACAACCCTAATAGTTGAAACAGTGAGATGGAATGCTCCTCTGTCTCAAAGGAAGATCTTCCAGCGAGGCTACTGTTGTTCCTCGCAGACCTAAGCCCGTCTATTATTCTTGGAAATTTGTATATATTCTTTGTACGTGTCGGGAATCGTTTGCGCCCTCAATTATTGCACAGCGCTATCTATTGGCTTGTAACTGTTCCACTACATGGGATAGACAGGATGCGGTATGGGATTGGATTAAGGGGTTATGATGGAAAAATGTAGTAAGGGGAGGAAGAAGTAGTCCGTAGAAACACGATTAACACAAGGATAACCGTTTCGCGCCGCTATTCTTTGAGAGCGTGGTATTATACCTATCGAGCCGGCCCGAAGAGCTGGAATCGAGATAATGATTTATGATTCCAGCATGACTACCGTACAGCGTTTTGTTGACGCTGCGGCCTACTTAAGCTACTTTAATATATTATATAGCACTCACAATTCACTCACTCACGACGGTCTCTGTCGTCAATTAAAAAAAACAATATTTCTCCGTTATTTACTTTGGCCTGGGTGTCTGGGACCGGCCCCAGAGTAGTCGTTGCTTAATTTGGGGATATACAATATGTGTGTTTGTCTGACGCTTATTATAAAAATTAATAATATAAAAAAAATTGTGTGTGTGTGTTCAATTCACACGCAGTAGAAGTGAAACTTCAGAAAATATACTCACAGATAAATCTTCTCTAACTTTTATTAATATAAATATAATTCCTTTAGCCTACATCCGTCAACATATTATAATTCAAAATAAACTTCTTAAGTACAATTTTTCACTGTTTTAGTCTTAAAAAGTATTTTTAACAGCTTCATTTCGGTCCAAATTCATTCTTCATTCTCTTACAGGCTTAGTCCTATGTGTTTACCTCTTTTTAGTGTCGCTGTTTTGTTTCGAAATTGTAAAAACCGTTAAAAATTGCTATCTTTACGTACTCGATCCAGATCTATAAAATATTTTTTTTCCAAAGTGCAATTTTTGCCTTTTGTTGTCCATTAACTTTTAAAAATATAATAACATTTTTACTTCACATAAAACTGCAATAACTTTATAAATTCTATATAATTGCAGTATGAATCTCACTTTACTGTGGCAGGTTTCTCGTGTCTACTACAATATTACTCTCTTTATATGTGAAACATTAAAATTTATGACCATCATAAGCAAACAGCACATACTTTATGTGCCTAGGGTTATTACTATTCACATATTATCAATTTTAGTAGACGAGTAGGTTTTACTATGCACTTAGACATTCAGATAGAAATAACGTTATAGTTTCTTAGCCATTTTGACAAAGAAAGAAAAGAGAAAAGAAAGAAAGAAAATATTTATTTCCAAAATGTGACGCACATAACACAATAAATAAATAATCGTCATAACAAACACACATATTGTATATCCCCAAATTAAGTAAGTTACGCTTGTGTTGTAGGTAATATACAACGGACTACTCTGGGGCTGATCCCATACAGCTAGGGCATAGTAAATAATGGAGAAAATTCGTTTCCGAAATTTACCATACCATGAATCGAACCCGGAACCTCTGCGTTTCAATCGAATATAATTGTAAAATTTATTGCAGTAATTTGTGAAATGAGGTTGGCACTAAATATTTTGCTGTGCCGAAACATAGACACACTGTCGCACACAAAAACTGAAGGGAACCATTGTGACATCGTCAAGTTCGATCATCCGTCTGTTCATCTGTCCTATATTTATGTTACAGCGATTTTGGGGTCCCGTAGTCCTTTTAGTAAAAGTGAAACCCATACAAAATCGTTAGAATAGAATATACTTTATTATTGCACACAATGTTAGAAAATAAATTCATACATACAATCGTAATGATAATTACAATGGGCGGTCTTATCGCTGGGAGCGATTTCTTCCAGAACACCTTTGGATGGACAGAAACTCGGTATGGATGGGGGTAGGTATGCAATAGATATAATATACTAATATATCCGTAAATATAAAGGAAAATGTTACACAAATTACAATATAATCATACATATTTATCTAAATGTACAAGTTGTGTGTAGTCAAACAAAACTATCCCAAGCATATTTTTACGACATAGGTGCCGACAAAGACAAATTCACACCTGCATACCTGTAGAAACGCATTTTATTACCTTTTCAGCTTTTGGACTTCTTCTGTTTACTTTGTGTTTAAAATTTGTTATTAAAAAAACAGCCCATTGTGTATTGTGATCACTGCCATGTGTCTCGGATTTAAAAGTACAAACTGATTCTAAGAAATTCGGTCCACGCGGCAGACATATTGCATCTGTGCAAGTATAAAGCAATGCCCCAATGGAGAGATGAGGCAGTCGAGCGATAACCATAAGCGAAGCAAGACTTGTGTACATTCGGTAATCTATTTAGTGACGGCGTTTTCGCGTGTATTTGAATTACGATGTTCTGCATTACGTTTAGACTTATTGCGTTCGGTTATATTTGTATCTGTGTTATACGTGTTTGTATAGTTCTAATAAACTCTGTAATAATTCCAACGGCAATTTAATTCGAGTCCTGCAACTGTCAACAATATGATAATAGAGTGAGATCCCAGTGACCCCAGACTTATGTGATTTTAGGAAAGATGAAATTTTTAGGATCGGTAGTTTAATATAAACTTAGAAAGGAATGAATACTCGTTAAGCTGAAAGCGGGGCCGTTTTTCAGGTAGCTAACTTACGTCAAAGTAGCAAAGCTAGGTTTCACATATGTCATATGTGATATTGCTATAAGCAAAGAAGATATACAGTTGCCAGACACTTCCTGTGGGCCCTAACTTTTGACAGGCACTTAAAAAAAAATGTGGGAACTTACGTCATTTTAGGAAGAATGAAT